>VXBT01013028.1:0-22053 GCA_013400235.1 Oriolus oriolus | reverse complement strand
GGATGGGATGGGATGGGATGGGATGGGATGGGATGGGATGGGATGGGATGGGATGGGATGGGATGGGATGGGATGGGATCCAGGCTCTGATTCCACACTGAAACTCCATGCTGATTTTTTCCACTATTCCTTTTAAAACTGGACTTTAAAAGTCCAGCTCTTGCACAGTGACTTTGAGAGAAGCAATCCAAGTGTTCTCTTTTCTGCTCCCTTTGTCCTGATGCTTCAGCAGAGCCTGGTCAGTGCCCTTTCCCCCTCCAGGGGCATGTAGGTGGCAGGATTAGGGCAGGATTTGGGCTTTTTCTGGGAAGAAGCCGCTGGGAAGCTCTGTAATTTGGCTATTGCCTCTCTGACTGTCAGAACACACTGGGCTGGCTGTTTTCCTCCTGCCAGAGCTGCAAACAGCTCCCTGCACCTCATCCCTCCCTCCCCTCCGCGCCCACTCCTTACATAAACCCCGCTCCAAACACACTCCCGACAAAATTGCCTCCCAAATTGCTGCGGCAGCGTCACGGAAAGTTTCATTTCTGACTCGTGCTGATTCTGAGAGGAACAAAGAGTGTCAGATCCCGGCACACTCCCCCAGCAGAGCGTGCCGTGCTGGGGTCTGCGTGCGGCGCCGGGAGCGGCGGCACTGACAGGTGCTCTGTGACACGTTAATAGCGCCTGATAAATCACTGCCACCCGCTCCCAGGGCACCGTGCGGTGCAGGGAACAGACTCCTCTGCTGTCCTGCTCTCTCTCCTCGTTTCCTGCCCGGCACTACCCTCCTTGTTCAGGGTTTTACCCACAGCTCAGGATGTGGGGCTGGGGTGCTTCCTCGATGCTCCAAGCAGGGGTTGGCCACTAATAACTCATTTTTGAGCAAAGGAAGAGCAGGAATTTAGAGAATGTCCTGGTTTTCATACTTTCCTTCTGATTACCGAATCCCTGAGGTTGGGAAAGCCCTCCCCAATCATCGAGTCCAGCCTGTGACCCATCCCCACCTTGCCGGCTCCGAGCACTGAGTGCCACATGCAGCTGTTCCTTGGGCAGCCCCAGGGATCGGGATTTTACAGGGCCTGGATCTTTCAGGGGCCCTGGCTGGCACCAAAATATCCCTGCTGAGGAGCAGTTCCTCTTCCTCCGGAAGCACCGTGACAGTGGTGCTGCTGCGTTGGCTCTGCCTGGCGGGGTGAGCTGGCCTGTGGCACTGGGAGCCACCAGAATTCCAGGGGGATGTCAGGCATTGCAGGAATCTCGGTTTAATGTCAGGGGGAGGTGCCACATCCGTTATCCCAGCGATCCATCTGGCAGTCCATTAACGAGGATCATGGAATCACAGAATATTCCGAGCTGGAAGGGACCCATGGGTCCAACTCTGAAGTGAATGGCCCATGCAGGGGTCAGTCCGTGGGAAAATGGAGCCAGTGAAATCCATCGGGATGCACTGGACTTGTGGATTTGGGAGCTGTGCTTCCCTCTTTAGTGCCTTTTTATATGAAGAGAAAATGAAGCAGAACCATCTCAAACCCTCCCAGGTTCTGAATTTAAAGCATCTGTTCCGCTGCGATTGTCTCAAGGTGCTTTCTAAATATTTGGAATTAGGATACAAGAGAAATGGAATTCTCCTGAAGAGTTTGCAAATCTGAATGGTCTCGATAAGAAGAGGATTAAGGGAAAGTTGTTTGAACAAACCAAGATGGAACGATGAAAGTCTTTTTGGCACAGGGACTGTGCTGCCAGGAGAACAGAACCCAGATCTCTGGAATTAATTAATATTAATTCATTATTTGTGTAATATAAATCATGTAATTACCATGTGCAATTTCCGTTTCAAACTCAGTTAATTTATCATTTTATGTCCTTGTAAACTATGGTTGAATCCAGCAGCTCATTTTTATCTCTGTGTTAATTAATTCTCCTCTAACGGAACTCTGGGTTTGTTTCCTACCTGACATGGACGGTCAGGCACGCAGGCGTCGTCTGTGGTACCGAAACGGGATATGAGGGACCCAGTCCATGGGTTCCTGGCTGTCCAAATGGTTTGTCCTGGGGAACTGGGAGTATCAGTGAAGTCAGAGCACGTCCCTGTGTGCCCATGGATTCATCCATTTCCCTAATCTCCCGATTTCCCAGCTTTGCTCCGCCTCTACTACACAAAATGGGACCGGGTAAGAGTTTGGATCACTTTCCATGCTCACTCCTCCCTCCGAGAATGGCTGATTGCTCTCAAAGGAAGCTGAAGTGATAAAGGTGGGGTCTGATCACGGTTTTCCTCCGGCAGATTCCCAGGACAAGGGCTCTGTCCCGCTGTCACGGGATGTGGAGGCCAAGGGAGCACCCTGAGTTCCCTGAGCGTCACCTGCAGGGCACAGCTCCCTGTGTCAGCCCAGGGAGTGGGCTTGGGTGGGAGACTGGGAAGGAATTCCTGGCTGGGAGGGTGGGGAGGGGCTGGGATGGAATTCCCAGAGCAGCTGTGGCTGCCCCTGGATCCCTGGCAGTGCCCAAGGCCAGGCTGGAGCACCCTGGGACAGTGGGAGGTGTCTCTGCCCATGTCAGGGGTGGCACTGGATGGTCTGTAATGCCCCTCCAACCCAAACCATTCCAGGATTTTTTTTAGCAATTGGAGTTTTTTATCATTTTCCTTCCCCCAGTTTTCTCTCCAAAGGCTCCTGGTGGCATTCTTGGGATGTCCTGTGCAGGGACAGAAGCTGGACTTGGATAATCCTTGTGGGTCCCTTCCAGTTCAGGATATTCCATGATTCCTTCCTTTCCTCCTGCCATGAAATACATCCCCCACGACCTTATGGAGCTCCAAGCACAGCTTGGGTTTGATCCCTATAAAAATAAGAGCAGCTGATAATTTGTTTCATTCCAAACTCACATTTTTAATTAGCTGTCTACTACGAGCAATATTTCATCACCCCATCCATTGACAGGGAGACAGTCAAAGCTGTATTTTTAGTTCTTGTACGCTGCTTTTCCCTCCAGATGCTCACCCTCTCTTTTTTTCCTAATGTAAAACTATTAATTAATGAGAGACAATCACTCACACGGTGCCACTGGCTGTCAGGAGCTAACAAATGCCAGTTAAAAAAGCGAAATAACAAAACTGGGAGCACGGAGAGGTGGCAGCAGGAGAAGGGAGATGAGAGGAGCTAATTGCTGGACTTTCAAACATCCAGGGAAGGGAGGTGTTGAAAAAGTTTACAGGGGAAATTAATGATGTACAACAAATTAACTCCAGGGACGAGTTAACGCTGGGAGGGAAACCCTCATTATGAAAGAAGGCAGGATGAGGACTGGGAGAGGGATGGTGGGACACTGGTGGTGACAGGACAGAGCTGCTGGGGACCTTGTTTGGAGCCTTGGAAGGGAGCTCTGGATCTCCTGCTCCAGCAGAGCTCAGGAGGCTGTGAAACATCACAGCCAGGGGGGTTAAAGCCTCCCCTGGGCCCTGCTGGGCTGTGCGGAGAGGTTTTGCTGTCAGAGCTGCTGCTGTGGCGGGGTGACCGTGTCTGGGTGTCCCCAGGGACACGAGGGCAGCGGTGACAGCTCTGTTCTGGTTCCTCCCCGCAGCTCCTCTCCTCCTCTCCCAGGGGCGGCAGCAAGGCCAGAGAGAGCAAGAATGGGGAGAAATCAAAGCTGGAGTCCAGCAGGGGCTGGGGCTCAGACCCTGAGGGGCTGTCGGAGGAAACAACCCCACGGCCCTTCAGACCTCCCCATATAGGTCTGATACGGAGAGCGAGAGTCTCCCTTTGGTTTTGTGCGGTCAGAACCCTCAGATGGGGCTGTGGTGCCTCTCTTGACGAGGCCACCAGGGACAGCCTCCCTTGAGACATCCCCTCCTCCTGCCCTGCCCTCCTGACTCTGCTCCGGTGCTGCAGCCACCGTTCCCCATCACAGGGCTCTCTCTCTCTTTGAAAAGAGACATCTGAGCACTGCAGTGCCTTTTTCATCTCGGAGCACGATAATGCTTCCATCAGTCTTTGCTCCAACCCTCTCGGTACTAAAGAGAATAAAAAAATGCCCCTTGATTTCCTTGGTGAGCTCTGGACCAAACCTCTGCTTTTTACAATATTTTCGATGGGGTGGGGGGCGGAAATGAGCTGAATATTAACAGACAACTCTGAGCCAGAGTTACATCAGAGCCCCGAGGAATTCCTTATCTGGGTTTTGGGATCACATGTTCGGAGGGGTCAGCTATTAATAGGTTCTGAAAGCTGAGCTGGTGATCATTAAGTGCTTTGAATAAATTACCAGGCGTTTGTTTGAGGTGGGTGTCTGTTCAAGGGGTCGGTAATTAAAGCCATTTCTGGGTTAATGTTTTATCTGTTCATCCAGCTGTGGAATCAATTCATACTAAAGATCCCTTTTTAACACACTTGCACTACACATCCCTGAGGTTTTGAAAAGCGCCTTCCAAGGATGTTCAGATTTTTTATGGATTCCTTCTTGTGATGACTATTTTGATGCATTTTAGAAACCCTTTAAGCAGATCCTTTCCCCACCACTGGCACGTGATTTGCTGTTCCATTCCACGTCAGCTCATCCTTTCATCTTCCTCGTTCAGCATCCCCCACAAAAAGTCTTTGGGAAGTTTACTTTAGGCTTGACATTCCAAATGTTATTTATTACACTGTCTAGCAGGTTGTCTCTCCCTCCACGTGACCTTTGGAGATGATTTCAGAGCTGAGGCTCCAGCCCTCAGAATATCTGGGGCTGTGGCTGCAGCTCCCAGAACTGTTTGCTTAGACAATAACAGCATTTTCTATTCAAAAAAATCAGTGCAAGGAGTCACCAACCTCTCATTTACAGCCTCCTCCTCACTGCACTGCAGCGCAGATCCACCGAGGAAGCCATGAAATCGCTCGTGCTGCAGCAGAATAAGCCCAGGGACACAGAGATTCCTTTTCCAGTATCACTTTCCAACCCCAAGCCTATAAATTACCTATTTATGGAACTGTGCAAAGCCAAGCCGATGTACAGGCCTGCCCAGGTAGCTCTCAGCTCTCTAATTATCTTGGTGTGTCTGCTAAGGAGCTGCAAATCTGATCTCTCACTCATTACCCCCAGCTCGTTCAGCACTGAGCGCACTCAGATTTAATCCACTTGAGCTGCCGCCCCAGGATCTTTCCTGGATATTCCAGCCCAGGTGCCCGCTCTGGCTGCAGGGCCTCGTGTGCTCTGTTCCGCACTCGGGAGGAGTGGGAAGTCATAAACCTTGGAATGGTTTGTGTGGCAGGCTTAGGAGGAATTCAGAGATGCAGCAGCAAGTGAGTCCAGCGAGAGAATGAATTCTTTATTATATTTTACAATACCAAAACATAAGTGAAAACACAGCAGGTGTGACAATTACTTACAAAACCCTATCTTACTGTTTACATAGCTTGCACAGCAAAGGAAAGTTCCCACAGAATCAGTGCAAGGAGATGGAAAACCCTCTGCTTCGCAGCTTTTCAGTATCCACAGGTTTGGGGTGGAAAGGGCCTTAAAACTCATCCAGGTCCATGGGCAGGGACACCTTCTGCTGGACCAGGATGCTCCCAGCTCCATCCGAAACTTCCAGGTGTGAGTGAGCCCTGCGAGGGCTGGAGGGGCAGAGCCCAGCAAAGCTGGCCTGGAAACTTTCATGAAGAAGACTCAAGTTTTGTTCCCCCCAACGATATTTGCTTTATTTCTGCTCCTGCCTTTTCTCCCTTGGCTCTGGTGAGGTTCAAAGCAGGAGTTCGAGCTCGGCTGCAGTCCCTGGGTGTCCGGGGAAAGGCAGAGAGCTCGTGTCACATGTCAGGATGGGTTCAACCACGATGCTATCCCGCTTTTCCAATCAAACCTTCCCTCTGTACACTGACTAATGGCGATAATAAATCACAGCTTTACTTTAGGCCCTTTTTTGGGGTTCTGATGCCCTGATTCACCAGTTAACATTACTGGAACCATCTCAGCAAGGAATTGAGCTCTGCACTCTCTCTGGGCTGTTCCCACGTGGAAAGGGGCTGCAGTGGGCAGTTCAGACTGTGCTCATGCACAAACAGGAGGGATTTGGACCTTGCAAGCCTGGGCTGTGCCTGGTTCCCAGGGAAGTTGTCCCCTGTCGCTGTGTCCCTGTCCATGCCAGGCTGGAGGCTCAGGAGATGCCATTGCTGCCTTCCGTGGCATGGGAGAAGCTCATCTGTGCCAGCCAAACCCTGGGGCTCTGCTTTGGGAGCTGGCCACCCTTTGGGAGACAGAATTCCAGCAGGGACAGGGCCAAAAGCAATTCCTGCCCTGGCACAGTACCAGCTCTTTGCGGGCGCTGAGGGCAGGGTGTGGCCTGGCCAGCCCTAGAGGAGCTGGGTACGGGTATTTGATTAAAAGCATGAAAAACACATGTCCTGGTGTTCCTCCTCCTCCTCCAAACTGATGGAGCTGCAGTTCCATTGCTCAGCCCATCAGGCAGTGATGGTTTCAGGAATTAATACAGCGGGGCAGGAGCGCAGCTCAACGAACGGGGTTTTCACCCAGCCATGACGGGCTGGGTTGAACATTTCAAGTCCATCGCCTCAGTAACTCCCCTAAGCCACGATTAGAGCACAGCTCGAGGTTTAAACCACAGGAGGGGTTTTAAAGGGCTTTAAGTTGCATGAATTGATGGAGGGAATTCCAGGTGGGAGACGTTAATGGAGCAATGCCTTTGTCAGCAAGAGAACCGGGAAATGATCCTTCATGTTCCTTGGATCCAGAGCTCTTCCCAAAGCTCCTGGGACAAGATTCCTTCTCAGAGCTGTCAACAGCTGAACCCAGGATTCACCAGAGGGTGCAGACGTTTGATGTCGAAACAAACATTAAAATTTGAATTTGGGTTGTTCAAAACATCAGGATCTCTGTGGTGGACACTGGACTGGCCCAAAACATCGGGATCTCTGTGGTGGACATTGGACTGACCCAAAACATCGGGATCTTTGTGGTGGACATTGGACTGACCCAAAACATCAGGATCTTTGTGGTGGACCCTGGCTGACCCAAAACATCAGGATCTTTGTGGTGGACCCTGGCTGACCCAAAACATCGGGATCTTTGTGGTGGACTTTGGACTGACCCAAAACATCGGGATCTCTGTGGTGGACCCTGGACTGACCCAAAACGTTGGAATCTCTGTGGTGGACATTGGACTGACCCAAATCAAACACTGAGACCCCACAACCCTGCAGGTCATTAATGATTCCTAGGGTGGGAATCAGAACGATTGTAGGAACTTTGTGAAATTCTCCACAAAAATACCCATTTTCCCTTCTTTTTGCTGAGCTAGAAAAGTTCTTTCCTTCTCTTTTGAGGTAGGAATGCTCTTTTCTTGCTTGTTGATGCAGCTGGGAGGATCAATAAGTTTGTCTCTTTTCTTGTGTCTCTTCTTGTCCTCAATTATATTTGATTGGAGTTTGAGCAGGGAGTGTTTAGTTGCAGTACTTGGCAGCTCTCTGGCAGAAACCTGGATAATTTGGGGCAATTTACTGAACCTTTCGTGCATCGGGTACCTATTTTTAAGCAAAGATAATGAGAGTTTTGTTCTACCTGTCGGTGATGTCTCCTAATCCTTGTTCCTGACCTTGCCTGGGGCCCACACTTGTGTAACGTTCAGGCTGCAGTGTAAACAGTTCTGTTCCTACTGTATTTCTGTTTACCCATGTGGCTTAGGGGGATTCTTTTTTATTGGAAACTCTTTGCCTGTGTTTGTTCAGACAGAAATTATCTATGCCGTGGCATGCAGGGCAGCATTTTGTTCTCTCCTCTTTCTTTCCTGGCCTAAACAAAAGGTGAGACAGGCAGGAGCACCAAAGCATTGCTACAGCTGCCTCTCACCTTGAAACCACAGGGGAAACCCATAAATCTCAAATATTGGATTTAAGGTTTTGAAGATTCTTGATAGAAATACTACCAAAGGAGAGGCACTCCTGGGATTTACACCACGCCTGGATTTAATTATTCTTAGGGAAGCATTCTGTCCTGCCAAGGCAAAGTTTGTCCTTTGCTGCCAGGGCCGCAAGCACCAATCCCACTTTTCCAGAGAGGACCCATAATAGTCTGAAAATAAGCAAGAGAAACCAATTGTGGCTGGAATTATTGTAATCTTTGGTGTCATGAAATGCTCATCCTATTCAGGATGCTCCAGATGTTCATCCTGAACTGCACATGGTCTTTCCAGGGCAATATTTGCTTTGGCCTTGCATCGGTATCAGCAGGAAAAACAGGATCCTGTTTGTGAGGACATGGAGATCTTTGCAGGAGGTCAGGAGGTGACACAGGGGGAAAGAGGGGGTGGCACAGGGGAGAGAAGGCGGCTGCTTCTTGCTCTTGTTCAAAGGAAACCTCACTTGCTGTCTTTGGAACACGTTGTGGGTTTGCAAAGGATGTTCAGTTAGAGAATCATGGAATCATGGAATGGTTTGGGTGGGAAGGGACCTTCAAGTTCATGTAATTCCAACCCCCTGCCATGAGCAGGGACACCTCCCGCTGTCCCAGGGTGCTCCAAGCCCTGTCCAACCTTGGACACTTCCAGGGATCCAGGGGCAGCCACAGCTTCTCTGGGAATTCCATCCCAGCCCCTCCCCGCCCTCCCAGGGAGGAATTCTTCCCAATATCCCATCCATCCCTGCCCTCTGGCAGTTTAAAAGCATTCCCCCTTGTCCTGTCCCTTATTCCAGAAGAACCTCAGGTGAGGAACTCCAGGTGATGCTGTGGCCGCCCTTTCAGTGCCCACCACACCGATGTTTATTCCTGCAGCCCCCCGGCCCCGCGGCACTGCTGGAGGATCCCAGTCCAGGGTCACATCCCAAGTGGAAAAGCTCCTGACGCTCTGCAGTCCCTGAACATCAGTCCCACACTTCCCTGAACCCCTGGAGTTAATCCTGATGTTCTGCTCATTCCAGCTCAGTCCCAACCTGGATTTGGAGGCCAGGGCAGCTGCCCCTCCTTGGTTGCACTGAACTCCCCTGTGCAGGTGGATTTCTGCAAAAATTGGAGCTCTCTGTCTCCTTCCAGCCCCTGCCTCCCCTTCCCTGGCCTTCCTGAACCTTCTCTTGGCTGTGCTGTAGCTCCAGTTCCTGGCATGGAGGCCAGGAGGGACCCTTGGGTCAGGGGCTCCGTAGCTCTGGGTATCACAGCGATGCCATGATGATTTTTTGCTTTTTCTTTTATACCCCTTTCATACACTCTCTTACACAGCTTTTATGCATTCTCAGTGCTTTTAGCCCACACAGTTATAACTCTTTAAGTTTGATCCCTTCCCTCACACCCAATATCCCGTTAAGCCAAGAGCCCGAACACCCTGGGAACCCCAGACCCCGAGGGCCTCTCCAGAACACATTCTGTAAACAAAGCCAGGCCCAGCCAGGGGAAGGTTCCTCGCTGAGGGGTCTCGCTGGAGTCCCTCCCTGGGCAATCTTTGATAGATGTGCTAATTAGCAAGGCCTCTAATTGCACACACATCACATCGTGGGGGGCCATTCCTTCGGGGGGCATTTCGGGGTGCATTTCGATGTGCATTTCGGTGCCCCTGAGGGTCCTTCAATAAACACCGAGGTAAAACCCTTTTTCCCTCTTAACCGTGTTCAGCTCTCTTCATTTTAAGACCAAATAAAGGCGTCAACAGACCAGTGGGTCTCACCCAGCTCCCCCTGGCTGCTCGTCCCTTCCAGCTTTGGTGCCAGGTCCATCCCTGAGGGGGCTCCATCCCAGGGAAACGTGCTCTGCATGGGACCAGGAACGCTCCCAGTGCACCGGGAGCCTTCAGAGCCAGCAGGACCTGTGTGTGTTTGGTCTCAGCCTCCTGGAGGCGCTGGGGGAATTGGGAGGCTCAGCTCCCATTAATTTTAATGAAAATTTAGCACCCAAATGCCCCTGGGTAGTTTTGAAAAATCTTCTCTTTTAGTGGGAGGCATAAAAGCGAGCGTTTGGAATTAGCTGAATTGTGTGAGGAGTTCGTTAGTGTTGGAGATGATAAAAAATGCTCTTCCAGACAATTAATTACCTCCTGAGCTGCTCCAGAGGTGACATCTCCTTCCTGCCTCGGAGCACTTTGTTGTTGGCCCTGAGCTGGGGAGTTTATGCTCCTTTTTAACTCCTGAGCCCACTTCATATATCTCAGGAAGTTCTCAGGAACCATAAAAACGTCTCACGGTCGTTTAAGTCCCACCACTTTATCAATATTGGTATTTAGGAAGAAGGGAACAACTCTTAATTGTTTTCCTGTGCTCTGCCATGTGAGCTACGGTGCTCATTAGCTCTGCCCGGCAGCTCGTGGAACAGGGGCAGGGATTTCCTCCAGGATGTTTATTCCTGTTAAGAGTGACTGACAGTTTTTAGGGGCTCTCAGGCATCAGAATTTCAGGAGAACTCGCTGGTGGGAGAAGTGCTCCTGGTGCTCAGGATTTCCTGTCCAGATGGGTTTATAAAAACTTGACTTTTCTCTCTGCGGAAATCACGTCTGAGGCAGGAGGGCCTTTTGGAACTGTGCTAGGATGGGATGCACACGGGGTCAGGGAATCATTAGGGCTGGAAAAGGCCTCCAAGACCATCAACTCCAGCCTTTGACCAGATCCCACCACGGGGGAAAGTTCCGCATTGTGAATGCCAGGCCTACTCCTTTGTTAACACTTCCAGGGATGGTGACTCCAGACATCCCTGGGAGCCTGTCCCTGGTATCGTCACAGTTTCCTGTGGATCATTCCCCACTTTCAGCCTGATAACTGCATTGGAAGAATACCTTGGATAGGACAATTCCATATTTTTTTTGGAAAGCTCCTCCACAAGCTCCCATGAAGTTGACTCCCATTGTCGTGCTCTTCACTGGGAGCGTGTTACGGCCTCCCAGTCCTCGGCAGCGACTCCCAGTAACCCCAGCTCCTCTCCGTCCCTTCACGTTGCTCTCCATCACGCCCACCACAAATAAACTTTCCCAGCCTGTGTTTTGCATCCTCAGGGTATCGGTTCCCTCCTGCCTCCAGGATCACTTTCCCGGGGTGGGATGATGGGAGCCAACCACTCGCGCGGAGCCCCGCGGGATGTGTGGAGTGCACCTGCCTTCCTAATTACCACGTGCCAGCTTTAATTGCATGACTGCAGCAATGGGATCACACCACTTCCCCTGACATGTTGTGACTGGAACAGCCCACGTTGATTCCTCAGCTACCTGTTGCCCCAAAATGAAATATTTGTCTTACCTGACACAAATTATAATTATCCCAAAGAACCTGGAGGTTCTTCCTCCTCTCCTCTCCCTTTTTTTGTCTTCCTAATTATCACTGTGGCTCCCATTGGAAGTGGTTGGTATCGCTGCTCATTAGCCAAATAATTTCCATTGCAATTACCAGAAATTTAGGGAGCCAGTTTGGAAAAAACACCGCAGAGTTTTGCCTTTGGAAAACTCTCAGGTGCAGCTCAACCTCTCCTGGTGCAAATGCAGAAGCTGCACTGATGTAGCTGCATTCCCTTGAAGCAGAGACAAGTTTAGCTCTCATGTAAAACCTGGACACCAAATTTTATTGATTGATATTGAAGCTATAAATTGAGCCTGACTTTAGCAGGCCTGAGCCTACCCAGCACCAGGAGCTTCCATGGACAAGATTTACACTGGCCCAGGATCTTGATTGAAATCCTGTGACCTTTCATTATTTTGTGGTGAAGTAATTTCAGCTCAGCCCTGACAACCCCGGATGGTCGAGCCCAGCCTCCAACCCCCATCAAAACACCAGGGAACAGATTTCTTGTGAGCCTTGAATTTTTTTTGAGCTCTTGAGGCTCTGATTCATGTTCCTATCTCAGGTGAAAGGTCTCAAAACCTTTAACTCAGTGAAAGTTGTGGCAGCCTTGCCATTTCACAGTGTCAGGAACTGAAATATTAAGAACAGAACCAAATATTCTGGGATGACCAACCCCGGCCGTGCTCCGCTCTGGGAGAGCCCAGGAAGTGGCTCAGGTTGGGATGTTGTTTCCCACAGGGATGAAGGACTGCGGATGGTTTTGGGAGTTTTTATCCTCCTTTTCACAGGGTCACAGGGGGCACAGCTGGCACAGGCCCCGGTGAAGGTGAAGGTGAAGATCCAACAAAAAGCTTGGGTTTGGTCCCGTTCTGGAGGGCGGAACTTGGCTGTGCCCGGGTGTCTCCGTGTGCTGGTGGCTCCCAGCAGGAGCTGGTCAGAATCAGGATTTCCAGTCCCACACCAGTCCACAAGAGCTAATGAGGGGCCAGTCTGTGCAGTCCCAGCCCTGAGGGAAGGAGGGAATGCAGGCTTTGGAAAACAACGCGTTGTAGGAGTTAAGCTGAGGGCGTGAGGCGCTGGCTGAGTTCCCAGCTCTGTCACCGTTTGCTGGGTGACCTTGGCCAAGCCACACAATCTTTCTCCACCTGAGAGCTGTGTGTGGGAGTAATGATGTCTCCCTAGGCAAAAAGACGCCGTTCCTGCTGCATTCTGATGCTCCGGTGTCTGGGATCACAGGTGTTTCTGGAAATTCGGGACATTACAGTATAGATTGTCCCATCCTACGTGCGTCTGGAGCACCGGAGAGGCGCAGAGCTCTATAAATACAGATATAATCACCCCAAAGCCTGCTGGATCCCTTCCTCCACGCTGCAGTCCTGACAGATGTGTTCTCAGCAAGATTCCCCCATATTCCACAGCTGAGCGGAGTCCGGATGCCAGGGAAACAAAAGAAGAAGATTAATTAGGCTGTCATTGTGTGAAATTGGGTTTGGGGATGGCAGGCACGCTCCACAGCCTGCACGGAGCTGGGCCATTCTTTTAATTAGAGGGACTGAGAGGGGGGAAAAGCCGGGTCATGAGGGGCAGGGGCATTGCCCAGGGGGCCGTGGGGGTTGTTTGGTGACATGGGGACACGGGCACGGGTCAGGGTGGTGCTCTGCTGCCCGAGCAGCGCTCCCTGCAGAGGCTGGGGACACGGAGCGTGCTGGGGTTGAACAAATAAACCTCATCTCCCTGAGCTTCTGCAGCTGAATTCACTCCGTTCTGGAAGTCATCAGTCACTTAAAACCCAAAATTTCGTGCGTGACAAGCCAGGCCAGCGTCACATCCCAGGGAGCCGGGGAAGGCCTGGCTGCTCCCCCAGGATCTGGGAGCCTCCGTGCCAGCAAAGGCAGGTGCAGCAGGGCTGGGTGTGCCCAGGGAAGGGCAGGTGGCGTTTGCAGCACCTCCGAGCCCGGGCATGGGGCCATGGTGCCAAATCCGCTCCGAATTCCAGCTGCTGCTGCTGGGGGTGCATCCCGAGAGCCGGGGCTGGCTGGGCTCTGCCTGGGCTCTCTGCCCCTCTGGAGCATCTCCCTTGGCAGCTCCACAGATTCCCAAGCAGCAGCTTTGCTTCCCTGTTTTCCCTTTTTCCCCCAGCCCGAATTTGGGGTTATTTATCTGGAGGCTGAGTTGTGCTTGCAGACAGATGAATTTCTGGTGTCAGTGCGTTGCGGTGAGGCAGCATCTCCGTTCCAGGCTGGAACGAGCTCCCCTCTGACAGCACCAGCAGCCACCTGCAGCAGGGGAAGGAGCTGCCAGGGGCAATCAGGGACCGGCTGGATCGTCTGCAGATCCAGGAGATGAACGTGGTGCTCAAATCCTCTCTAACTCAGCTCTGCTCCGTTATATCTCTCTCACCAACCAGCACCTGTTGTGTCCTTCCCTTCCTCTAAAGAGCAGAGGGGAGCTGCTCTGGGGAGTGTTTCAGTCCAGGTGAAAATGTCCCGACTCCCTCCCCGGTTTTGCAGTTGCAGCTGGAGAGGGGAATGTTTTTGTGCGCCCTCCGTTGCTGGAGGCAGAGTTTGAGTGTTTTCCTTGGAGATGAGAGCTTTGAGGTGGGACAGGAGTGCTTGGAGGGGCTTTCTCCCCTTCCCTGCCGAACCAAACCCAGCTCCCATGTGAAGCACAGGGAGGCAGCAGCGCCTGGGCAGTGGCAGAGCTTCCAAGCACGGCGGAGCTTTGCTCTCTGCTGTGTCCTGGCAGCACCAGCTCCCCCCACTGCAGCCCATCACGGGACCATGGAATGGTTTGGGTGGGAAGGGACCTCAAACCCCATCCCATCCCACCCCTGCCATGGGCAGGGACACCTCCCACTGTCCCAGGGTGCTCCAAGCCCCGTCCAGCCTGGCCTTGGGAACTTCCATATTCATGGAAAACTGTTGTCATGGATTTAATGAATAACGAAACATAAAAATAACAATTAATTTTGTAGTGAGATCTGCCTCCTGAAATTAAACAAACAAATTGCTCCCTATTCTCATTAAATACGTCCCTTTTATTGGCTGGCTGACAGTGCACCTGATGGAAGCTGGCTCCCAGCTCTTCTGAACCCCATTATAAAGCCGTGGGCCCATCTCCATTGCCCAGGCTGTGTTGGGCAATTCCGCCTCCTGGGAACTGTGTGATAGCAGGAAAGGTTGTAAGAATGGAAATCCATACTGATATTCCAGCAGCAAATCTGGCTGAACAACCCCAGACCTCGAGCAGAGCAGTGGGGTTCTGGGCCTTATCTAACTGGAATATTTTCATGGAAGGGGTTGGGTGGGAATGGACCTTAAAGCCCACCCAGACCCACCCCTGCCGTGGGCAGGGACACCTCCCACTGTGCCAGGATGCTCCAAGCCCCATCCAGCCTGGCCTTGGGCACTCCCAGGGATCCAGGGGCAGCCACAGCTGCTCTGGGCAATCAGCCCCTGCTCAGCTGTGGTTTCCTGATTTCAGGAATTGCACCGGGGCTGTGTCCAGGTGCCTCAGGAATCCCCCGTTCTCCCTGTTCCCACAAAACACACCGGCTGTTGATGCTGCGGCCCCAGAGGGAGGGAACCATCCTATAAATCCTTCTGTCTCCCTGTTTTATGATAATCTATCGGAGTGACAGGACTTGGAGCTTTTCCCTGCTCAGTGCCAGGCTCCAGTGCAGCTCCAGCTGTACTGGGATTGCACTGGGATTGTCCCAGGGACAACCCTTGGGGCCGGCAGCTGAGGGCTCCCTGAATCCCAGAGGCTTTGCGGGTATTCCAGAGCCTCAAGGCAGCTTGGGAACCCCGTAATCCAGGATCTAACAGGGTTTTTTTGGAATCAGAGGGATCTTGGGAAACTTTGCATAGCCTGTCTTGGGCAGTTTGTCATTCCAAGTGTCACCGGGGGCCTGGGAGCAAGTCTTGGAAATTAAACCATGGAACAAAGCTCCAATTACCCAAATCAGAGCTGTTAGAAGGCAAGAAATCATTCCCTGGTTATTGTTAATTAACCTTTGCAGAGTGATTACCGTGATGGCCAGAAATGTGTGTTCTGTGACCTCTGACAGAGCAAGGGAGTGTGGGGAGGGTCAGAGATCTTGATTCGGAGTGACAGCACTGGGAGAAACGGCCTCAAGTTGCACCAGGGAAGGTTTGGTTTGGATATAAGGAAAAAAAACACAAAGGGTTGTGAAGCACTGGAATAGGCTGCCTGTGGAAGTGGTGGAGTCACCTTCCCTGGGAGTGGTCAAAATCCTGTGGCTGCGGCCCTAGGGACACGATTCAGTGATGACCATGGTGGTGCTGGATTGTGGTTGGGCTCAATGATACCAAAGTTCTTCTCCAACTGATGCCATGATGATTTTTTGCTTTTTCTTTTATACCCCTTTTATACACTCTCTTACACAACTTTTATGCATTCTCAGTGCTTTTAGCCCACACAGTTATAACTCTTTAAGTTTGATCCCTTCCCTCACACCCAATATCCCGTTAAGCCAAGAGCCCGAACACCCTGGGAACCCCAGACCCCGAGGGCCTCTCCAGAACACATTCTGTAAACAAAGCCAGGCCCAGCCAGGGGAAGGTTCCTCGCTGAGGTGTCTCGCTGGAGTCCCTCCCTGGGCAATCTTTGATAGATGTGCTAATTAGCAAGGCCTATAATTGCACCCACATCACATCGTGGGGGGCCATTCCTTCAGGGGGCATTTCGGGGTGCATTTCGATGTGCATTTCGGCGCCCCTGAGGGTCCTTCAATAAATACCGAGGTAAAACCCTTTTTCCCTCTTAACTGTGTTCAGCTCTCTTCATTTTAAGACCAGGAAAAGGCGCCACAACCTCAGGGATTCTGGGATTCCCTGATCGTGCTGTTTGCTGGTTGAGTGGAGCTTGCCCGAGTCTCTTCCAAAGACACAAATCTGCCATCCCAGCCCCCAGCTGGAATTTGTCACCTGTGCTGTCCCCTCTCCAAATATTCCTTGCAAGGGTTTAGGGCTCAGAGAAAATCTTTGCTGTTCACATGGAATCTATTTATTCTTTATTTCATCCTTTATTATCCCTGTGAAGAGACTCTCATGAATACTTCAGGAAAACATTCATAAATAGATCCTTAATTATTTAAATCCATTTTCCCCCTTCCTTCCTTAAGGGTGCTGCCTTTCATCCACCCAAACTGAATTTATTGCAGTGCTTAATAACTTTAATTTCAATTAAGTTTTGTGTGTACACGACTCCAAATCTTGCATCCAGCTCTTTGCCAGCCAATGATTGGGTTGGGAATTTTATAAATTGAGGTTTTTAAATTGTAGATGGTCATGTTCTCATTTTCAGCCTGGAGAAGGGAAGGGTCCAGGGAGACCTCAGAGCCCCTTGCAGGGCCTAAAGGGACTCCAGGAGAGCTGGAGAGGGACTGGGGACAAGGGATGGAGGGACAGGAGCCAGGGAATGACTTCCCACTGCCAGAGGGCAGGGATGGATGGGAGATTGGGAAGGAATTCCTGGCTGGGAGGGCGGGGAGGGGCTGGGATGGAATTCCCAGAGCAGCTGTGGCTGCCCCTGGATCCCTGGCAGTGCCCAAGGCCAGGTTGGAGCCCCCTGGGACAGAGGTGAGAGGTGTCCCTGCCTGTGGCAGGGGTGGCACTGGGTGGGCTTTAAGGTCCCTTCCCACCCAAACCATTCCAGGATTCTGGGATTCCGTGATTATTTCCATTTAGTGGTCAAGTCGGAACACAGCTCCAGGTAAAAAGGTGATCATGGAGTCCTGGAACTGTTAAGGTTGGAAAAGGGCTCTGAGGTCACCCAGTCAAACCAGGAACGCAGCCCCAGCCCCTGGCCAGCACTGACCCTGTCCCCAGGTGTCACATCCACTCAAGGTGTGTGTCAGGTCACCCCTTCTCCCCACTGGAATTCCTGCAGGTGCAACAAGGCCCTTAAATCTTTGGATAGATTGGGGTTTGTGAAGGTGACGTTGGGTGGGAGTTGGAGAGAAGGAGAATTTCTCCTCGGAAACATCAAAACAAAGCAGGCACAGTTGGTGTCTATTAAATCAGGTTATTTCCTCTCCATAGTAACCAGCCCGTGTTTCCCATTCCCCTTCCCACTGCTCCTGCCAGGGAACATTCCCTGGAGCCCAGGCCATGTCCAGCAGGTGACCTGGCCATGCCTGTGGGTGCCAGCAGCTGCTCGGGGCCTCCCCTGGCTGCTGCTCCCTGCGCAACCCGCCCGGAGCCCAAACACCCCAAACCCGCCCCAGCACCCCCGGCAGCGCCGGGGCCAGGGTGTGGTGACGAACTCCTGTCACTGTTGTAGCGGGGACGGAGAGAAATTACCACACAAAGTCCAAGTCCAGGAAAATGGAATAATGTAATTATTTATTAATATACAGATGGGTTTATATGTGTTGGTTCGCTTGAAGTTTACTTGAATGGCAAAAGGCGATTGGACCTCTGGCCACCACCTACCAAAGCCATCACTCAGTTCATCCAACACCCATTTCAAAATATCTCCCTAGGCAACACCATAACAAAACCACAGGTGCAAGACAGCAAGTTGGTTCACAAAAAACCATAGTGTTGTTTTTGATAGTTTGCACGGGAAAAGGAGAGCTCTCACAAAATGCTACAGAAAGCTGGAAAATTCCTCTGCTGAATGCTTTGCAGCATTCACAAACTCCCACAGGTGCTGCTCCCGGTTCCCACCCCGCGGCAGCCCCAGATCCGCTGCAGCCCCGGGATCAGGGAAGCCCAGGGGAAAGCAGCAGGCCCCGGAAGCGCTGGAGCCTGCAGGAGGGGCAGGGATGTGTCTGTGCGTGGCACTCAGGGTGTCACCGCGTGGGGTGGCTGTCCCTGCACTGCCCACCCCCAGAACGGCGCTGGGCCACAGGCGGGTGCCACACGGGCGGGCACACGGGGACAGCAGAGCTGGGCTGGGAATGGCTGTGCTGCAGGGGTCACAGCAGGCTCCAGTGCTCCTCGTTAGGCCAGAGACCCCAATTAACGCCAGGGCTCATTGGGTGCCACAGACTCACCTGGAGAGCACCAGGCAACCCGAGGCACAGCTGTGGCGGCTCTTTGGGTGTCCCCCATCCCTCCCTGGAGCGCTCTCCTGCCTGTTTGTACTAGTTTGAAAAACAAACCAGTGGGAGATTGCAAGTCAGAATTACAATTTAATAGAAAAATTAAAAAGAAAATACATGCAATAGTACAAGAGCACTGACAGAGTCAGAATACAACCTGACACCCTGTTGGTCAGGGTGGTGGCAGCAGTCCAGGTGAAATGGTCCTGTTGAAGCCGTGATCCTGTAGAAAGAAGGGTCTGGTCTTCACCTGAAGGTCCAAACAGCAGCTCTTGTCCCTGGGAGTCCAGTAGGTAAGGGCTGCCCTGCTGTTCCAAAAGCCCAGATTCTATCCAGGTGGGAATGCTTGGCTCCTCCCCCTGGGCGAGCATCTCACAATGGGATGAGGGAATTCTGTGAGTCATGTGATGGGTCCTTGATGGCCCATTAAACAGAGAGAGCTCCCGGAGGGAATTATCAGGGATGAGCCATGGTGGGAGATAATGAACACTGCCCCACGAGCTTTAACAGCTTGTGAAGATGATAACAGAATACAGGCTTTGGTTACATCTTACATTGTAACCCAGGACACTGTTTTAGAAAAAAAAGAGCTTTTGTCAAAAAAAAAACCCGTGAGCTTTTAGAAATTCTGTCCTATCGCAAGTTTTCCACGTGGTCAGGAATTTGAATGTTCCTTCCCAGCTGTGGGGTCGCCTCCCTCGTAAAAACCAACCCCAAAAGCTCCAAACCCCAAACAAGCCCAGCTGCTGTTGTGCTCGAGTCGTGCTCAAAATTTAAACTGAACTTGGAGAGCTGGAGGCTGGTCTGACAGCCAGATCCAAGTTTTGAAGCCACAGAGACACTTTGTGAGTCCTTATCCCAGTTTTGTCCCCCAGTAAATAAATTGTTTTAAAGCTGAAATCTTAAAATCACTCAGGCTTTCAGTGACTGCCTTGCATTTTTTTTTCTCCCCAGCCATAAAGCCAAATTATACAGGGTATATCCCATGTAATTCCTTTTCTGGCTCTATCTTATCTCCAGCTCTTCGCTGATGTGATTGAAAAACTCTGCCATTCCGTGACATAAATCCCAATAAAGCCCCAAAGGCCAGCCAGGAGCAGGTCCAGTCACTTTAAAATGCTGCTCTCTCTTTATATCTAAATATTTTTATGTATTGATTTATCTTTTAATTAATTCTGTTTAATTAAAGGAGAGAAAAAACTCAAATTGCACCTCCTGATGCTGTGCTGGAACAACAGTGTGGGAAGCGGGGAGGAGAGAAAAGCACTTGGATGCATTTGGATGTGGAGCTGTTGTATTTTGCAGCGACCTAAAATATCCAAATTTTTTCTGTTTATTTGTCCCTTTTGTATTTTATTTGTCCCTTTGTTATTTTATTTGTCACTTTTTAAATTTATCCGTGTGGTCGAGCTGTGAGTGTCGTGTGCCCGAGAGCAAACCACCCTCCAGGGCCAGTCTCAAAAAGAATGTTGTCTTACACTTTAAATTCGTCATGGCTCAAGTGACTGCATTCCCAAACTTGGCTCCCTGTTTTCAGCACAGCAGCAAAAGGGAAAAAAGGTTCCTTGGTTCCTGGGCAAAGCTCTGAAAATGGGTGGAAATACGGGAAATTTTTGGTTCTTCTGCTGTCTGACCCGTGTCTGTTCCTGCTTCAGTTCAGAGGGATGTTGGGAAGGAATTCCTGGCTGGGAGGGTGGGGAGGGGCTGGGATGGAATTCCCAGAGCAGCTGTGGCTGCCCCTGGATCCCTGGCAGTGCCCAAGGCCAGGCTGGAGCCCCCTGGGACAGCGGGAGGTGTCCCTCCAGGGCGGAAAGGACCGGTGGGATGAAATTATAGACGAACACAGCAGGGATGAAAGTGATTATCATCATCATCATCATCATCATCATCATCATCATCATCATCATCATTATTATTATTATTATTAATAATAATATTTATTTATTTATTTATTTATTTATTTATTTATTTATTTATTTAGGGGTATAACCCCCCCAAACCACATTTCATAGGGCACTGCCCACACAGGGACCTGGGGGAGCTCAGGTGAGACACTGAGCCCGAAATGCTCCTCGGGAGCTGCTCAGGACAACGATGGGATGCTCCAGGATGGAGAAATTCTGGATACAGATTTGTGTTTGAGATCTGCAGGTTCACAGATTTATCAAGGCTGGGGGAGACCTTCAAGACCTTCTAGTCACCCCAGCAGCTCCAGCATCACCCCTAAACACTGTCCCCAGGTGCCACATCCAGGTGCCTCCTGAGCTCTCCCAGAGACGGTGACTCCACCACCTCCCTGGGCAACTTATTCCATGGCCTGACCCCTCTTCCAGTGGAAAATCCATTTCCAAACTCCAACCTGAGCCTCTCCTGGCACAACTTGAGGCCATTTCCTCTCACCCTGTCACTGGAGGCCGACCCCACCTCACCCAGCTGTAGCTTCACCTGGATTTACCAACCAACCAAATCTTCCCAGGGTGTTTATTAAGGGTGTTTGGGAGGCAGAACTGACTGGGGTGAGCTGGGGATATAATTTTTGCTGGCATGACAAGCTGAGATGAGAGCTGGCACGCCGTGGGCAGGATTTAGTGCTTCATCTCTTTGTATTCACCTCAGTCAATAAGGCAGGAAATTTATTTACTGTCCAGAGCCAGTTGAGTGCCTGTCTGGAGCATTGTTTCAGCAGCTGGGAATGGCAATACATCCATGGGTCTGCTTTGGAACGAGTGACTTTCAATACCCCAGGAGAAGGATGAGCAAACCTGTTTGTGCTGTATTGACAGAGAAATGAATTTCCCCTCCAAGCTGAATCCCATGGATTTGATGGTTTTTCTTGAGAAAGTTTTCCATTTGATTGTTGTTTCCACTGGTTATCCTGGGAGATTAAATTTAAAAGAATTCCATTTTTTTTGGTATGAGGCAGATCTTGGGGTCATTAGCAGCCAAAATGGAACAGGCGCTCAAGGGAAAAGGTTGTTCCCACGTGGAAGCGCTGAGGGAAACCTGTTTGAGGGAAAGGGGAGGAGAGGGTGGGCATTTAGGTGATCCCATTCGGATATTTGCTTTCTCCAGGCAAGGGCAGCGAAGGGCCCTGCTGTCCCCCAGCACAGCACTGGGTTTTCCATGTTGATCTGGGAATATTTTGGCTTCCATCCCACTCCACCATGGGGTGTGGAATTCCATGCTGGGCTGGTGAGAGATGTGAAAAGAGAAAATCCCTGGGTCTGTCCCTTCCTTCCTTTATCCCAGGTGATTTTATCCCTGGGAGACCCCGTGCCTGGAGTTCATCCATCCATGAGCTTCCCCTGTCCTGCCCATTCCAGCCCCAGTTTGAAGCCCACAGCCAAGTGGAGGAGGCTGAATATCACCCAAGTCTTAATTGAAAGTGATTTAGATCTTGCAGCGCTCTTTAGGATATCTATAATATATTATGTATTAATATATTAATGGACACATAAAATAATTATACTTTAACACATAAACTTAAAAATAAATAGGTTAATTAAGGACGTGTAATGGGCCATTTAGAGCAGAAAATGGGTGTCACTGAGAGCTGTGTCTGGGTGGTAAATTGCCAGATCTCCTGGGGGCTCGAGAAATGGTCAGGCTGAGTGGAAAACTTGCAGCCACCAGGGCAGTCCTTGTAAATAAATCCTGGGATCACACAGGTGGGCAAGAATCCAAGTGCTGGAATGCCGGGGTTGCACCGGGGTGCGGAAGGGATGGGAGCAGCCGGGGGGAACAGCCTGCAAAGGCCTGGGCGTG
>VXBT01013023.1:0-21259 GCA_013400235.1 Oriolus oriolus | reverse complement strand
GAAGAAAGGCTTGCTTCGCAAACTCGCAGTGGCAGCCGATCCCGGTACCTCAATAGGACCCTCGGGGGCAGCAAACTGGAACAGCAGGGATGAGCACAAAATCCCGGGTGGTAGATATGTATCGAACTCCACAGTTGCAGCAGGAACCTTGGGACGTCTTGTCAGGCAGGGAGTGAGGAGCTACAGTGTAGCAAAGGCTCGGAGCAGTGGCAAAGGAATGGCGGGCGCGGGGCAGCAGCGGCCCGGCTCCCAGCGGGGCAGGGAAAGCGGGCTTGAGATCCTCAGGTTTTCCCTGAGGCACCAGAGCAGGTGGTGGGAAAGTCCCTTTTTAGTGAGGTAGGGTGTTAAATAGGGTCCCAATGCAACGGCCGCTCCAGCAAGCAGAATTCCACTCACAGTAGAAGGAAGGCAGCAGAAGCCAGACCCCCTCAAGTGGTGACGAATTCTCCCCACAGCGACAGCAGCTTCTCTCCCCTCTGAACGCCAAGAGAACAAGAGAGCTAGGGGCTCCACCCAACCCCTTTTTCCCAGTCCAGATCTCCCGGCATCTCTGCCCTACACAAGAAAACCCCAGGTAAAAGAGGGTAGCCAGCTGGACCACTCCCCCTGTGGCCAGGTCTTTTGTCTTTCTTAAGTATCCGGCCCTTACTGTCTCCCGGCAACACGTATGGTGAAAATTCTTTAAGAATAAAAGGAGAACTCCTAAAACCCCAACCGGCTTCTAATCAGTTTCTAACTAGTTAAAATACTAGTTTCATAACTGTATTCTGTGTTTCTCTACAACCAGTTTTACTTGCACGGTTAAAGTTATGTGGGAAAAGAAATAATTTTTTATTTAAACAGATTTAATTTAAGAGTTTTCCTGTTCTTGTTGAGTGCAAGTGTTAATTAGCAAAACATTTTTGAGCATCAGTGTAGAATATATTCAGAGCCTTTCCAAACTTGACATCAGTAGCTAAGATTCATGATTATGCAACTGGACTGATTATCTTTGATTGTGATTTGGCCTTAGGATCATAGAATCATTTAGGTTGAAAAAGACATTTAAGTCAAGTCCAACCACTAATCTAACACTACCGAGTGCACCACTAAACCATGTCCCTAAGTGCCATATCTACATGTTTTTTAAATACCTCCAGGGACCTCAACTTCAGCCACTTCCCAGGACACCCCATGCAAATGCTTGATAACCCTATCCATGAAGAAATTTTTCCTAGTGTCCAATCTAAACATCCTCTGGTACTACTTAAGGACATTTCCTCTTGTCCTGTCACTTGTTATTAGGGAAAAGAGACCAACCCCCACCTCACTACAACTATCTTCCAGGTAGTTGAATACAGTGAGAAAGTCCTTCCTGAGCCTCCTTTTCTCCATGCTAGAGAACCCTACCTCCCTCAGCCACTCCTCATATGACTTACAAATACACCATATTACACAATATAATACAAATTTGTTCAAATCACGCCGACTGTTTTTTCAAGTTTCTGCATTATTTTGAATGTTTTGTGAATCAATGAATTTCTTTCTGGAACGAAAATTAGTCCAACAAATTATAATCCTATAATATCAGGATGGAAATGCTGTTTTTGCTGCTCCCCTATCCTTACTATTTTGCATATTTAGCAACAAGCTTCATTCAGCTGTATTTTTATGAATATTTGTAACTTATAAGTCCTTTCCTTTTGGCTTGTGCTTCTATCCCCTCATCTATTCTGCTAACTCTTTCAGTATTATCAAGACTTTTTAGTGATGTAGAAGATAGTGAATGCTCTGGCTTTGCCATCACATGAATGATCTCCGTCCCATGGCAAATAAGAGAACTCTACTGTGTTTAGTTGCTCATTTGTAAAACAGCTAGATTTTTTTTCTTGTGTTTTTTCTTTTTCGGTGTTAATTGTATAAGTCCAAGCAGTTTGCGGTTTTTATAGTTATTTTTGTTTTGTTTTTCTTCTTCTCTCTATTCATTTTTCCAGCTCACAGTATTTTTTTAACGTTCCTAAAGATGCCTGCTATTGTAACAGTGATGTGATGCTGTAAATCCTCTTTCTTATCCATGCCATGGTAGTTTTCTTTCAATTTGAACCTGCCTAACATCTTTCCAGTAAAAAACCAAACTTTTTTATACATCTTATTCGGTCTTATTGTTTTGTTATTGAATAGTAGTATTTTTCCAGTGGAGTTTGAGTGATTTATCTATTGTAGATTTTGAAGGATTTAACTTCCACATGAACAGTAGGAGCTAGTGCTCTGTAGTCTATAGCACATAAATTGCAGAGGAGATGAAAGAATTTCTCCTCAGCTCTGAGCTGGTTGGAATCTGGACTGTACTTCTGAGTATTGTTTGCTTGGAAGATTTTATTTCTTTCTATTCCCTCCATATAATTTTCTTTCCTTTATTACTCACTTTTATCTGAACTTTACCATCACCACTACAGCTTCAGTCTCTTCCTTCTTATCAAGCACGGTGAAATCTGAGTGTGTTAGTTTAAAGAAACAGTCTAGTTTTTAGTGGGTGGGAGAAAGCTGCTCAAAGCTTCTACTATGTCCACCCCAGAGCCAGTCACTGAAGGCTCTGACAATTGGCAGGTCGCTAGCCCAATTAGAGAAGTTGGTAATGCCTCTGTGATGACATATTTAAGAAAAACCGCAGGAAGTTCTCTTTTTTTCCTCCTCTCCAAGGGGTGGCAAGGGGGCCGCCGGGCCCCTTCGCGGCGCGGCCACCAAGGCCCTTCCCAGTGCAGCAGCTGGGGCCATGCTGCCAGGGGAGCCATCCAGGCACCGTGAGCAGCTACGTGGCCAAGACGATGCGGCCATGACCAGTGCCGGGAGCACCCATGCGGCCAGGGTGGCGCGGCCGACAGCACCCATCCGGAGCCCACCTGGGGTGGGGGTGCTGTGCGGCTGGGGCCCTCCTGAGGCTGAAGCCCTCCTGAGGGCGGCACAGCTGGGGCCACCCATGTGGTGCTGGCAGGGACCACAGGGCCAGCGATGAAAACATGGTGAACAATTCCCCAACACAGAACACAGACAAGATCAGCCTTTTCAGTGCAGCGAAGCTATATAAGAAATTTTCAACTGATAAAACTTGAGAACAATAATACCTGTAGACAACAATTTTCTTCCGAGTCAGAGAAAAGGAAAAGTGAGGACACATGAGGAGAACCAACATGGTGGCACCGAGGTCAGTGAAAGGAGGGAGGGGAGGGAAGTGCTTCTGGTGTTGGAGCTGACATTCTTCTGCAAGCCATGGTGAGGACTATGATACAACAGACTGTTTCCCTGTAATTCATAAAGTACATGGCGGGGATACAGAGATTCACGCGCAGCCCATGAGGAAAAGTGCTCACACTGGAGCCTGTGGATGCTGAAAAGCTGTAATCTAGTGAGGAACTCGAACAGAGAGAGAAGACCCTTGCTTCCAGAGATAGAGAAAGAGAGCTCTTGCTTCCAAACTAGAACAGCTTCTCCTTAAAAAGACTAAACCCCATGAGCTAAAATGACCCACGTGGTGCGGTCTTGGGAAGACTGCATCATTGTGGGAGGGACTCACATTACAGCAGGTCGGGCAGGCTGCTATTTGTGAAAGTTAAAAGCATGCTGGAAAAGTTCGCAGGGAACTATCTCCCATGGGAGATCCCACGGCACAGCAGAAGAAAGAAACTCCTTTCCCTAAGCGTACTGAAGGAAGATTTTTAGGAAGTGAAAGACTGACCAAAACCCCATGTTTTTGTCTCCTTGTGCAGTCGGTGGGAAAGAGGGAGGGACTGGGAAGGAAAGGTGTTCTAAAGGTTTATTTTAGTTCTCATTTTTACTTTTATTTCTGTTAATAATAAATCTTCTTTATACTGTTTGAGTTTTGAACCTGTTTTGCCTTAGAGTGTTTTTTCCCCTAATCCTTATCTCAACTCATGAAGTTTTCATTTTAATTTCCCCTCCTCTGCTCAGCTAGAGCAGAAGAAAAGAAGTGGATAGTTTTTCATGGGTGCCTGGCTTCTAGTCAGTGTCAAAACCCCAACACTGAGACATTCAAAATACCACTGAATTTATTTCATGGTCTGAAGTAAAACCCTTGATAATCCAGGGACCCCTAGTATTTACTGCCTTGTCCAAGAATAAAAGTAATATCTATTTATTGTTTCTGATCAGGATATCTAAATCTACCTTGCTCTTTTGTATTTTCATTAAAAAATGTGGTTTATTTATATCTTCACTTCCTCTGGGACTACAAGATGAATATATGCACTCAGTGTGCCAGGCCCATTCTTACTCTGATCATCTTTTCTTAAATGACCTGAGCCCTTCTTTTCAATTTTTTGCTGACCTCCAAAACATTTCTTTTATTAGTATCACTAGTTCAAATTAGCATTGCTTTTCCTTTTATTGTCTGTCTCCAGGCATTCAAATATAACCTGGTATTCCAGCTTTGAATAGTGTAATCTGGTTTCCTGTTACCACCAAGATTAGTACTTTAACCTCACTTTTGTGCATGTACACCTTCAAATGAGGCTCAGACCTTCTCAAAGAGGAGCATTTGGTACAGTGTTCTTTTGCTGTTTCAGTCATAGGCATGCTTTTATCCCTGAGCAGTCACCCTCACCCTTGCTTCTCCTGTCACTTTTTAAAAATAGAACTGATTTGATCTTGCCTCTGGGTTTTCTTATAGAACTTGGGATCGAGGACTCATCAGATTTTTGTTTGCTTTTCTGGAAAACTTGGTCAACTTGCTCCTATTCGGGTGTAAATATAACATGTGCCTGCAAAGCATAAGATAGGCAGCTTAGGTGTAACGGGCAAACATTTATTTATTTGACTTTGTCAATAGCGCTACAAAGTGGAAGGAAAATGTAGAGTCTCATTCACTTTCTTGCTTCCCTTTTTGGTAGTTGTTAGGTTCTTTCTCTGGTTAATCCTCACTAAGGACTCCTGGTCCAGGCAGTGATAATGGGACCTGTGAGAAAGTAATAATACTTTCCCCACCAAATTGTTGGGTTGTGCTGTTAGGTAACATTGGCAGAAGTTTGGGTTCATGCAGGTGAGGAGCAAAATTATAGTTTGTGAATCATTAGATTTTTAGGTTTTTAGATTTTTAAAGTTGGAAAGTAGCTTTCTCACATGGTTTAATTTTTTCATGCTTTTGATTGTAATTGAGTAAAAAAATTCACCTGAATATATACATATATGAAAGGATGTGACCATCACAAACAAGTGAATATTTGAGCTTCCCGTAGAGACTGAAGGGCTCAATTCGCTTCATGTTTTCACAAATGTTTGTAAAGGGACTTCATAACTAACTACTAAACATTTTAAAAAGAGCCTTATAAGCTGATACCACATCTCATCTATTTAAATGAAGAAGAATACGATATCTGCTTTTTTCTGTAGACTTTTTTTTTTGTCATTGGTAACCTTTTTGTCTCAGATTCAGAGTATCACAGATGAGTCTCGAGGCTCATTTAGAAGAAAAAGCTACTCCAGTCCATTGTCCATTGTCCAAGATGCTCAGGCACTGCTGACTAATGATTATCAAGAGGAAGAGGTAGTTGGACGTAGTGCTGACTAGACATATTTTCCATTGCAACACTTGAAGTGCCACTATGGCAAACTGAACTACACACGAACAACTTAATCATTCATTGTTATGGAGCAGTTTTTAATAATTTTTTCTACATTCATTATCTTACCCTGTATTTCTTGTCTCTAGATGATGCTTCTGTGACATGAACTATATTCTCTTTCTCACACTTATTTTCCATGAAAGAAACACATTTCTGAGAATGCCCGTTTTCTTAAGAGCCAGAAGCAGGGTATTACATTAATAAACATATTTCATGCTTTCACAAACCATTGACTTCCTTTATAGTTTCTTTATTGAAATACTGAAGACTCTCGGAGACTGTATTGATACACTAGGTCTTTTAAGGAGATTTCTGTGCTTGTTTGCAAGCCATTATTAATCCATATATGTCATTACTGCATTCTGCATGGTGACATTGAAAGGAAATGCACTGATGTTATCAATGAGTTTAGTGTGCACTTGAAGTGTTGCTCATATCCAAAATGTGTAGCCTAGTTTGTAGAAGTGCTGTATACCATTGTATTTCCCTTTTGTCGTGGAGTGAGAGAGCAACATGTTGTGTTTCATGAATTGAATTTGGTATCAAAATAGTGCTAAAAAGGATGTGTTTCTGTTGCATTTGCATTTTTATAAACGTGTATTGTAGATCCAAAATTTCTCTTGATCTCACTGTCTTTCTAAACATGGCAAATTTTCTTCCATTGAAGCATAGTTTTACTGAACTCATCTTACAGCTGTTCCTTTGAAATTTTTGTTCATTAGATACTGCTGCATGGTATTTACAATATTGGCATGTATTTGTTAGCTTTTTTCATTCTTGTGATAGAACTGGATTCACAAGAGCTTCTGATTTGTGGTCTTGAATCATCATTTAATTATCTGTGAACATAGGAAGACCATCAAAGTAAGAGATATTTATGTGAACCTCAGAACTGAACTCTAGAATTTGGGAATCCTGAAGGACAAGGACTAGGAAATAACTTAGGGAACATACAGAAGCTCAAAGGCATTTAAAACCACCTGCAATTACAGTTTGTGAACCACTAGAGGAATTGCTTTTCTGAGAACAAAAGTAGTATTCTCATCTGCTTGGCTTTTATTCATGCTTTTTATTGACCTGCATGAAATTCTTAGTCAACATATATGTGGAGGGACCATGATGATGTCTAACGTGAATAAGGTTCCCAAATGAGGTTCCCAAATGGAACAGGAGCTTCAAATCATGATTTAACAAGTCTCTGAATAGCTTTCAGAACTGTTAAATATCTTAAACAAAAGGAAGCAAACAAACAATCAATCACAGGAAAAAAGAAATACCACCTCCAAAACAGAAAACACCAAAGCATGAAAAGAATCCTGCCCCCAAATAGCAATTCACTTATAATTTTCAGAGTCTAAGGTACTGTATTTGTGTTGCATTTGATGGAAATAGAGAAGTCTATGGACAAAGTATTATGAGGGAAAGTAAGTAAATAATGTGTTGAGTATTTAATCTTTCTTTCCTCCAAAGAAGCAAGGGGAATGGAAAATAGAAAACACGATATTCCTCTGACATGCATATGCGCTTTTGTGTTCTTGAAGCCGACTTGAGTTTCTAATGTTAAAAGGGAAGAGAAGGCCTTTTCGTGACTAGATTGGTTGGATCTGTTGTGTAATATGCTCTTGCAGGCATAAATAATCTAATTTAATGATCTAAATCTACAGCTAGCCTTTAATTCAGCCAAGTCCCAAACTGGCATCATGAGAGTCATGTGGTAGTTCAGCTAAAGGCATGTGAAACTGACCATGTTTACAACAGTATCTGTGAAATAATGTAACGTGTGAACAACAAGAGTACTGGCTTTCAGGTTTTTCATTGGCAAAACATCCTGGTGTTAATAAAGTACTCTCTGGTGAAATTCAACTTCACTTAAGTTCATTACGGAAGTAATGTTCCAGGTAAGATGTAGTCTTGCAAATATAAACAAATAAGTACAGTTTTACTAGCAATTTCACTTCATGCTGAAGTCACAATAGTCTCATATTTGTTCACAAAGTAAGGTGCATTTTTCTTTAGCTTCTTTGGTTCTAGTGCTGTGAAATCCCTTTTCAAAATTTTAATAATGTGTAATTTGCAAATGCTGGTTTTGGCTGAATCTTGGGGTGATTATTTGTTTTGTGGCCAGGCCCAGCTGATCCATGATAGAAACACTGCCTCACACTCTGCTCCAGCAGTCGAAGCAAGTGTGGCTGCTGCTGTGCCAGAGAAAGTGCAAATGACCTGGACTAAAGAAAAGTTTGTAGCGGAGAAGCATAAAAACAAGGATTCAAATGTGTCTGGCTTTAAAGATATTTTCAACATGAAGCCGTAAGTATGCATGTGGTATTTGGAGCTTTTTATTTCATTGTGTGTATTTTAATGGAGGGAGAGGTTCTTATTGGTTGTTTTATCTGGGTTTTGTTTTTTAAGAAATTCTGCTTTATTTTAAATTAAATACAAAAATAATCTTTTCATGCACTTCACTTAAATGGGATCCTTATAAAAATAGCATGGACTTGGGTGGGATGACTGTAAAGAGAATATTGTGAGTGAAGTTTAAATATGACAGACTTCAAGCTGTAAACTCAATTTCTGGATTGTACCAGAAAGCATATATGTTAAAAAGCTTAATGATAACATTTTCTTTCTTCCTGTGGGTGAAAAATTAGTGTATTTTTATTGTGTTTGGTATTAGCAGGAGTACCAAAGAAGCAGATAGTCTTTCAAGACATTTAGCTTGTGTTTTTGATATTGGGTGCATGTTTTTTGGGTAAGGGGGGTGTTTTGTTGGGAAGAGAGGGGGGTTGGGGTTTTTTTTGGTTGGATGGTTTTTTAATGGACATTCAGCCCTCATCCTGTAAATTAAAGCACTATAAAACTTGTGTTTATGTATGTCTTGCTATATTACGTATTTCCTGTTTTAAATATTCCTTAATGTCTTTTTCTTAAATAGGTAAGAGCTAGTCCTTGTGTCTAACCAATGTAGTAGACACAAAAACAATGACAGAAGAAAATCAGCTTGTTTGTTGCCTCATGTTGTTATTTTAAGTACTCACATACATCTTTTCTTAGTTCTGGGAGAATGCACTTAGAAGCACAGCTTAAATTATTTTCTGTACATGACCAAACCAAAACTGTGGATGTCAAGGGAAGTCTTATTATCTAAAGGAAACATATCTTAAATCTAGGACTTGTAGGCAATGCAGTTAGAAAGAATATTTAAAATTATTTTAAGTACCTTAAAATCCTAAGTTTTTTTGTGGATTTGCTTTGAGCTCTTTAGAAACAGTCTGCCTTCTGCACGTTCCAAAAATTATTGTGCTCATACTCTAAAGCATTGTCCTAGGCTGCGTTATACTCTAATTGTTAAGGGTTTTTAAAATTAATATATTTGAAATATTTCTTATCACTACTTTAGAATTGTGCAAGACACTGATTTCAGATATTGTTGTTATTTTAAAACTACAATGTGTAGTTGGGGTAGAAATTACAGTTCAAACTTGGTGTGCCTGTACAGTATTTTAATATTGTTCACTTAATAATGTACCTGATGGCATAATTTTTTGTTTCTATGCATTTGCTTCCCTTTCACATAGAGAATGGGGAAATCTGTAAGTCTAAATTTCACTTCACTTAAACAACATAGGCTGGGTTCTCTGGTTCTTGTGATCTTGTACATTGTATGCATGTTTCTAAATCATAATTTGCGATGCATGTATTCTTGTGTTCCTTGTTTAATATAATGTAATTTAGCACGTCACTGAAAAAATATTCATCATTTTGACTTGTTAATTTTCTCTTAAATATTATCAACTTTCTATTCAAGCTAAGTCACAAAACATGTGTTCTAGTTTCTGTAAGAATATAAACCTTGACAGTACTCCTCTGCACCAGCATAGTATTTAGTGTTCTAATTAACTACATTAAAAAATGAATATATTTTTATTCTGGAAGAATAGCCTCCCATTGTGCTATAACTACTTGGACAATAAGGAATATTTGTTCACAAAGGGAACTTTCATGTTTCATCAAGTCAGTTCTTGCCTGCCTTCTACCAACCCATGCTTATGTAGAAATAACGTAAGTTCGGACATACATTGGGTATGACAGCACACAAAAATGGGACACTACATCTCTTGAGTGAAATTCACTTGGCTGCTCTGCTTTTTTTCAGAGTTCAGCATTTTCTTAATTATATCTGCTTAACAAATTGAGCTTCTTATGAAAATTTTGGGAGTTTACTTTGTCTACTATGTATGATTTCAGTTCTACGAGTGCTTGAAGGATAAGTGATGTTAGTCAGCCTCTGTTCACATTTTACACAACACGAGCCTTTATTTCAGTGCTGAATTTTTGCCCACTCTGTGACAAAGTTAGACCCTGCATTTTATTTTTAGTTTAACAATGTTTCAGCTTCAGTATTTATATATCTAAGTTATACAATCTTGCCTTTCTTCATTGTTCTTGTTTGGTCTTCTCAAAATGCAGTTCTGCTTCTAAAAAACTGAGCTTCAAGCATTCCTTTGTTCCATACATGGTTTCTGTACACTTGGTTCTTAGGATAGATGGCCACCGTGATAGAAAATCCCCCAGGAGGGACTGATAAACTCTGTTTTAGAAATGTCATTCTCTTGTAGGGGGAAGATGGGGGGTAGCAGAGCATGGAGAAGCAATTGAATTGATCGGGCTAGTTTCCACTGGCCACTAAATTTCAGGCCAAATGCCTTTTAACTATTTATTTTTTTAAAAAAATCTACTTTTGGGCAGCAGATCTTTTGGATAAATGGACTAAGTTAGAGTTTGAATATTTTGGTCACACTGTAGCATATGACTCATTTCCAGCCATGGCTAACTTTACACAGATAGCTGTTTCTCAGGAGCTGTAAGGAAACTGTTCTTTTATTTTGTTCTGAAAAACAACTAAACCATACAAGAGAAATACTAAAATAAGGACATTTTTTAAAATCCTAGTAGTTTTTTCTTCTTGTGCACAAATCTACAATTGCATTTGTAGATGCAACAAGGAAAATATTAGGTAATGTTGATAATATAAGGGGATAGGCTCAATTTCAGTTCACTGCTTACTGCCTTACTCTTACAGTGTGAGAATCTAGTAATTTTTTCAAAATTCTATGGTGTTTCTGAACTTTCTTCACCAGCTTATGGAATTTTGTAATGTTTCCAAAGAAGTATGAGTAAAATCTTGTACTGTACAACATAAATACTGTGATCTTTCCATTGCATTCCTGTAGTTTCATTTTCTGGAAATTCTTCTATAAATCCAGTTACTTTTTTATATAACTCAATAAACTGGATTCTTAGCAGTTCTTGTCTGAACTTTAATTTCTATTGAAACCAAGGTTTTGACCCATCTTGGTAAAAGATAATTAACAGCTGGAAGATTTGTGCATTCTGACAATTTACTTAGAACTCCTTGAATTTCAGAGTTAAATGTTCTTGTCAAAGGTACTGCATTTTCTTATTTATTTTGAATATGTACAAATACTAGTGTCCATGAAAATAGCTTGTTTTACATACTTACAATTTCAAATAAATAACATATGATTCAATTACATAATATCATGACAATGCTTAAAAATGTTTCTTTACATGCTAGAAATCAGTCAAATGTGAGAAGAATGCACACTGCTGTGAAGCTCAACGGAGTAGTGCTTAATAAATCACAGCATGCTCAGCTAGTTCTCCTGAATATGCCTGGACCCCCTAAAAACAGAAAAGGGGATGAAAACTGTATCCTCTACTGTATTGATTCCATATTTCTTGAAATTGAGAATTTCATTTTTGTGATTCTGCAATTACTTGTTGGGGTAACCAGTAGTAAGTATGGTAAGCATAAGTCTGCCTTAAGAAAATGACACAAAGAGAGTTATAAATAATCTTGGTAGTGGTGAGGGAGGGGAGTTTTTTATTGATGTAAAGCATTTCTTAACTTTGAACTAATTTTAAAATTTCCTACTTTTATCTTTTTTTGTAGGTGAGTAGGGCAAAACTAGGAATTTCCCCCAAGTTAGGCCTCACTTCCACTTGAATAACCAGGCAACAGGACAGTAAAGGGTGACACAGAAAAACTCTTTCATGAAATTGTTGAACTCTATTTTTGCATTATATGTCAGACTTTTTAAGAGATTACTAGCTATTTTGTTTCTCTTCTGAATATATTCCTTGACCAGATGATATTTCAGACATGGAATTTCTGGAAGTTCTGACAGAAGGTCTGGATAGAGTTCTCCTAGTCCGAGGCAGTGGACGTGAAGTGATCACCATTTATTCTTAATCTGTTTGCATGTGTTCTTCAAACATAACACACCCCCACCATAAGAAAACAAAGTATTTTGCCATAATTTGAGCAGCTTCATTGTGTTCTATTGCATTGAAAATTACCTCCAAGCTTAATCTTCTGATTATGTGTTCTTTTTTTCCAAGTAAGATGTTATATTTAAATAATATTTTGAGCAGATTTATGTAGAAAATATTTCTATGGGGAATTGATAAATGGTGGATGGGTTAGGATATTTATATGTAGCATATTCTGACACTTCTTAAGCTGTGGTAAAACAAAAAAATTGGTAATGCAATTGTATTTTTACAGATATAGAAATGTAAGCAAATTTTGATTATTTTAATCTTTGTTCTACATCTAAATAAAAGGGAAGGATTGTAGGAAAGGTTATCTTTTTTCCTTACCAAAATGCTGCTGTGTTGCTTCTGTTGAAATTAGTCCTGGTTCAGGAACCTTCCTTCAGAGATGTATACAGCCAGTCAAATTTGTCTATGACGTGCATAAAGTGTTTCCCTGAAGTTCATGATTTGCCATACCTGTTAAAAATAATATTTCTGTATTTAAAATACTTAGGTAGCTGGAACCACCAGGTGATAGCAAATAGACAAGCTTTGTGGGTTCTTTTCTATGAGGTACTGGCAGTTACCATTATATTGCATGATTATACCAATGATGAAACATGAGAGCATCCAACTCATAGGAAGGCTATGGTGCAGAAACTCCATCTGGTTCCAAATATAATTTAACAGTTGATAAACCACAGCAAAGTGGTTAATGAAATGCAGTCTCTTGTTTTCAGATATGTATATTTTGAAAATGTTGTATGTATGTGCTGCTGTTTGAAATAAAATCTGCTTTTCTGAACTGAACGAGCTCCTAAGTGTTTCTCATTTGAATTTGTTGAACCGTTTAGCTTAGGTGCTCAATAGAAACTCTTTGCTTCTGTTATAATTCTGTTCCTTTTCGGGCACTCTTTAGTTTTGTAAATGTTGTTTAAGACCTAAAGTGTTATCAGAAGATTGTTCTGCTGTAAAAAGAATGGGTCTGTTTAAACATATAAAGATTATTTTGGTTTTTCTTTTTCTTATTCCTTTATAATACAATCAAGATGTCTGTTGCTCAGACTAGAACAGCACTGATGCAGTGCCTCAATTCCTGGCTAGGCTCAAGGCCAGTGTTTTCATTATAACACTCTCAGATGAAGTAAAACAAAACTATCAACAGCAAAAGCTGAAAGCAGCCATTACCTGTCCCTGTAGTTTGATGCACAGGAACAGAGGGAACAAAAAGGTAATCAGATGACCCAGTGAACTCCTGATGACTCAAAACCACTGCTGGGATACATCAAAAGGCACTTGGAAAGACATGCTGCACACCAGAACGCCCCTGTATACCACTGAGTGTGACTGCAGCTGTATGCCTTTAGTTAGGAATAGGTTTATGCATAGGCATTCAGAGGTACCTGGGGGGTGCACCAAAGACACTCCAGGGGCTCTTAGGTATAATGAAAGGCACATGGAGGCCCTGTGGACAGATCAGAAGGCATCTGAAGGTTCTGGATTTGCCCAGCAGATCAATTGAATTAAAAAGCATTCTGAGACCAGTGACGAGAAGAAAAACAGCAGCAGATGCCCCTACTGCACTCCAGATGACTCTAGGCTTTTCATGGGACATATTAAAAGGCACTCCATGGGCTGTGGTGCAGGGCCATCAGCAGGCATTTCTAGACAACTGTAGATGGCTTGTAGTATATGATAAAAATTTAGTTTAGAGATAGGCTTTCATCAGGGACCTAGCAAAGGCTCTATAAGTGCCCTTAGGTGCAAGGCAAGACTGACAGTGGTTTCTGTGGGCATACCAGAAGGCATTTGATAAACTTACGAAGTGGTAGAGAACAAACCTTCAAGCTGGAAAGTACAAAACATCAGCTTAGACAGGAAGCTTTCAATGATCCAACAGCAAATGGGCTTCTGAGACTTTTACGTTCTTGCGTGTGACAGGGACCTCCCGTTCTGTGATGGAGGAGGATGTATGAACACTTCCATGTCGGCTTCATTTTTTTGAGGTTTGGTTGTAGATGCACAATATTAAGAATTATAGGCTATAAATTATCAAACACTATGATTTAAAGTGGTGGATAGGTGAATTCACATGCAAGACTAGTCGGGGCAAAATGCCATTGAGGCCTTATTTCTGGTGATAGTTTGTTATATTTCTTAATGACCTCTTAAGAAAGAGCTACAGGACAATTTTGCACCTATTCTCGCCTGCAAATTGCTGTCTCCTGCAACCTTTAAATATGTTAGGAAGTGAGGTAAGAATCCGTTAACTTATGGCACTAAACAGAGACCGCAGATCCAATAGCTGCTGAACTCCTGAGGCTTTCATGCTTCTTGGTGTCAGGTAGTAAATGCACCACGATGGAGGAGGAAGTATGAGTGCACTTATCTGTTGGGTACGTAATTATTTGGAATTTTGGTCATAGGTGCACAATATTAAACCTTATGTGTTATAAGCTATGAAATACCATGGCTTGAGTGGTGAATAGGTAAATTCACATGCTAGAGTGGTGTGGAGAAAGGGATTGTGTCCATCTTTGTCATTTGTTTTTTGTGGTATTTCTTAATGAATTTGTGAAGTTAAGCTTAAATCATAGAGTAGGTAGTCCTGTAAATTTGACACGTGCAAAGGACAGTGGCACAGGACTTAGGTAGTAGAGCAAGCTCAGAGTTCCTGTGATGCTAGGGCTCTAAATGGGCTGCCAAGGAGCTTTTGGATCTTCAAAAACGAGAGCTAGAAACACATTTAAGTCCTGATCACTCCTGGAGCTGGTCTCTCTCGAGGGTGAGGGTTTCGCTGCAGGTGAAGCTTAGGTGGTAGAGCAAGTGCAGAGTTGCTGTTAAATCCCAGTCAGAGCTTATTTAAAGAGACGGGACCATCAAAGTTATCTGCAATTTATTACTCAAAACAACAAACAAAATATCAGTCTCAGAGGCCGTGACATTTTAAGCAAAACTGCCATAACTGCCGACAGTCACAAGATTCAGGGTTACATGGCAATTTATAACTTTTCAACCCAATAAGTTGCCACCACGAAACTTTGTTGGTTTTATAACCTATCACCTTCGGTGCCTTTTACTGCATTGTGGCTGTCTTTAGACCAATGATCTATTAGTGCACGTACACACCTTTACTTTTATGGTAGCATCTAAATTCTTAACTTAAACTACAAAAACATTACTATACTTAAAAAACCCTTCACCATATCACCCAGTACATATTTTTACTTATAACTATAGGAATCTAGGCTTATAATTCTTTCGCTTAAGATCTGTATACTTGTAGCATTACATCAACCCAAGTTCCTTCCAGGGCTGTAAATTAAACTCATTAGTGTCCACGGGAGTTTCAACTCCCAAACAAATTCCAAAACAGTTTCCCTCTCTCCTCACCTCAGAATTCAATGGCACTGAGTAACAATGAGACCATTATTTGCATGAAATACCAGGGGGTTTTCAGTTCTAAAAACTCTTTTAAGGACACAAATCAAAAAAGGTTGCAAATGGAAACAGGATTTTATTTTATGGTGCAGGTTTTGTTCTTTTTTTTTCCTGTATCTTTTTCAGAACCAATGCTCACAAGCATTAACACAATGCACACATGGAGGCAGGAGCAGGCTGATGTGTTCTTCAGTTTAGCTTGGAAAAAATCCCTTGCAGTCTGGCAAAGAAAGGCCACCAAGAGCAGCAGCAGGAGTACAGGCCAAGCACTCCCTGTTTCCTGTGATGCCATGATGATTTTTTGCTTTTTCTTTTATACCCCTTTTATACACTCTTTTATAGAGCTTTTATGTATTCTTAGTGCTTTTAGCCTACATAGTTATAATTCTTTAAGTTTAATAACTCCCTTAGACCCAGTATTCCATTAAGCCAAGAGACTAAACATTCTAAAAACCGCAGAAACCAAGGTCTTTTCCAGAACACATTCTGTAAACAAAGATAGGCCCATCCAAGGGGAGGGTTCCTCATGAGGGGTCTCGCTTGAGTCTCTCATTGAGGAATCTTTGATAGATACGCTAATTTTTGCAAGGCATATAATGTATACACATCACATTTTGTGTGGCCATTTTTCTTTGGTGGGATTTCGGGGTGCGTTTTGATGTGCATTTCAGCACACCTAAGGATCTTTAAATAAATACTGAGGTAAAACCCTTTTCCCCTCTTAACTGTGTTCAGCTCTCTTAATTTTAAGACCAGGAAAAGGCATCACCTGAAGAGTGAGAACATGGAGAATGAAGATGAGTACTGACCAAACGCAAATGTAGAAGAGGTGTGTAGTACTGTAGAATATTTTCGAAAGTATGACACGAGTCAATGACAAGCACACTTTTTACTTTCCATAACTTGCCCAGCTGTGCTTCTTGGCCAGGGCTGCATGAGAACTGCTTGCAGGGAGAACTAAGAAGCAATAGGTCCAGACAGTGCAGTAAGCTTGGAGTCTTTTTAAAGCACAGGCTCTTTTGCATAATCAAGATCCCCTGAGGAAATGGAGCTAAGGGTAGTGCAGTACTCACTCCCTCTCCAAACTTGCATTGAACAAGAGAAACAGGACACAAGTGGTGCCTTGATAGTGCAAGAGCAGCAGGCATGCCCTTGCCTAGCCACAGTGGGATTGGTGCTGTTGAAAGCCTGCAAGAGCAAGGTGAGGTCTGCCCTGGCACTTTCTGTATGGGAGAAAGTGCTGGACTCTGGAGAGAGTGAGAGAATGCGCTGGTACACTTAGTTGGTAAGACAAGTGATGCCTTTTCCTGGTCTTAAAATTAAGAGAGCTGCACACAGTTAGGAGGGAAAAAGGGTTTTTACCTTGGTATTTATTTAAGGATCCTTAGGTGTGATGAAATGTACATCGAAATGCACCCCGATGTCCCTGCCGAAGAAAATGGCCACACATGATGTGATGTGTATACAATTATATGCCTTGCAAAAATTAGCATATCTATCAAAGGCTCCCCAATGAGGGACTCGGGTGAGACCCCCCGCCCAAGGGACCCTCCCCCTGGATGGGCCTATCTTTGTTTACAGAATGTGTTCTGGAGAGGACCTTGGTTTCTTTGGGCTTTTAGAATGTTTAGTCTCTAAACTTAACGAAATACTAGGTCTAAGGGGAGTTATCAAACTCAAAGAATTATAACTATGTAAGCTAAAGGCACAAGGAATATATAAAGCTATATAAAAGAGTGTATAAAAGAAAAGCAAAAAATCATCATGGCATCACAAGCACATAGCCCCAGTGTTGGTGGTTCTGTTGAAAGGCTGGCACTAGATGATAAGGGCCAGCTTTCTGTCCTGACTCCTTTTGTTTGAGAACAGTTGCTGGACGTTTTCAGTTCTGGAGTTGCACTTGAAATGAGTTTGAGTGTGTGATGGTCCCTTTAGCTGGCAAGGCAAGGACATAGCTCTATCTGGTGGCGCTGTTGAACAGCGACAGGGAGGAGGTAAAAGCCAGCAACAGCTTTTTGTCCTGGGCACCTTTTGTGTGGGAGGAGTTATTGGGCATTTTCAGTTTTGGAGCTGGACTCCCCAAAGAATGCAAGAATCTGATGGTATCTTTAGCTGACAAGGTAATTAAGTGTATAGCGCCAGTTGGTGGTGCTATTGAAAGGCTACCAAGGGAAAGTGAATGCCCTTCAGAAAGCTCTTTTACATTTTTTACAAAGGGTGTTTAAAAATTTGCTGGTGTCTATTAACATTTGTGTGTGTCAAGTTCACGGGTTTACCTGTGATACTACCACTGTTTATCCTGAATGACACACTTTTCTTATTGCTGCTTAATTTTGTGCTGTTAACAGATAAATAAAACGCTTGGATCCCAATTTGCTTTAAGACGCATGGAGCAGGTCTTCCTGGCAACACTCAAGCAAAATGACACAATTATTTAGATCAGTTAAAAAAAAAAAAACAACAGCTCAATTAAATATTGCTGAAGGAAAGGGTAATGTATTGAGGGTAGAGATTGACAGATCACCCCAGCAAGTTTGTTTGCATCCTTGGAATACCAAAGGCTTTCTCTCTCCCATAAGATTTATTCCCAGAATGATCTATCAGAGTAAAAGGGAAAACCACAGTTTGTTACTGGAGATATTGCTATCGGCTGAAGTAGACAGCCCTGGCTGGGTTCCTCACTGAAATGAAGAAAATTTTGTGTCTATCTGAATGAACTGTCTTTTTCAGCAAAACTATTATTCACATTGAAAACAACAGTACAAAATACCACTGCCTCTGCCCAGAACTGTTGCTAAGTGACCATAATCACCTCTTAGAAATAACTGGGAAAAAATAATATGCACACATATCTATACCACTACCTATATGCATGCCTACAGGCATGTATTCATTCCTATCTCTCTGTGTATCTCTATATCCACCTCCTGGGTTAGTGCAAACAAACCCTCACATCACAGCAGTACTTGTAAGTCCAGTGGAGGACCTGTACTGAAGGTAGCAGTTGGAAACAGCAGAGCTGCATCCAGGGCAAAGGAACTCAAGCTGGAGGGAACTGCAGCAGCAATGCTCTTGCAAGAGCTGCTCATAAGCAGAGGCAGGAAACAGAAGAAACTGTGAAGGGACAACTTGTTGCTGATTCGTGAAATGACCTGAGTTGGTACTGAAAGGGAAGGATCAGTTCCAGAAGTAAAGGCTCAAGAAATAGTGACCTCCTTACTCAGGAAAAGAGGCAGCTCATGAGGAAGAAGAGGTATCTTTTTTCCATGTTAGAGAAACTTATGTCTGGCATAGGCTGCCTTTCAGAGAACTTTTCAGGTGTCGTCTCTTTTCCTGACCATGTAAACCACCTCTCTTCTTGCTATTCCTCCCAACATCTCTGTTAACATTGATGCCACACACTGATATATGCAGATAATGCGTTGAATTACTACAAATCATTCCCATTATGATTGTTTGTAAATCTCTGGTTTTACCTGTCAAGCTAGTGAGAAGCTGGGATACAAATATTTTCTCTGCCTATGTTCTTCCACAAAAATCTTCTCCAGCAAGACCTGAACCATAAGCTTTAAGCATATGAATGCTGAAGGAAAATCACAAGCTTGTCAGTAATTGAGCATATTAAGAACAATCTGCTCTCTTGCTCCTTAACAGATGTCCTGCTTGGAGAAATTCTGTGTACAGTGGCCAAACCCAATTCTGATGAGAGAGAAACTAATTTGCCTGCAAGATAATGTGTCCAGTGAAGTATCTAAAAATGATCAAATGAAGGAAAGTGAGCCTTGGAAGGTCTGCAATTTCAGCCTGAGGAAGTGTTGGAATCCAAAATGCACAGAATGATATTCCTCTATCTGTTTTGAAGGAAAAAAACCCTATATACAATCCAAAATTTGATCTCTATCCATGAAAAAGGTTACCTACTCCCTGGGAATCAGTAAAATCCTCACAAGTGTAAATTAGGTGATGGAATATTATGTAAGATTGTCACAGGGTCAGAAATTATGTAGCTTCAGGTTTGTTAACATAGTAAATAGATAATAGTAAAAATCCCCTAAGATGGAGGATAGTTGTTGTTCTTTATACTTCTTCCTTCTTCTTCTCCTCCATATTCTGCAGCAAAAGCAAGGTGAGGTTGATTGGATGAAAAATTCCACAGTTCCTGTGTGCAGGATGGAGTAAAATGCTGGACATCGGTTGAAAAGTGAAAACATCTGTCGTTTTGAGTTCTAATTGGATAATTTACTTTTAAGAATGGTCTGTAATCTAGATAAGGTGGCATTCGGCATTCAGCTTTTAACATCAACTAACCAGCTGCATTCCATGCTGCACTTTTCTAAGATAAGAATTAATAAACACCTATCTGAGCAGAAGAGAACACTAATGTCCCGTCTGTCTCTGTGAAGTCAAGGTATAGTCCTTGAAATCCTCCCTCATCAGAGGAGGAACACTGGCACAGGAATGTGTCAAGGAAGCTTGCAGGAAGGCTAAACTCTAGTTTGGGATCTGCTGAGTGTGAAAAATGGAGCTGTGACTCACAGAAGTGTGTTCCTGTGAGACTTCTCTTCCTTATTCTCCCCCCTTCATGTAGAAATAATGTGAGAGAAAATTTCACAAGATAAGGTAGAGAAGCAGTGTTCCTGTATGAAAAATATTTACCACATCAGTTTGTTTCAATAGACACGTTGTGGATTCTATAAACCTCATCACATATTGTCACAGCACTGCAGAAAACTACAACAAAAGGATTACACTTCTACTAAGCATCAATGAAGCTTATAGTTCTGTTTCATTAGGAGCAGGTTAGCTGGTACTCAAAATGAAAATGCAAATAATAAGGAGCATAACCAAGGTTGTCTTTCAATCTGTGAAAACCCAAACAAAGAAAGACCTCTAAGTAAACCTGATGCTGTGTGATGGATCTCAGGCTCAAGAGAAACCTGCAGCCCAGTGAAGCAGAGGATGGGAGAAGACAAGTCAGTGGCTCTATGCATAATTTCTCACAATACACAGCAGAAACATTAGCAGAAAGCAGAAAGAAACCTTTTCTGACTGAACCCATTTATTCTAGAAAGCATTGAGAAGAAAAAAAGATGACCACCATCATCTTTTCATGATAACTTCACTATCGCTGTTGAATGGGTCATGACACATATACACACTGACAACTTCAGGCAAAGAGCTCATCTTTAATACCACACAGTGTCTTTTATAGTGTCTTAGCTGTTTACATAGTTTTAAAGCACAACAAGCTTAATTCAATCAATCACCACACACCACTAGGTGAACACACGATAATAATGCAGCATGTTTTTCTACCTCTAATTCAGCTCTGCCTCTTTCCCATGGTCCTTCTCTAGCAGATGTAACAGGCCTGAGCCATGATTTTACAAAGGCAACACGGCCTTCATTTTATAAGGTTTTACCTGTGTGCAACACTTCACTGAGCAGACATGTGCCTTTAAAAGTGTAAACAAATATTCTCAGTTCTGGAACTGGGAAGAAGGTGGAGATTTGTCATCTACATCCAGGGAGGCATAATTCATCTTTCTAGGGTGAGTTCCATTTAACACTTTTAATTGATGATCTGGACTCTTTCCCAAGGTTGCAAGATGGGGTGATTTCAGCAGCCACAGCCCTAAGGAAGGATAAAGTGTAACTAGAGCCATAGACTAGGAAGGACAGTGCCAATAGACCACTATGGAAATAACATTGGTTTTGAAAAACAAGGGGACATAGTTTTCACTGGTGTAATGGAAAGGCTAGTCATTTGCAGATCCAGTGTGGGATAATAATAGAAGATTGATGTGGAGGATTATAAACATGCTCCAGTGACATGCAGCTGGGTGTCGCAAGAGTCCCAAAAG
>VXBT01013021.1:2143728-2480538 GCA_013400235.1 Oriolus oriolus | reverse complement strand
ATGTGATGCTTTTTTTTTTCTCATTGCTATGGAAACAGAGCAAAGCAAAGAGTAAATACACGGACAATGGCTAAAGACAATTTTAATTTTCATCCCCGCTTAAATGTCACAGGTTTGTAACGCCGCCGCTGTAACCAGAGCCGGCATCTGCAGCCCGACGGGCGAGCTGGTCCTCGAAGCAATACAAGTCCCTCATTATTGCCAAGCGGGATCAGAGCACGTAGGTCTGTTTAGACACTGCGAAGCATTGTAAGAGGGCTCTCTTCAGGGACAGCCATAAAAGCCTCCTTCTTCCCCCCGTTAGAAAAGAGCAGCTGTATTCTTCTTACGTGGACCCCGCCGAAGTTTGTCTGTCTACCCTGCAAGAGTTGCGGGTCACCGCGGAAAGGCAAATGTCATTTCAGAGTCTGAACAGGGTTTCCCAGTGCAGGGCTGTGCTTTGGGTGGGAGCTGCGCTCACCCCTGCGCACGTGGCTCGTGACTCGGGAGAACTGGTGGGGAAGGTTTCTGAGGTTGTGTATTGCTTGTCTGACAAATATTTTGGCAGCTCTAAACTAACTTTACAGCATAATCCTGAGCAGTCTCATAGATTAGGGTATTTCAGGGTATTAATTACCTGTTAATGGCCACTCCAAACACCTTTAACATTAAATTAAAACCATAACCACTGCTTATTAAACAGGAGAGATAGGCCATCTTACAGTGCCAGCACTCCCTAATTCTGTATCTGGGGCTCAGCCTAGTTTTCCCTCTTCAAAGTCAGTGACAAAGTACTCAATCAGTGATATAAATAAACAGGATTGAATTGGTTATTTTATAGGTACATGAGTGCCTCATTAATTGCTGAGTGTTACAGATGTGAACAGGGTGCTCTAAACTGTTTACCAGCTGGTTCTTGGAAATGAGACTTCCTGGATGACTTTCCTGTTGAGATATGCTGCCCCTCCTTGTAATTCCCATGGCGGTTCCTGCTTCCCAGCAAGACCAAATTCCCCATTCACACACAGGATCATTGCTGGCGTTGCCACCAGAGTTGCTAGAAGAGCTCTGGTCAGGCGCCCGGGAGATATTGATTGCTCTGTGCAGTTTCCCAGCGTGAGCCTGCTCATGACACACACAGCATCCAGAAATGTGAGCCCTGCTGTCTGTGACAGGGCAAACCCCAGGAGCACGTGGACTGCTCTGGTGCATCTGGAGCTGAGGATGACCTTTCCTGAAAGGACAGATTGGCTTTGAGCCAGGCTGGGAGCCAACATTCCGCTGGATTTCTGTTAATTGTATTAATTGCAGCAGTCTCTCCTTGGCACTGCTTCACTTGGAAACCTGTGTGTGCTCACAGACAAAAATCTTGGCATGTGAAGGCTGAATCTTCTGGTTGGATTTGAGAAGGGGGAGGAAGAGGACAAGAGGGACTGACCAGCTGGGCTCCTTTCAGCACAGTCAGGAAATTCAGAGTTGCTTCTGCTGCATTCCAGTACCACAGTGCTGTGTTTTACAGGCTTCTCACTGCTAATTAAATATTTAACATACATGTGAAGTAAGACAAAAGGAGGGAGGGAAAAACCAACAACTCTCACGCTTCTCATATTGAGAAGCAATCTTGTATTGGCATGGAGAGGAGCTAGAAGATTTAAGAAGTCTTTTTGTCTTGGAAACCTAATGGTTCTGCATTCATTTGCAAGGGCGCGTTTTAGATACACAGAGAGCAAATCTGATGCTTTGTGTCAGCGTCCCTCATACACCGTATTTATATGAACGTGAGGCACATTCTGACTATTACTTATCATAATACATAACAGTCTGGCCAAGTGCCTTCTTCATTTATGGTTTCCTGGTTTGAAAAGCATACAGTTATTACCAGATGTTCCCAGAAGGAAAAATCATATGGAAAATTACTGCAAAAAGAGTCTCTGGATTAAACAACCTGATCAGTTCTCCAGTGCTGTGTCGTGAGATGGCATTTTTTCCTACACAGACTCACTTAAGACTTACCAGAAAAAAAATTAAAAGGATATTTTGCTATCAAGGCATAAAAATTCCTCTCCAGGTTACAAAGACTTTAGGAGAATATCCAGGAGCTATGTTTGTAACTAATATTAATATAAATTGATTTGAATACCTCAATATACAACCAGAAATCTTTATTGTAGTCTGTTGTATGGGCTTTTGTTTGTGTTGGGTTTGTTTTCCCAGAAAATCATATAACAGTATTTACAAGGATTTAAAAAAATAAACCAAAAAAATTTAGCATTGCTCTCCTGGTTCTATAAAAGGTTGGATGCCTGGTAAAATGCCAGATGAGCCCAGCTGTTTCAAAGCACTTTAATTCACTTTTGACCAAGATACTCACATCTTCATTGCATATATTGAATGAATGTAAAAGTTGAATTTAACAGGGTCAGACCAATGTTCCCTTATCCCTCAGGGAATTTCTGTCTAATTGTGTATGGACCATAGCAGCAGGCTCTATAGATATTTATTTAGATCTCTCATATGAAATGTCCCTCTCTCTTTCTCTCAAACAACTCTCCGATTTTAGGGCATAAAAATATATGTCTGTAGATTAAAACCTGGTTTCCTGGTAAAACAAACATGCATATACCTCAGAAGGATTTTGGCAAGTGACTGAAATCTTTCAAATCTGAGCAAAATCCCTTGGTAACGTAAACTGAGCTCTCTGGAGGTCAGTAGAACAGGAGCTCCCTGTAGGAGAGGGCTTGAGCAGTGCTCCCAAGACCTTCGCAAATTCATTCAGGCAAAGGAAAAAAGGTCTTGCCTTGAAAGTGCTCCTCACTCTTATCAGGAGCTCTTACTTTTATCAGGAGCTCTGGCAACATGGAAACTTAAAATTGCTGAAAGCAGAGCACATGTCCCTGAATGGAAAAAAAAAAGAGAAGGCATATCTCTCCTTTTGACTTGACTTAGGCTTCTGGAGGACATTTGACCATCATGGACACATTCACTCTGCAGTATTTCTCTTATTTCAAGATATTTTTCAACACCCTTAATTCTTCTCGGTTCCTCTGAAGCGGCCATTTGAATGATTACTCAAGACAGGCATATAGAACTACTAGTTCACCTCAGTTCTACTCCATTCCATATTTCTAGATGTGTTTTTCCTAATGAATTACTCTGCATTTTCAGTATGGCACTGCTGTGTCAATCCGGAGTTTACCCTCTCCATCTCTAGGAATGCAGGGCTGCAAGGGTGCTGTTTCTGGTACATGCTTTCCCCTTCCCTGGCCCTTCCCAAGCAGTTAGGTTTGTAAAGAGTGTTTTATTTTTAATTTATTTCTTTTGTTTGCATCAATGTTTATTTTGGACTCTGTTGCCATGGCAAGTTAAAATGGATGATTCCTCCAGTAGCCTGTCAGTTTGTTTCCAAAAATTCGTCTCTGTCTCTACAAAGTAATTATTTTTGCTGGCATCCATCTACCTTCACTAGTTTTCAGATGGACTTGATGTCTCTTTCTCTCAGCATGAGGGCTTTTGAATGCCTGCCACTGCAAGATTTTTGGTGTTGTTATTGTTGTTGCTACTTTTGCCTTTCATCTGGTGCAGCATCCTCACAAACCTCTGAAATCCTGTGCTCCCAAAACTCCAGCACTCTTGTGTCTGCCACTTTTGCAAATCGTGGCTCTATAAATGGCAGCTTCCAAGATGGCTTTTGTCACTTTTGATATTTTCTTGTCTACAGGAATATATCAGCTACCAAGGAATGTCTATGACAAATTGAAACCAGCATCCTCTCAGAAATTGTTGCAGTTAATGGACCTCAGCATTGGTCCCTTCAACTGCCTGCTCCAGAAGGCTTTAGCCTGTGTGTACCATAACAAAGCATCTGTCTTTGAGGACCAACCTGTTATCAGTTGCCATCAGTTCTAGTTTTCAGTTATTAAAAACATGCTACCATAAATATACACATTCACAGATAATATATATATAGATAAAAAGAGAGATTCATCACTCTTGCAGCATTGACCTATCTTTTCCCACTTAACAAAGCTCTCCCATATCATCTCCAAACTTTGCTGACTGCAGAAGGGTGAGACCCCTCATTTCAGGGGTATTTGGAAAGGCTTTTTGTGCACAGCCCTGTCAGATTCATTCTGCTCATTGAAATATTAAGCCTCTCAGTGTCTGTAATTTTGAAGTACCAGCAGGCTCAGCCACGTATGATGACACACAGACTGAATATTAATCAGCATTTTGTTCAGGCTGAAGTGATTTATGGCTGTTTTGCCATGTGCATCTGCCACACTGCACTGGAGGCAGTTTGCTTTCAGGCCCATTGATAAAATGACAATCAGCTCTTAAGAGCTACGTGTACTTAAAAAAATTAAGCAATACCAGCAAAAACTCCCAGGCACTGGAGGTTGACAGTCTCTACAATTAAATTCAACATTTGATTCACCAAGATGAATACAGTGGCTCTGACAGCCCACCCCTAGTAGTCCTGCCACCTCTGACTTAACCTCTACTCTTCCTCCCTCGGACCCTTCATCAGCCGTGGCTGCTCTTCATCAGCGCTGTCAGTTCCGCACAGCTCCCGACGTCCTCCCTGCAGCTACCCCGGCTTTTGTTAATCAGACAAGCAAAAATTTAACACACATCCTGCTGAAAGTAGCCCGCTGGTTTCAGAGGGAGCAGGATGTTGCCATAACAGTTTGATTATTCACTTCATGTAATATTTTTATTTTTTAACAAAGGTGTTTATTTTTCAAACAAAGACCATTGGCTAAGCCATGGCAACCAGAGTGCCTGTGTAGCCAGCAAACACTTATTATGTGGGTGGGTGGTTTGGATGGTCTTGAATACATAATTAAATTTGTTTTTCCTTTCAGCTCCCTGTGGTGTGTTATTTTTTTATATTTAAAAGTTATCCCATCTTGAAGACAACTGGTTTTTATTATTAAAAGGACAGTTTAAATGCACTTAGTAAAAGCAAGTCTCTTTTTCCTTCTATGTCTCAATCTTTTTCCAACTAAAGAAGTCCTTTAGTGCCTATGATCAACTTCTGCAGTCAAAATGTTTCTCTAGACATTTTCTAAAGGTCTAGAAGTTTCTACACTCAATGGAATAAAGTCCTCATTTCCTGATCCTTAAAATATTCAGCATTAGCTTACATGTTTTATACTGTATCAGCAAAATTGAGGATATGGTGTGTTTCCCCTGCTGTAGAAGAAAGAAGCTCCTGCATAGTCCTTCTGGTTCAGGTAAAAGGGAAGAGAACATAAATAAATGACCAATATTGCAACAAGCTGAACTTCTGCAGTCCCTGTGGGATGCACTAGTGACTTTGAACCATGGCTTGTCAGCATGAGTGGACCCCGTCAGTTCTGACAGTGATAAACCAGTGGGCTTTGTGGGAATACAAAGTCTGTCAAATTATGTAGGTGACTGAGACAGGTAGAAATTCTCCAAGAACATGTGTGACAGGAGCAATTGGAGGTGAGGATCAAACCCACAAATGCGGGCTGGAGTAACTGGTGGTGAAAGGAGTACAGGAAAGTGAATTTGGAGATTATGATAGAGCTAAAATAAAATAAGAATATAAAATGTCATTTGCTTGTGAACAACCACCTTTCTTGTTCTAAATATTTCTTTCTGTTTGTTACCTAGGTTTCATTAGAATCACAGAATCACAGGATAAGAGACCTTCAAAAGTCATCTATTTTATCTCCACCCTGCCATTGGCAGGGACGCCTTGCACAAGACCAGGCTCCTCAGAGCCCAGTGCAGCCTGGTCTAGAGCACTTCCTATGACAGGCATCCACAACTTCCCTAAACAACCTCTTCCAGTGCCTCACCAACCTCACAGCAAAGAATTTCTTCATGTCCAACCCAAACCTACTCCCTTTCAATTTAAAACCATTACCCTTTGACCTGTCACAATAGGCCTTGATAAATGTTTCTCTCTGCCTTTCGTTTAAGTACCCTTTATATATTGAAAGTTTGCAATAAGGTCTCCCCAGAGGCCCTCTTCTCCAGGCTGAGCAACCCACGTCCCTCCCACCTCATCAGGGAGGGTGTTTCAGGAGTGTTAGGAGTGTCACAGCAAGGTTCAGATAGTGTAGCTGAGCTGGTGAAGGTCAAGCCTGGTGCCTCAGTGATAAGGGATGAAGAGCACATAAATGGAAAGTCTGAAGGAATTGGGTACCTAAGAAAAGAAGACTGAGGAGAACATAGCATGCTTCTTGTATGTTAATATTGCTACAGGGAGGACAGGAAACCATTGTGTCCCATGTTCAGTAGGGGAGAGAATAAATCTTTTCCAAAGGCTTTATATTGGAAAAGAAAAAACCTTTAAATACATAAGGGCTCTGAAACACTGGCTGGCAAGTTATGTGTGAAAAACCTTTTAGTGCATGTTTTCAAGAACAGGCAGATGACCCTCTGCTGAGGAGGATTTAGTGTGCTTGATCCTGCCTCAGTGCAGGTTACTGGGTTACAGTTTTTGGTGTGTGTTTCTTTTTAGCTACAAAGTTCTGTAATGCACACTCTTCATGGACAATCTGGGAGAAATTAGAGTTGAGTCCAAACAGTCAGGCTGGGACTGATACTCACGTCTAGATGAAACAACCCAAATATGAAGGCGGAAATTCAACTAAGTAGCTGCTATTAAAAAAGGACTATAAATAAATTGCTAGAGTTTGAGACAGTCGCATTACTGTGGGAAACCATGAAAGAAGAGTTATTTTTAACTCTCCTGTTGGCTTTTCTATGGCAGTTGATCTGGTGATTTATTGAAACACATTTGTAATGATTTCACTAATATACATATGACATGATGAAAAATGCCATGTTTAATGAGTTTTATGTGATTCATAACAAACTGCAGACAGTAAAAGCCTGATGACATTTTTTAATTCCACAGGACAAGAAAAAACTTAATTTTAAAAGCAGGAAACTAAATTCTGAGAAGTGTTCCCTCTTTAATTTGCCATTAAATCCAGGGAGAAGTGGTAATTTTAAAAGGCTCCCTAATTAAATGTTAGTCTATTAAGTCAATACTACAAGGACCTGAAACTCAGCTGGGATAAAACAAAAACCATGCAACTACCTGGAATCTGTTGTTCACTGTCTCTTGGTCTTTTCCAAGCATGATTTGCTTTCACATGGCTTTTGTATTTGCTTAAAATTACTTCTCACATAACCAAATAATATTATAACAGAAAGGGATGAAGTCAGTAAATGTAAAGTTCTCTTTCTGGAATGTCATATTATGCCATAAGAGGCATTTAATTTAAATTCTAAGAGCTAGTTACAGTTGTTTAACAAACAGAATTAATTTTTCCTTTGCACTCAGAGCTTTTCCACATTTTGGTCCAAGCTATAAGTCCATACAATTAACTCAGCTAATTGCCCAGCCATTTGCTCATCTCCATTAAAATGGCTCAATAGTCAGATAAAAATAGATAACAAATGGGCAACCCTTTTAAGGTCTGGAGGTTTTTTTCTTTACATGCTTAACAGTGGGCTTTTGAACTTTTCCAAGTAAGAAGAAAAGAAGCTTGAACCTCTAGTGACTAGCTTACTATAGCGTTAATTCAAATCTGAATCTCCCATTAAGGTCATCTCTGTAGTGGTTTGAAGTTTTCCTTTTCGTTAACCTCTGCATTGAACTGAATATTCCTCAGATTCCCTAATTAGTTACAGTTGGAGCTTTAGAGATTTTCAAGACTTTCCTCTTTGAGCTAGGAAGAAAAAGGTTCAAACAATGGTCAGGAAGCCCTAAAACCTCTTATCTCTCAGCAGTTCGATTAGACAAGAAGAGTACTGTCTTGATGGATTGAAAGTGCTCTCTACCAGATAAGAACAGGAAAGATAAGAACATTAAGGTCTTTTTTTTTTTATGGAAGAAATGACTGCTTTCCTTTTACGCACTATCTCTTCTTCATTTACACATTGCAGGATAAACAGAATGTGTTTGCAATTAATATTTGTGCTCACACACTCATTGTGCCTCAATTCTTTAACAGACACAACAGAACAAAATAAGATTAAATAATTGTCAAAGCAGGCAAAGCTTCCTAAGTGCCTTATTATATGTCGTGCAGCCCTGCTGATGTTGTAAAAGAAGGTAGAAAAGGTGATGGTATGAAAATAGGCAAAAAATTACATTTGTTCAATGTATTCACATTTAGACAGCATTAAAAAGTAAATATAGGTGTGAGAAAGACACTGGTTGCCCTAGAAGATGGTTGTGTAAATGTTCTATTTATTTTTCTCCATTCAGTGTGCTGGTTATTGCTTTTCTGACAGTTGCTTTCCATTAATCACTTTGGTTCTGAAAGGCTTTAGAAGGAAATTGTTTACAGATATTTTCCTTTGCTCTGACAGAAATATGAAGCCATTTTCAATCAGCTTCCTCCTGTTCTGCATTTGTGGCCCAGCCATTTCCCCATTTAAGTCAATCAGGACACAGCCATCTACTTAAACTGGAGCAGATGAAGTTCTTTACCTAGCAGTGGCTAAAGAGCCAGGGAGATTAATGTTTTTTATAAGTAAAAGGGTATTTTAATAGCTTAGTTTTTTTCCTAGTTGATTTAACTATGTCTTCCAGGGCCAATATAGAGAAAGAGACCTTACAGCCCTCCTTTTAAGGAGCCTCAGGGCTTCATTTGTTCTCAGGTGTACTTTGGAAACTTTGCATTAAACAGTTCCACTCACAATTTTCCTAAGACCTCACAGTCATAATCCAGTGTATGTAATTTAAAAGGAAAACCCATCCTGATACATCATAGAAAGCTTTTAGCTGTATGGGGTATTTTTTTTCCAATCATTGTTTAAGAGCTACTCTCTAGAGACCTCTTCTAGCTTTTATGAGAATCTATTTATCATTACATGATGTTAATTCAGATATTTTCATTGAACCTACATACTTCTTGCCTCTACATTTATAATTGCACAGATTTATGATGCTGTGAAGTTCAGAAACTTGGGCAATCTGGTGCAGATTATGTTTGGGCCAAAGCAGCAGATTGCAGCCATCATTTTTAGTACCTATCCTATAACTTCACACAAAGTAACTGAAACAGCTGAGGTGGTCTGGTATCCATAATATCAAACTATTTACACATAAACAAAGTTAACTGGAGAACTCAGAGTTAGAGGAAATGGACTAAACTGTAAGTTTCGTTCTATAATCACATCTTAATTACATTTCACTCATCAGCTACTGCTGGCTTTTGATGAATCACATGGAGGAGCTGGTTTGCACACATGCCTTTCTTGCTTGCAGAAAACTAAAGAAATCATCAAAACTTTTCAGGAGAAATCTGCCTCCACTGGGAGAACCAGGATCAATGGCAAGACTCCCACAAGCGTGTAGAGTGAAGTGAAGTAGTAGAGTGAAGTCTTTGGGCTTTGATGCTGCCCACAGGCAGTTACAACAACAAAACAGAAAAAATGCTTTGGCTATTGAGACATGGGGAGGGAGGAGCTGGACAAGATTTCTGGGAGCGGGTGGAGGGCAAGTGACAGCAATGAAGATGAGGAAGCAAAAGAGCTAAAGAGAAGGAGGAGGCAGAGCATGGAACAGAGGCAACAGGACAGCTGTGAGAGGAGACAGGGGTGTGAACAGTTGAGAGTGGAACTGAAATAAGTGGAGCTGCTTTCCAGATCAAAGAAGGGAGAACATTTTAAATTGGTTCCTTCAAGGAAATGACTGTGGCATGATGGTTTGAGAGGATTAAAAGCCATCAGAAAGACAACAGGCATAAAAGACCTTACACTACATTTAGGTCCAAATCAGCCCTGCCAGAACAGATCATCCCACCTCTGGCCTGTTCCCAAAGAACTTTTTCCTTCATAACTCACAGATGGACTGGGGTTGCACCATGAGGCAGATGAACAGAAAAGGACAATCCATAGGACAGTGCCTGAGGGCCTCTTTCCTTCGGACTCCACAGCCTACGACACATGGTCCATCATGTGCTGTGACAAAAATGTTGGCTTCTCATACAAAGAAGTGAGAGAAGAGTGGAACTGATGGCCCAAATATCTGTAAGAAATAACACCTGCATGCAGCGTGTGAAATAGATGATCTCTGACCATATGAGAGCAGACGTGCTTCTCTGCAGGCTGCTGTGAAGCTTCCTGCAGCAGCAACAAATACCACAGCTCTGCACTGGTCTTTGAAGTCAGATGTTTAGGTTTGAGTGTCCCATTGAGTGGCATGTACTTCGGACTGTCCTTGGGCATTGAGGCCAGCTGGTGTGCAATGATTTGCACGTGCACGTTTCTATCCTCCAGACCTACAGACGAGCTTACATAAGACAGACAAAGAGATTCTCCTGACTCCCAAAGCAAAGAAAGATCTGCACCCAGACTTGGTCAGCAGTGCTCCCAGACATGTTCTAGCTCCTCTGACTGTTTCTCATCTTGGAAAAAGCTAATTAGTCTGGTCAAAACCTTGCCGGAAACTAGTCTGCTGGCTGAACGGCACAGATACGTGAATCACTAAGACTGAGAACACTGGTGCTGCTTAATTCAGCATTATAGAAACATGAATGCTGTTTTTCTGTGAGTTACCTTTATTGATTACTCTTAGAAGGATCATTCATAGGTTATTTTAAGTATTTGTAACTTCAGTAGCAACAGGGGTCTGAGCATCTTTTTGCACCCCAGAATGTAGTGATCCCACACCAGAGTGTGAAAAGCAAGCATATTCCCAAAGGCCATAGAGGGAATCTGATGAGTCCCAAGTTCTCCAAGCCTGGACCACTTTGCAGGACCCAAGGCTGGAGAGCTCCCCACAGACATGCTCCTTATTGAAGCCACCAGGAGGCATGTGCTCTTGGATCTGTGTGGTAGCTGAGAGCTGCATGGTCACCAGGATGCAGCAGTCAGCTTAGAAGGTGACTTTAGGAACACAGAGATTCCCCACCGTTTCCATCGGGTGCCAGAGAAATCCCTGGTTTAGCATGTCCCCGTTCTCACAGCTGGAGAGTTGGCAATTGCCTTCCTTCCTTGGCTGCTGTCCAACACTGAGTCAGATGGGGGACTAAGAAATACCACTTCACATGCACTCCTGTTGCTGCCTTTCCATTCACAAATGTAAAAACATCCTTGATTTTTTCTGACAAAAATGTAAACAAGGAGACTAGCTGGCCCAGGAGATCTGTAATAGGATATAGAGCCTTTCACCTCTGTCCTATGAACAGAAAATCATACCCCTCTGATGCACGTCTTGTGGCTTGTGAGAAGAGAGCTGGTGGTCTGAGCCTCAGTGTCATGTGTCTGCTTCAGGAAGCCACACGATTTGGGACTGATTAGCCTCTTTGTCGGCAGCCCCCACAGAGGGGCTGGTGATTAACTGGTACCTCCTGTGCAGAGAAAAAACACACTGCTTGTACAAGGGAAACTGGTCTCAGTGATGCTGATCTTGCTTTTGTCCCCTGACTAGTAGCCAGTCTTTAGACATCTGTAGGACAGATAATCATGAACATGAATTTACTTACAAGACTGTGATGAAAGCACTGTAAGTCATACATACGCATTTTTGGTGACTCAGATATGCAATACTGTATCTGGCAACATTGTTTTGATGAGCAAAGAAGCAGCTTTAATGACATGGATGCTAAAATCTGACATTGCATCACCAGACTCTGAACAGTCCTTCAGTGCCTCTGACTGCAGCACCTGCAGACCTGCTGACTGTCCCTCCACCCAGGTGAGGGAATCCAACCTGCCTTGTGCTCACATGTCTGCGACAGGAGGGGTGTGTGTCTGACCTCTGCAAACAGCAGGGTCAGCCCCTGCCACATTGCCCAGAAGGAATACCTCCAGCAGCAGCATTTCTGGTTTAGGGCTCTGAGGCTTAATCCATCAGCTAAGGTTGTATCCATCACCTGTGAAGGGAAATTCCCAAACTCAGCAGGTCACGTGGGAGCTCTTTGCTTCCAGCTGTTAGTACATTAATAATATCTGTAAATGCTTCTCTTTCTGTTAAAATACAGTTCTCAAATTCCTGTTGATGCACCAGTGTCTGGGAATACTCCCGAGTTCTGCCTTCAGAATGCTTCCAACGTGGGTGCAACTGAGCTGAATTTGGCTGCATTCTGAGATGTTGTACAAGTAAATATCTAAATTTAAACCGGATGTGTGACTGCCTATTTATACTTGGGCTTATCCACACTGGGCTGTTAGTGCCTCCTGACACACGCAAATGCACTAAATTAGGGCCAGGTGTGTTTCTGCAGGCAGTTTTCACTTATAAGAGGGGTCTCCTCACCTCCAAACAATCAAGTAGAAAAGAATTGTAAGAGAAAATGCTTGGACACAAATTTTTCATTAGCTCCTATTAGCTGTGGTGGTGGGCCAGGCTGTTGCAGCCCCTTTGCTGCTCAGCCCTGCTCTCCTGTCAGATGCTGCTGCCTTGAGGAGAGTCCTCAGCTACTTCAGCAGAGGATCTGATGGCTCAGCTCCAAACTGCCTCCTGCAGAAGTTCAAACTGAGCTCTCAGGGTTGAACGAGCTCTGGGGCAGAGTGGAATAATATCTCGAGCTATATCATCTGTTCACTAAATGAATTTTTCTAGACCCTGAATTCAGAAGAAACCCTAAGAAAAATATTGTGCAAAGGAGGAAGCAAAAATAGACTGACTATTCTAAGTCTAGGACTGCAGCTCCTCTGTGGATCCAGTTCCAAGACATTCTCTCATTATTGCCCTCCCTTTTTCCCTGTTCACAGTATGAATTTGCCCTCATTTATCCAGAAGTCATGTCTTCTGTTGTGTTAAACGCAAGAAAACAGTAAAGATGACACAGTATTGGGCACAGTAACATGCAGAAGTAAGCGAGACCTTTAATCAAGCCTAGAAAGAATTGGGTAATAAAAAGTGGCTGACATAGGAGTATTCAGACTGTGGGTCTTCAGACACAGGACACAGATGTCTTCTGATTTTACCAGTGGGAGTGAGCACTGGGTGGATGTGTTACATGATTACTGGGGGACCAAATGCACCAATAAAGAAAAGGCAGATAACCATCCCCTCATATAAGCCGATTCAACCAAATTCCTCTGAAACTTTGAAAGAGTGCAGCCAAAGGATTTGCAAAGGCATCAATATCCTCTCTGTAGGGTCTACAAGTACTGGTTTTCCTGGTCTGATGGAAGAAGACAACCCAAAAATTGGGTTGTGTGAGAAAAGCACACGCTGGGCTGCCAGCAGCCTGACTGGAAACACGGGATGTCAAAACTCCCTGAAAATCACAGTCCTCTAGAGATTTCTATTTCATTTTTTTTAGATAAGTCATTCAAGTGAACTCAATTCCTAACTATCTGCTTCTCTTAATAACCCTGACATTCACTGCCCTCACATTTATTTAGTCCGAGCTCTGTCTTGCTTCTGTTCTGCCCACACTGTAGATTTCAGAAACTTGATTTAAGCAAATAAAATAAATATATGTGGATAATTTAATTACAGTAAAAACCCCTGGGGTTCTTGGTAATTTTTAGGAAAGCAAAAAGGCCAGAAGGATTATATCTGAGAGAGTTCTTCAGAAGCCAAGTCCAAGAATGCAGTTTCAGCGGTCACTTATGCACGGCAATGCTTAAAACTCACCTAGGACTTCCCTGTTCAGTTTGAATGTGCAATATTTCATCCCAAACACTCTGGGAAAGAATCTCCTCTCTTTGTAGGTCCCAAGGTTCTGTGTTTTTGTTTGCATCAGGGCGCAGATCCCCCTGAAAAGCACAGGGGACCTTACCTAGCCAGGTTTGGATACTTTCTTATAGACAAAGCCATGGGTTTGAGTCCCTTCAGCCTGAACTACTTAATGTGTCAGTGGCCCATTGACACAACTGTGATACAAAAAGTAGATATAACACCAAGGTTGAAAATTTCCTTGTCACAGCCCTTCAGACTTGGTGAGAGAACCACCTGACCTGGTTCAGAGGCCAGCCTTGATTTCTAGAAAGGGTTGAGGATTCAGTCATGCTTAGTGTCTCATACTTGATACATATAGATGCTGGTTGAACCTCACTCTGCTGAAGTTCCTCCGTGCTGAAGGGCACTGAATACTCAAGGGAAATGGTTTAAGATGTTATTGTTCTCTGCCACTACTGCTCCTCCTCTTAAGGCACTGCTTAATGAACAAAGCAAAGCTGGAAAAACAGTTTCTTCTCCAGTGACAGCCATTTCAGTGAAAATTGTTTAATTTATTTGAACGTACCTTTCTGTCACAGGCATGGGTTGTTAATTCCAGGAATGGGGTAGAGTTGAGGACTCTTTCTTAAACTGCAGCAGATGGATTTGTTAACCTGTTCCTTATCTCTTCCATGGTCTCTTCAAGTTTAGATTCTGACAGCCTCCTGCCTGAATTTTGCTACTTTGCTACTGCCTACAGCAAGATCAGATAAACCCAAATGTACCCCTTAATATTTCATCATCAAAATTTTCCACTAACACAGAAAACAAGATAAGCACCATCTCTAAATTACTTGAAATGCTAGAAGAGGATATAAAAAATATTTATTGTCCTTCCCAAAACCCCCTGCAAATCTGTCTGATCTTAGCTTTGTTTAGATCCAGTTAGAAAGTTTCCCGTGTCTCTTTACTTGCCTCTTCAGTGGATGCTGTCAATAACTCCAAGACTGAAATCCTTTCACTGCAACCAACAAAGATCGGCAAATCAGTGTCAAATGCCTGAGTTTGGGGCCCATAGCCATGAAGGCAGAATATCTTGCAAAAACCAGAGAGAAATCTATACCCTGCAACAGAGATTTTCTCTTGTACAGCCTGGTGTGTCACAATAGTCATGATCTCCTGCTGCTCTTTGAGAGATGTGAAAGTTCACTTTATTAAAGCATTCATAAGTTTTGGAGGTGCTAATTGATTGCCCAAGCACCGAGGTGCTTTGAGCCCTCTATGTTTTTGCCACCCATCTGTTTTGCCTCCTGTTTGTTAACACAGCTGGAGAAATTCATATGCAGGAACCCACTTCATCCCAGGGTTCTTTAAAATTTAATCCCAACCTCTGAATGTCCAATTAAACCAATCAAAACCAATTAGGGAATGTGCAGTTAAAGTAACAAATGCTGCAAAGCAGCCTTTGGAAAGGCAGTGCTGACTGGTGTGTTTTTGTGGCACACACTGACTTCTTAGGATATACACTGATGATAAGATAAAATTGCAGTGAGCCTCGTGGGGAACCCAGAGGTCATGATCTCTAGATTATCACTGGATTTATCTGATCTATATCATGAGGGCTTAATGGTAACTGCTGTTTTTTTAAACAATACCTTTTGTTCTCTGTTAATGTACTTCTTGTTGTCTTTGGACAGCAATCTAAACAGTCACAGCCACCTGATGATAAGTGTTGGCAAGGTGATAATCAGTTTGCTTTCCTTATAATCCCTACAGGAATAGATGGATTAAAAAATCTTAAAGGGTTTTATAAATTACAGTAGAGTAATAATGACACTTCAATTGTTTGTGATGAGAGATAAGGTTAGTAGCAAGAAATAGCTTTTTACCAGACAAACCGGTACACTTACAAACAACAGAGAAGTTTTCTGTGTCACACCTTTGTGCCATATCTTGTCTCTTTTCATTCTGCTGGAAGCACAGAATCTTTTCTTTGTTCCCTCTAAAACCTCAAACAGGGACATGAAATGGTCAGGAAAAAGACTGAAGTCCTTGCAGGACCTCATGTGCATCCCAAAGCGGGTATGTTTTCTCTGCCCTACGTGTGAGAGGTTTGGTGGAAAGTGGCTGGGGACAGGGACCTCACAAGCCACAGAAGGGACTAAGGAAATCAGCCATGGACAATCTGTGCTCAAGTGCTGGAAACAGAAGACAGATTTTTTTCTGTCTATGATGAGTGTTTTGAGCTTCCTGGCCATCAGCCAATCCCTCCTAGCTTGCTAAATCTATTGTAGGCGTAAGTTTGGTTTTCTCTGTTTTTTCTTTGTTACTCTCACTATTTCACATGGCCATTTCATAGAAATGAAACCTAAGGAAACTATGTTTATAGCTACAATTCTGAATATGAACATGACTGAGTTTCCTGTGACTACAGTTCAAACACCTGTACCTCACCGGATCACACTCAACCCCAGCACATCCAGTCACTATAGTCAGGAGATGTAGAGGTACTTGACACATCCTAAAGAAGATGCTTCACTGTGGCTATGAAGGCTGACACCCTAAATCATCTCTTTCATAGGTTCAAGCTTCATACTGTACATCATCTTTCTTCATACAGAGTCATTTCAGATCCTTTCATCTTTCTTGCCCTCACTCTGTCTTTTCCATTTTTTACAGATTACTCCTGTATACTGGGTTTCAGTGACTTTCATTATTATCTTACTTCAGAAGACATTCATATGCCACCCTAGCTCCCCTCTTCTTTTCTTTTAGATCAGTACATCAATGACAGGAAGGTGGATAATAACTCCTATCAGTTATATTGGACAGAAGTGTTTGGTATGTAAATTCAGCAACATGAGCTGGAGACCCCTCACCTGAAATTTTCTAAAGATCTCTGGTCTCCTAACAACATAGTGGTGTCACTCACAATTTAAGATGTTGCTATGTAAGATCTGCATGTTTTAACAGTCCTGAGAATATTAGTTGTACAATGAGGTTTGCAGTAACAAAGAACTCCTTCAATAGAAGGAAGAGCATAATTTTAGTGTTTTTAGACAGAAAAATGGCTTTTGTAAGGTAAACTAGACCAAAGCACTGGAATCCTTTAGAAAAATGAAATTTAGGTGACTCAGGAAGAAAGTAATTCCCTAGGCTGCCTTCCATTATTTCTTATAAATTCTCAGCTCAGATTCAGCCCTGGAGCAGAAGGATGGATTAAATGGCTTCCTGAGATGACTTTACATTTATTTCCTGTTATGACTTTTCAGAGCTTATGAGAAATGAAGGCAGAATGAAAGGAACATTCCCCATAGTTGTGGTTCTTCTAGACAGTCCCTGAAATGTGTTTTTCCATTAAACTATTAGTTTTCAGGTGAAGAATAAGTAGAGTTGGTACAGGTGATGATTTTAATTTAAAAAAACCCAAACAAACCTCTATTCAATAACAAATAATAATCACAGAGAAAGCCTGAACTGCAAAACCAATTAATTTTTTATCAGTGATGCCTTAGGTTTTAACTCTTATATTTTTCAAATTCTGTTCTGCTTAGTGTATGACTCTGAACTGTCTTGCAGCCTGTTAGCTGCTGCTCTCTCATGCTAAGACAAACATAACAAAGCCTCTCCAGGCTTGCTCTTCAAGGACACCCAGACTGTCCTAGGCCCAAAATGTGTAACCCAGCATCTTGACAAGGGAGGCAAGCTGAGGGGCAGTTACATCATTAGCTAAAGTTTAATTGGTGAATTTATGCTGATATGCAAATGGACCAAACCTATAACAGTGTGAAGAACTTGTGACTTGTCGTCCATCTTGGGTACAGCCTTTGGCCTGCCCAGGGTGTACCTCGGAAGGCCTTTCAAATAAATACCTACCTTTACTCCCTACTCCTGTCTAGTCTCTGTTTCTAGGTAGCCACTTCAGGCATCATCCGAACAATAAAAAATGTCATAGACAGTCTGTATAATGTGCTTATCTAGTTATTTTGCTATGTAATAATGCGCAGCAACTTGCACTGTTCATGTGAAATATGAATAACCATGTTGAATGATGTTCCTGGTACAGACATAATGGCAGTGTACCTACTAAAGAAATGAACTAAGGAAATTATCTTTTCTCCAGAAACATCTGAGCTGACAGGAAGCAATGAAATGAAACATTCAACTTGACAGCAGCAGTGGTTTTCTAGCAGCGAGGATAATGAAGAATTGGGAGAGAATACATGGAGAAAAAGGAGAGGATCACTACCAGAGAGGAGGAATATATGTCAGAAAGTGCATATCTGAAGTTACATTTGCACAGAAGAGTGGGCTAGATGACTTCTTTGAGCCCAGTTGGAAGCATTTCCTGTGATGGCAGCTCAGTCTCCCATCCTTCTTTCCTAATCTCCAAACTACGATATCTGTGAGGCTTCTTCATCTGGAAAACCTAACTGCAAAAGCTGCAGGGAAATCTGGTTTGACGAAGTCTGCTGTTGGATGTTGGACCATCAGCGCAGATGGTCTCAGACTCCCATGGAACCTCCCGTGAGCCTCCAGCAGCTCCTCATGTGAGTGAACATATCAGCCAGGGCAAGATGAAGTGGGTGCATGTGCAGTCTACGTGCTTAACCATCCTGGTTATTTGAAAATAAACCATCATTGGTTTATTTTCAAGTGGTGTTTGGTGTTTGTGCTGACTCTGGCAGGCACAGGCAGGGACCTAGCCCTGATGATGATGCTGGCTGGCTGCAGTGGAGCCTGTTCCTGTCAGCAAGAAGTCTATTCTGAGAGGAGCTTGCTATGAGCCCTTATAGAATTGATTACCTTTGTAGGTGTCTCTATCACTAGGGAATAGATATCCTGAGACTGGCATCTGCCTCCTGGCTTTGGAAGGTTGGGTCACTTTGAAGGCCAAGAGGAGCAGAAAGTTAAACCGCTAATGGCAGCAGAAATGGCATTACTTGTATGATATTCCAGGCTGGGAGAGAGGCAAAACATGAGAGATACACATCCTCAGGTGAGGAACAGACTGTTCTATGGAAAAGGGAAGGTTTAGACTAACTTTGGTGTATCAGAGCAGACCAATGCATACAGAAGATCAGGAACACTGAGAAAACCCCCTAATATTACAGGAAAATAGCTAGCAACACAAAATATCCTGTTTCATTTACCGTACTGAAAGAACCTACCTGGAAAACTCTTTAAATGAAAAAGTTACATGCAACGATGCAAACAGCCTTTGGCCATTGTGTCAAGAGCAGACCCAAGGGTCCCATGTGGCTTCACATAGCAGAATTTTCTCCCCACCAACCAAAAGAAAAACATCATTTGTGAGCTGCAAGGGAAGGAAATAAAATTTCTACAGAGTTGTGTTTAAAGCAGGCAGTACATGTCAGAGAGAAAAGCACAGCTGAACTCAGCTGAGCTCTATAGTGCCAGAAACCAGAGGCCAACTGAGTAAGAGCTGCTGCTGTCTGGATATATGTATCATCTATTTCAGTTTTGGGCCTCCACCTGAGTACTGGGGAAATCCACAGGCAATGTCTGTCTGTGGTTTAAATCTTGACCTGTATTCTCTGACATGCTCTTTCTTTAGTAGCAGGAGTAATTCTTTTGAAGGTTAGGCTGGTCAAGCTCTGCAGGACAGCTGCAATAGGTGTCAGTGCAGAAAGGCAGCAGAAATGGAAAACAGGATAGTTCATATGAGACATCCAGCCTTTACATTCTGCAGAATCTGATCTCACAAGAGAGCCAGGAACTGCTCTGCAGGAGGGAACACTGGGATGGAGGAGATCCAGACTGATGATCCCAAGTCTTTGTACTTCTCCTCAGTAGCACACACAGACCGGTGTCAGGGAAGGTAGATGGAGCTTGTTTCTCCTTGCAACCCTATACCAGAAGCATGGCATTAGGTAAGGGAAATAAGATTATTTTAATTCACAGTGGGAGTGAATCTGGGCCCATAACCTGAACATCACAGGAGTTCAAAGGTGAGGGGTTCAGCTTGTCCAGACCCAAGGGTTTAACCATAGCGTGCCAGTCGGTGAAGGTATGAGGACAGAAAGAGCAGGGGCCAACATTTCCTGAGCAATTCTTGTTATGTTCCCTCAGGGTCTGCAAAGCACACGAGCTTCCTGCAGCTGTGATGGGGAGGCGGGGGATGTCAGGGCAGGGCAGTCCCCTCTGCCCAAGCACCTTCCCGAGGAAGATGGCTCTGGTGCTGCACTGGAGCTGAACCCAAGCACGGTGTTTGCCTGGAAGCCCTGCGCTGTTCCAGATATGGCACAGTGGGGTGGTGTGGGGCCAGCACAGGCAGCTGCCTCTGGCATTTGGCAAAAGCCAGGAGGGCAAAACTGCCCTAGCTGCATGTAAACACTTTCTCATGCGGTAGCAAACCCTGCTAATGAGCAGCCTGGCTTTTCTTGTCTTTCACCAGGCTAATTCTCTGACAGGAATTTTTGGTCATGCTTGATTCTTAATCCAGGTATTGTGAATACCAGTGAGTTGTTGCCTTATCTCTGTTAGTTCTGAAGAGCCTCAATGCTCACTGCAGAGGGCCAGCCCAGTGGTCCCAAGTGTCAGCATTCTGCTGTGTGGTTTGGTTCTAGCCAGCTTTCAGCCATGGCATTGACTTGAGCCCTGGAAAGAGAACTGCCTCTCTGAAGTCAAGGTGATCTTGCTTGAATGACTTCTAAGTGGTCAGTTATGAGAGCAGATGGTCAGTGACTCATTTCCAAGAGGTACTTACAGAGGTGCAAATAATGAAGTGCCTAATTTTTGCCAGTTTTACCTGTGAATACCTGGGCTGCTGCCTTCTTGTACCACATCTCTGTTTCCCACCGACTGCAGAGCAGGCTTTCAGAGAAGCTGCTCTGGCAGGACTCAGTCCATACTGTGCACTGGAACCCATTGCAGAGGCTGCACTGTCACACACCGGGTAATGTGCTGCCTCAGACAGAGATCAGTATTCACATCTGACCCTGCTCCTTCTTTGCAGCAGTCTTAGCCTGACATTTTAGCTAGTCCAAGTGGCTCCAGCATCTAAAAGAGCCTAACAAGCAGGATGCTGTTTGCACTCGTGCCATTTACTGTGTGTGGATAATCTGGGCTTCTAAGCTTTCCGTGCAATATTTTTCCCGAAACGTCAACTGCCCGGAAGATCGTTTTAGCTCTGCTCACATCTCCTCGAGCTCATGTCAGGTATGGCTGTAAGTGGTAGCTGCAGAATTTATAAACAGGGCAAATTCATCACCCTGTGTAATGAGCCAGGCCTTGGAAATGAAGGACACCAGTTTCTTTCTTCAGCATCCTGTCTGGTCCGCGTCTGACATGCTCAAGCCAAATAGGCACCATCAGGAGCATTCACACTCCGGGCAGCAGTGGGGAAAAGCAACAAAGTGGCATTTCACAGCCTGAGCCACTGCTATTGTTCTACGCAAGATCTATAAATTAAATAAGGTCTCAAAGCTTCTCAGTAAATAAAGGCTTCTAAATAAATGCCATTAAAAAGACAGTCTCGGAAATGAGCAAATATCTCTTTCTGTGAGAGTCTTACTGTATGCTGGCCATGAAAAATATCTTTGTCTCAGTCTTTGCTGGTTTACAGTTTGATCTCTATGTGGAAACAAGTGACAAAGATGAGATGTTCTATTTTGGGAAATCTATAGGGGAGGTTAATTTAGGTAAACTGGGAATCCTCTTGAGATTTCAGAGAAAGAAAATCTGGAGAGGCTCACAGACTAAGAGTATTGGCCTGTGCTATTTTTCTGAAACACCTTCAGCTGTGGCTAGACTTGAGAAAATTTAAATGAGGTCTGTAGTTGAGATGGGTCCAGAAGGATGTTTTGTCTCCTCCGGTTCAGTACAGTGGGAAGAGGTAGGAAAGGTGTTCATAAACAGAAATGAGCAGAAATGAAAAGGCTGCCACAGCTAGCTGGCATTTAAAAGCTGTGAGACATTTAAAAGCTATGTTTTTCCTTAACTCCGCATGATGAGGAGTCTTAAGGACCAGATTCTCATGTTGTCCATACCAGGCTAAATGGAGAGTAACTCCCAGATCACTCCTCATTTACACAAGGACACGTGTGAACCTGGATCTAAGAGGAAAGCCAGACAGGCCACCACGGAGGGTAGCGATGCAATATATCAGAGCTGGAAATCAGGCCACAGACATTACAGCAAGGACTAGAGGCCCCCCACTCTCACACGTACTCCCTGCATGTTCTTGGGCTCTGCTGATTTCTCTACATGACCTAAAATGTTTTACATTTAGTCCCTTCAGCCTTTTCCTTGAAGAACTTGCTTAGCTCTGCTTCTGTGGGGACACATGGCCATGGAGGTCTCGTGTTTGGTGGTTTTAGAGAGGGATGCCTGCAGTTCCTCTCTCACCCAGTTCCCACCCACTGGTTTGAACACCTTGAGTCTGTATCAAGGGAAGATGAAGCCACAAGGATCTGGCAAAGGAGTTCTTGAATTGTAGCTCTGGGAACACTTCCTCTTGGATTTATGAACAGTGGCACCAGTCTCCTGACTGCCACCAGGGATTACTATAGCCTCATCTGGGTTTGTTTCCTTGTCTGTTGAGGAAATCCTCTTCCCTTGCCCCTTTTCCCATTGGCATTAGGCTGGGCCATGCACCCACTGCCCCTCCTGTGCTGAGCTGCCTGTGCAGCCCCTGCATCTGGGAACAGATTTGTGAACTGCTAAGAAACAAACAGCCAAGCTATGCTACCCACACAGGCCAGTCTGACGCTATATGCCCAACAATGCATTCCTCTGGGCTGGAAGTCTTCATGTATGCCTTCCTAATTTTATTTCATGCATATTTTTTAACTAAAGCAGTCTATTGCTTCTCCCCATACAACGATTAGGTATGTGACATTTCCACCAAAATAATTTCAAATGCTTTCAGTTTTCAAATGCTGCCAGTGTTTTCAAATGCTGCCAGTAAAATGCTGAAGGTTTGATTTAAAGTGAGAAAATAGATGTAAGCAACTAATAGCTGTTTTCTCCAGTCCTGGAAAACTAAACCTCTCAAGGCCAAAATATTGCAAACAAACTTTTGAACTTTTTTACATGTTCTCTTTGAACTACTTCTAAATTAATATATGTATATTCTTTGCCACGTTTTATGAACTGCTGTGCCCTGCTTCACACTGAAAATAAAGAACTGATGCTCTAGTCCAAGAGGAATCAACTAACGGACCTTGTTTCCTGTATATGTAGGAATGTGTAATGCAAGTAAAAATTGGGGTTTTTTTGATTGTTCATTTTCCTGGGGCCTGTTCTCACAGAACAAAAAAGGAAATCTATTGTGTCCTGGTGGCTCTCTTTGTGATATTATGGACTTAAGGGGAAAAGCCCAGACCCAAAACCTGCTATGTGTGAGCTACAGCCAAATGGCCAAAGCGATACAAAATATAACTAACTGGGTAAGTTGCTAGTTTGCAAGAGTTAGGGGGTTAAGTCATAGGGTAGCTTATTTCCCAAGGGTGATTATTGTGGCAACAGCCAAAGTCTTGAGTAGTCCTGGAATGATCTCTTTATAGCTCCTGTGCTGAGCAGAAATAAGGCAGTGTCTCCTGCAAGTGAGGAACACCACTGATGTTTTCCTGCCAGTCTTTTGAGCCAGGAAGGCATAAGTTTTTCTGAGCACCATTTAGACCCTTGATTTGGTTGACAGACTGTAGATCTCTGGAGTCATATGAAATGTCCTGCTTTGCAGAGCTGGAGAGCAGCAGCTAGAGCACATTCAGCTGTCCTGGAACAGCTGATGGGGCCAGCAGTTCACCCTGGGGCATGTCGGGTTCAGGCAGATAAACCCCATTGATTCCCCCATTCCCCCGCAGGAGTCCTGATGAAATCAGCCTTAACATTTTTATGGACATTTAGTTCCTACTGATGATACCAAGTAGAACATACTCTAGTCAGCGAAAGTTAAAAAAATAACAATTAAAATCAGAGATTTACAGTTATCCTTAGTTCCAGAATTCCCTCATTCAAAATCTGTTCTGCAACCACAGAGCTCCAAGGCAATTATATGAAGTCCCTAAATTTGTTCTTAGCTAAGAGATGTCCCCCAGTGAGTCACCAGACACCATCTGAAGACTTGAAGGCTGGAAGAGATACCACTGCCTTTGTTAATTTTCTCCTGTAATTAAGCTTGCTTACTGTTAGGAAAAAAAAGAAAAAAAAGCTCATTTGAAACTCATTTTCTGTTATCTAAGATAAGGTCATGCCTCTGGCTTGTCTGGTGAAGATGCTGAAAATTGCTTCAATTATCCCTGCTTAACTGAGTGTAATCACTAAAATATCAGATAATTGGAGCTGCGAGGTAGTGCTGTTGGCACTAAGCCTGCAAAATGAATGATCGTTTTCCCCAGTCCAGTGTAGAATCTTTCCTGCTCAATTTACTGTTAAGTCAGCAGTGTTCAGTTTCATTCCTTCACCTTGATACAGAAGGAGATGTGATGGAAATAGAGAAAACGTGCCATTAGACAAGGGAGGCAGAAGTGACAGGGATATTGCGCATTCATTAAAATTTATAGGTATGAGATGGTCTCATACCTCATCTCTCTGAGATGGTCAGATTTACTGTCTCTGACAAATTATGGTGTGTAGAAATATTTCATGCAGCCTAGGGGGGTGTGTGATTTCAAAACTGTTACGTGTAAATATGTCCTGGATTAATGCCATGTAAAAATAAAAAAAAAAAACAACACCTGAAGATACTGGTTGGGATTCATATGTGTACACTGGAATAGCTATATTGATGTTATTTCTCTCTGCCTTTGAGCTCATCCAGGAGATATATACACTTTGCTAGCAAAGATTTGCCCTGAATGCCCCATTCTAACCAGGAAGGAAACTTCTCATTGCTCTCAGCAGTGCTGTGTCGGCCCCTTCAAGGGCTTTTATCCTCACCACTCTTCTCTGAGGTTGGCAAACAATGTTATCTCAAGTCAGCTAACAGCAGAATGGGGGCATGGAAAGGTTGGGGGGTCAGTCCTCCCACCCTCGGGAATCTTGAACAGGAACACGTAGCACACGTGGAACTGATGCATCTGCTGCCCTCTCCTGCCGTGTGCTGCAGCTCCTGCAGCCACCCCCGGGAAGGGAGAACGGGGGCACACTGCAGGATCTACTGGGCTTTTCTCTACTCAAGCATGAAAGATGCTACCTGCTTGACTAAGATAGTTTGCTGAATTTGGGGTCTCTCGGATTCCTCTTGAACATTATAATTCATGGCTGCCCCACAAAACTGATGTATTTTTATTTGAAATTTAGCTATTTATTCACAGTCGTTTTAGATTAATAAGCCCATGCTGAAAATCCAAATCTTCAGCCCTAAAGACAAATAAATGAGCAAGAAAACAGCCCACCATTTGCCCAGTAACATCTCTTTTGCATTTGTTGTGGAGTTTAATTGCTTTCCTGCAGTTTGCATGTGCACATCCACCATGCAGGACTGGACCTACTCCTTGGCATCAGCTGAGCAGGCTGTACTAAACCTTTCTCAGATGGAAGATTTCCTTTCTTCCCCAGCCATCCTGCTCCCGGAAATAAAAAAACAAAAAACAAACAACAAAAAAATACATATCTCTGTAGCCAGCGGAGTGGCTGCTGAGCTATGCATGGTGAGAGGGAGGGCTGACACCTCGGGAGCTTTTCCATCAGCATCCTGCTGCGCACCAGCTTCCTACCCAGGCAAGCTCCACACAAAAGAGTTAATCACAAACTCATCATCCTGAAAAAGATCAACACAAACGACTCTTGCTTATACATTGCCGGGGTTGTGCTAACATACATATCCAGGCTGGGCTTCCCAGGGCTGGATCCAGCTGTGTTAATCTGCTTCTATCTGGTGCAGCCAGAAGCAACTTAATCTTTTCTGTCAGTCTTGCTTTTAAAGGCAATGTGAAAGAAAAGCAAGAAAAGCTCTGAGACAAGAGATAAAAAGCTTTTAAAAGAGCTAAAATGAGCCTGTTTTGTCCGACTGATAATTTAAATTGCCTACTTTTAAAGCTCAGCTGGTAGTGCACAAAGTAAGGGAAGGAGAAGGCACCGTTGTCATGCAAGGCTCCGGGTCCTGGGGACAGACAGGAGAAAGGCAGCAACTGAGCCGGCTGACGAAAGAAATAGTGTAAATATTTTGCCTGCTACAGTAAAGAACATTTAATAGAAGCTAAGGGCAACAAAAGGAATGTGGGTGGCTCAGGTGACTGTGAGAGGTTTACACAGACTCTTGGAGAAAGCAAGACAGGATGTATTTGTCCTACCTATTGGAAGCAGCCATGCATTTGTGGGAAAATGCATTTAGATCCCCTATTTTCAGGCAGAAAGAGAACACTCTTCCCCCTTTTCACAATAAAGAAAGAAGATGGGCACTGTCAGGTGAGGTGGTGGGGAGAAGGGGATGGAGTCAGATATCACTGAAGCTTCCCTTCCAGTTCCAGAGAGCTGGTTCAGGGCTCCTATGGCCCTGATTTGGTGTCACAATGTACCATAGTTTAAAGCGATGATGTGATCACAGTACATAATCCATTGAGGATGAAAAAAGCAATCCTACAAAAGAAAACATCTCAAAGGCAAGCTACATCCACAACTCCTCCGAAACTGAGAGAGGCTAAGCTGCATGCTCAGCCTGTATGCTCTCTGTGCCAATGCACAGTGATAATACCTTAATTTGCACAACAACGTGTGATATTCCCAAAAACCATTCCAAAACAGAGCTTAAAAAAAAAAAGAGTAATTGTTATCAAAAATATTAATGCAAAAAACCTTTTTTTTCCCCCCATTTCAAATTTTTCTTTGTGTATTCCTCTACCATCTGGTTTGCTCTTTTAGGAACAGGAATGGCTGCATGAAGCTTCAAACTATTTCTGGGCCATACTCCATAAGAGATCTATATACTGCTTGCATGCAATGGCACAAGATCGAAGTCAGCTTGTTCAGAGAATTGTTTAGAAAGATTCTCATCCTTCTTTCTCCCACTCACAGGTTGAATAAGGCAAGGATCCCTTAAAGAGTGAAGGAAAAGCCATTTTAAGAAATATCTTCTACTTTTCTTCTTCTACTCAGGGAAGAGAAGATGCATTCCAAATTAATCCATGTCAGTCCTGACCCTTCAGTGATGTTGTGCACCCAGAAAAGCTCCACTGGAAGCATTTCCCTGGGGGGGAAGCATTGCTTTCCCTGCCTCAAAAGCTGCAGGATCTTGTATAACTGTGCTGGCTCCTAACACACAACCCAGTGTTTGGTATCTCCCTGGCTGATGCTCATGTAAGTACCAGCTTGGTGAGACATGAAATGAGACAATCTTTGAATGCCTGAATTCTGCCTGGATCTTTGAAAATGACTCAGCCTAAAAAGACAGCACACCATGAGGTTGGTCTGTGAAGACTGAAAAGCCAAGCACCAAGAGCTGCTCCTGCTCCTCTGGGCAGTGCTGGGCTCTGGCCCATGCAGCAGCTGGGGCTGAAGGTATGCAGGGCTCAACTCACAAGTGAGCATGGTGCAGGGAGGGCAGCAAGGAATGTTGGCTTTCTCATGGATTTTGGAGTTTGTCAGGTGAAGCACTTGAGAAAATACAAGTATCTCAGTATTGGAGGACATGTATTTAAAACAGCAGGTAATGAGTAGCATAATTTTGACTCTGACTCTCTGTGATGGGAAAATATTTCTAAGAAGCATATTTGGCAACAGCCTGCAGGTGAAATCATATTGTTAGCAGATGCAAAGAGTGACCAAGGACAAGTTAAATCATAAAGAGTAGCTTTGAGGCTTTTAAGAAATATAAACAAACGGGAAGCAAGATGTACTGGGAGATCTACAGAAAACAAGACAAAGGAAGGTGAAGGAGATTTTATATTCACAGTAACAAAAAGAAACACTGAATGTTGAATTGTAGTAAATATTTCAACCAGCCACAATAGAGTCTTCAAAAATACTTGCATTTTGCAAATAAGGGAAGATTAAAGAGAAGGCAATTGAGCAGTGGGAGAATGAAAGGAAATATATTAAATAATTCATTTGAATTCTTTATTTACTTACAAAACTGGAAAGCTGCTGGAGGTATTGGTTGACATTGGCAAGCAGTGGTCGAGGAAGCAGAAATTATGTTCACCAGACAAGACTGTCTATCCAGATGCACATTTCTTATTAATTAAAGGCTTATTACATTACTATTTCTGTCCGCAGTTTAAGGTATCAGAATCCCTGGGCGTGCACATCTATACCTACATTTCATTACTGTCTCTGCTATCTATTGGTATGAAGCAACTCCCTTAAGGGTATTTGAAGACCTCTGGAGGCTGGGAAAGAGCTGAATGAGATAGCTACAACAATGATCTCTAAAACAGATAGTGGAACAAGAAAGGTGACTAGTGTGTATGGCTGGTCTTTGCTTCTTCCAGTATAAAAATCAAAGGGCACAAAATTGAACTACTGGGTACTATTTCCAGGGCAAACAAGAAGAGGCACTTCATTGATTGCATGGAACATAGTTCTACTATGTTCCACTGCAGGGTAGGCTTGCAAACATTTCCTTTGATTAAAAAAAATCTAAAACAATCAGTAACATAAATGAAAGAAAAATCCATCAATGAATATTAAATATGAACACATTAACTTTCACTCAAGACATCCCTGAGTCACAAGTCACAGGAGGCTGGGAGAGCATTCCTGGATGCTTGCCCTGCCCTAACATCCTTCCTCAGATAACATCTGCTGTGTCTGCTCTGCTGCTGGGGCAGGACACCAGACCAAATGGACCCATGCTCTGATCCAGCACAGACGTTCTTGTGTTGTGTGCCGCACTGTGAACTCACTGGGGAATTGATCTGGGTAAGAAATAAGCCAGCAAGGTTTGTATTTTTTGGTTTTTAACCCTGATCAGTTCCCAGATCTTGTTCACTGAGTGGCCAAATAAATGACAATGGGTTCTGCTAAGGGAGTCATGGGAAGAAGGATGAGCAGTCAGGCTTTGGCAATGGGATGAAGGAGCAGGAGGAAACAGAGCTGACTAAGCCATTTTTGTCACTGAAATAAATTCATGTGAGGCCAAAAATGTTGATGAAGAACTGTTGTGAGCCAGGAACTGAATCTTTTCTGTGTGGATGAGACAATGTCAATAAGGACTGCATAAAGCTATGTGTATCCCAGTTTTATTTTAATAGTTGCACAGAAAGGACAGGGAAGAGTAGCCCAGGTGAGAAGCACGGCCCTTCCTGCTCCCCTCAGCAGCAGCACCCTGTTATTGCTATCACAGGGCAAGTGACGCACATCTGTGCCCTTCCCTGAGCTCTGGGCTGGGAGAGGCAGAGTTTCATTTCTGAACATGGCATTCCTGACAGTGATGGAGAAAAAGTCAGTATTACCAGTTTCACAGAGCTAAATTTCTATTTTATTTTCTGTGCAGACTATTAAGGATAATTAGAATCTTCAGTTAAATGAAAATTTTTTTGGTTTGGCTTTTTGTTTGTTTGTTTTTAAAAAAAAGATATTGAAAAGTGTCATGTAGATGAACTGTAGCATTTTGGTTCATATCATAACACTTGTGCTAATGTATCCAGGCCAAAAAATCAAAGGAAAGGACTGAATCAGAACTGGCCAGAGTTTTGGAACTCTGTCTTGAGGTATTTTTTCCTTTCTTCCTTCAATGAGATTTCATGGGAACACTAAAATCAGAAACAGGCCCAGTCTTACCTTAACAGTAACTGACTGCAGAAAGGCAGTTTCACAAATTTCCCTCTTTTTCAGATTTCTTAGGAAATAAGCCTTACACTGCAGGTATTAAGATCTGAAGCTGTGAAATCTTAAACAGCCTCTGTCCCAAAATCTTACAATCTGCAGAATAAAAAAAATCTATCTCTCACTGACAATTTTTGTAGTAACGTGAGTCACCATCACTCCAGCTAAATTTCCTTTGCTTGTCTTCACATGGCAGCTCAGCTTTATTCCTCATACTACCTCACACAGCTCTTAGAGGAGCTTCAAAAGTGGGTGCAGTGCAATGCTTCCCTCCAGTTTCACTGGCAGTATACGACTGCGCTGTTCCTTCTGCTTAGGTGATAGATTCAGACCTGTCTTTGAGCCCTTCAAGCCACCAAAAGGCCAGACAGATTTTGTAGACAGCTGCTTGAGCATACCTTCTAAAAGCAGGTAAATAACTGTTCAGTAAAACCTATTATTGTCCTTTTTTTTCCTAAAGGCAGAGGTTCTTTGAAGTCCAAATTGTGCCAGGCTGTTTTCTAATGCACAGATCACACAGAGATTTTGCTCCTTCTTCAAGACTCCTGTGGAGATTACTGAAAAATTAAGACTGACTCTCGATACTTCCAGGTAAGATTGCACAGCATATGCTTTAATTGCCTTGCAACACCTCAAGCAACCACAAATTTCTTAGCAGTCCATGTGATCCTTAGCTTTGCTTAATAGAAGGTGAACATGGAGGGAGAAATGGGCTGACGATGAGAGCACTGGGCAGGGATCCAGTAGGTCTTTAATGGATTCCATTCTGCCACACATTACCTGTGGGACCTTGTTCAAGATGATTAATCTTTCATCATTTCTGTGTAATTAGACATTCAAGTTCTCATGGGAGAACTCTCAGGAATTAGCTCTGCCTGTATGTGTACATACTGCATCTCACGCAACTCTGCCTTCAGGTGAAATAAAACCCAGGCAATGAGTGTTGTTGCCAATGCTGATGGTTTTAGTCAATAATTGTAACTGGAAATGAAGCATAGCAGTTTTGAAAGAACAGAGTATTTAAAGAAAAAAGACAGAAATAATTTAGAAAGTGATTTTGTCCTCAAAAAATCTTGTCATTTTAACAGTAACCTACACCTGTTCCTTGGTGTGCCATAGATTTGCCACATGAAATGTGGCCACGATCTCTTCCTGCCTGCTAGCCTTTTGTCATTAAAATGGGCTTATTGATACTTAGAGGGGACCCAAAAGAGCTCTTGTAGATCCTGGAAGATAAAAGGAAGCCAAATCCCTTACTTGCTCAGAAAGAGCAGGCTAAAGAATCAGATGATATCTTCATTTTCATGAAACTTTGTGCAATTCTATAAATGTCCTAAATTCTGAGTATTTGTCCTAAATGTCTGTGCATTTCTTAGAATTATCCTATTTTTTAAGGGGTTTGATGTGAGCTGGCTATTATGTGGACAATACTTAGTACTTAAGATCTGACACATTAGTTTCCATTAGAGATTATTTATTTCCTGGGTGGGTTCCTAGCACAGTGGATTCTTCTTTTAGACTGGCTGGCAACTCAGGCACTCCTGCCACTCTTGTGAGACCTCACTTGCTCCTGTTAGCAGCAATCACCTCAATATTTGCAGCAGAATGTCTCGGGAGAATGTGGTGCTTCTTGTTCTGTGCTCTGAACCACAAACTCTTACCAAACAAGTTCAGAGGCAGAGCAGGTACTTCAGTATCTTTGCACTTCTGATTTTATTGAGAAAAATTGTTTTGAATTTGCATCCTTGGATCAGTCTGCATCATGCCACTGTGTAAGGCAGAGTGCCATAGGAAGTGTCCATGTACCTGGTATAGGCAGCCAAGTTATCCCAACTAATACATTGAGAATCTGAGCAATTAAAATTATATCATCATGAAAAAAATCAAAACTATTAAATATTTGAGAAACATAGTATTCTTTCAGGTGAACCACTTTTCAGGCCACTGGCTAAATATGTCCTTGGCTTATATGACTTTTCTAATGAGATTATTGTGAGAGACTATTTTTTTATCACCTTAAGCTCTGTCAGGAGTTCACTGTTCGAGGTTTAAGAAACCCGTGTAATTGAAATATTATCAAGAGGGGAGAAAGGTGCCCAACAGCTATTTCAGTGGTGTCAAGAAGCACAAGGTTCTATCACAAAGTCAATTTCAGTCTCAGGAGAGACACAGAGAGAGAGAGGGGTACTTTTACCAAATTCAGCAGAAACTTCTATCAAGATTGATACGGAATTGGAAAGTAGGACTGGAACAGACTATCTTGTAGTTCATAACCCTCCTCCAGGCAGATGCAGCCAGTCCTGAATCACTCATGGGGAATGTTTGTATAACCCCTTCCTACAATCCTCCAGTAAATGAGATTCCATAACTTCCAGAAGAACCTGCTCCAGGCCTCACCATCACTACTATTGAAAATATTTTTCTAGCATCTAACCTAAACTTCCGTTGCTTTATTTTAGTCCACAACTTTGAATCTGTCCCCAGCAGGCACTGAGCAAAATCCCTCCCTTTTCACTGACATCTTCTATATTGATATCACAGTTACCACAAGTTTCATGTTAATGGAGGAGGTCCTGACTGAGTCATCCCAGTTTGCTGCGTGTTATCATGTGTTTACAGAGCTGTGGTGTTCAAGTGTGCTGGAGTGCTTAATCCCCCCCAACAGAGAAGAGAAATGCTTTGGCTTCACCCAGCCATGAAGCTGCAGCTGATGCACAGAAACATGTCTAAAGACAGCAGATTGTGTATCTGTATCCTCAGCCTCCAGCTCAGAACCAACTTTTTTGGCTGAAATTTTCCTAAAACAGCTCAACCTGGGCTTCACTGGATTAGTGTCATGGAAAATTTAAATTAACTACGGGTTTAAGCTTTACAACATAGTAATCAAAATGTAGACTCTTGTAAGGCAATGTTAACAAAGCTGCCATTACTTCTGCTTGAATTATGTTGGTGTTTGACAATGTGTATCCAGGCAAACGCAGGGATACTGGTCTCTGCACTTCAGCAATTCCCCTCACCTTCTGCTTTTTCTTTAAATATTCTTGAAATGTTCATATCAGATAAACAAAAAAACAGCAAAATGCACTTTTGTTTTAGAGGTTTGGCCTTGAATCTCTGATAGCATGACTATGAGTCACACAAGTGTAGAATACATGCTTTTGTGAATAATGAGTCAGTAAAATATTTTCTGTTGGTGTTACAGACATCTTAGGGACCTTTACTGGCTGTAATTTAAACTCTAAATTCTTTTTAACATAAATTAGATGCTGTTATTGTTCTATAACATTTAGGATATAGCAGTTTTGTTACATAAATTATGAAAGCTATAATCTTTATGCTTCTCTATGGGGCTTTGGAGGAAAAACAAAAGAGCTCAGTTGGAACAAAGCTTCCTAAGCTGTAGGTTTTGTGTTCTCTTGGCTTTGGATCTTTTATCACTTTCCTCTCATTCTTGATGATTCTTGTTTGCACAACTACAAAGTTTTAGCATTTTAGCAAGTATATTTGAGTGGAACACTTAAAATGTACTAATAAAAGGGAAATGACATGATTTATATATCTATGTCTGTAAGAGGATACAATCACTCAAGGATAAATTTATATAAAGTGCTTAAGAAATTTGTTTAAAGTGATGCAGGACTATTTTCACTTAAGACAGGAGCTTTCTAGCTACAGTCTCAATCACTGCCTGCAGCACTTCTTTTCTCAATGTGGAAGTCAGGATCTACCTACATCTCTGAGTGCCAAGAGTCATCAAGTGTTGCAGGTGGATGAACCCAGGTCCTATTTCTCCTATTCTGAGTATGCACACAGGTATAATATAATAACACCTCTACACATTTCAAATATAACAGCATTTTGTTTCATAGGAAGCCCTTTGTAAAGGCAGAGTGAAAATAGCTATATCCTACCCATGTGCATGCAGCCTGGCCTCTTCTTTAACATATTTTTCTTCCTTCCAGATTCCATGGGCTGTTCCATGGATTCTCATCTGTACAGGCTGTTACAGATGAGAATAATCACATCCTTTTCATCCAATCACTCCTTTTTAATTTTCTTTCCTCTCTTTTTAAAGGATGCAAGGCAACACTTATTCTGAGTACAAATACAAGTGTGAGCTGCAGAATATCTGCCATTATAAGCAAACTTACTGGAAAGTAAACTTGTTTGCTATTAAATCACAAAGTACTGGGAAATGTATCATCATGTTGTATTTTTTAGGGATTAAATTAATCCACTTCTAAATCTTAACTCTCCAAGTGAAATAAAATGCATTATCAGGTAATTCTTTTCTGGTGAAACTCCTGTGAGTTTGACAATGTCTGATGTGCAGTAAACACAGAAACACGCAACACACCTGCTTTCTAATGTGTGGGTTTTAGTTTTGGGGGTTTTGTTTGTTTTGTGTTTCGATATGGTATGTTTTAAGAGAGTTTTAAGGAAGATTTAGCTGGTTTATCAATCCTACTGTAGAAGCCCACAGAAGCTGACTTTAGTCTCAGGATGGATTTTGGTGGTGCATCCCCCTGCCCTCCCCAGGGCACACTGTGATTTGAGAACCATTTCATGTAGGGCAGATCACTGCCCTGTATGAACTCAAGTCTGCAACAGATTCCTCTTACCACCACTAGCCTTCCAAGATATGGTGGGCAAGTATGTGCTTACTCACTGTTTGCTGTTTTTTCTGTGGTTGTTTTGGGTAATGTGTGCACGATACCACTACAGGCAGAGATCTAGAAATCAGTTTAAAATGTTTGGTTGAGTCACTCTAATTTTCAGACTAAGGCTGTAGTATCGTAAGCATTTTAATTCACTACAACTCAGCCATGCTGCTCTACGAGCCCCAGCTGCCTCGTGCTGTTCCCGCCTCAACCCTACAGGGAGCTGACCCAGGTTAACATTAAACTGGCAAATAAATAACGAGTTTGTAACAGGGATTATTCCTCTGACCTTCCTCATGTGGCCAACTCAGTGTTTGGTCTGGGACATGGAGCTGCAGGGTGGCAGGGGGGAGAATCTGGCTGGCAGTGTCTGCCTCCACGGGTTTACACTGCCTGTGCTTCTGTGGTGCTCGAGAAGAATTTGAAGAGGACAGTTCCTCAGCTGGAGTGTGCTTCCTTTCCTAAAACAGGCTGATTTTTCTGCAGAGCAACCCTGGGTGTTGCATTGGCACATGGCTCCTGCAGATATCAGGACCTTTTCCACAGATCTATGACAACGATTGAAAGGCATAATTTAATCACACAACTTAGAAAAAAGTTCCCAAATTAACTTGTACCTAGGATATCAGGGTTTGTACTCTACTTATTAAATATAAGTAGCGCCTGTAAAAAGAATTCTTAGCATAAGAACATAAAAATACATTATAAAATTCAGCACCTAATTTTTATAATTCCCATAAAGTCCATGAGATAACAATGTTTGCCTAGTAAATTAATTTTCATCAGGCTTCATCGCACAGTCTGTTCTCCCGATGTTTCCCAGGGACAGCTGCTTGGGGTTTTTGATTTAAATCATTAAATGCTTGATTTATAGTGCATGCTTCCGGAGCCTTAGCACTTTTCCAACTCATATTGCAGTGTATTCTTATCCTAATCATGTTACTGTTTAAATATATTTGGATGGCAGGGGATTAAAGTGAACCAGCCTGTTCATTTTCTTACAAAGGAGCAAGATTATTTATCTGACAGTTGCTAAGGCACAGAGCATAACTCAGAACAGCCTTGTTAGCAAGTTGGAGGCAGACTTAGCTGCTTCATTGGTGTTTGAATATCATCAGCTGGTGCAGTCTTGCTTCTAAAATATATTCCCTTTGGATAAAATCCATATCTACAAACTGGAAATAGTTGATTATTTGGATGTCTTAATACATTTAACTTCTTTTTATCTTTCTTGAAACAAGAAAGTTGATGTGTCCAAGCTAGGAAAACATGTCACGTAGGGTTGAAGGGCATGCTTTATCTAAGAATTTTCAATAACTTACAGCTCCTGATCAGAGTAACTGCTCACCTTTGATTTTTGTTTAAAAGTGTAGAGGAATTTGTGTCTTCTTTTATTATAAAGAAAGATATCCAAAGCTTTGATATCAAAGTCCATACTGGACTCACTGGCCTATTAAAAGGACCTTTACATCATATATAAAATTATAATAAACTTTATATATTAGAAAGCAAACAGCAGGTAAAGACAGTACTTTTTAATGTTATTTTTATCATGATAGACTGCATTCAAACCTATTGGAGTCAGCCCCCACTGCAGCTGAGAACAACCGACGTTTCCTTCAGTAACTAAGATTAAGAAAAGTTTTTCTGACTACTGACCAACTCAAAGCAATAAATCACCTGGTTTTGCCAGACTTGTTTGTTAGAGTTTTGTATTTCCAATGATCTTATAAGCAAGAGAACAGTGTGCATAACCACATATAAAAATCACACATAAACCCCCACTTCTCAGTCCAAGTGTATTTGTGATATTTTGTACTCATTTCTGTGACTATTACAACACTGCAGCATTGCAGTGACAAGCAGGCAAGAGAGAATACTGGTGCAAAGTCTATTTAAAACTGGAATGCTTAGAAATTTGCCGAAAGCAAGTATCAAATTGTTCACAGATGGAAGCTGGTGGTGTTCTTGCAAGCCTCTTCTCATTGTTTTCCGTTTCCAGAAAACAGGACTTAATACAGTGGTGCAGCTTTAAAGAGAACATACGAAAAGTAGGATAAATCATGCTGATTCTCTTCCTCCAGCAAACATCACTTCTTTAGCCAGCTGAAAGACTCCAATATTCTGTTTGTGTTTGACATCAATCATTTATTTCGATTTACAAAGAACAAGGGAATTATGGGTGCTGACAAGAAAACTGTGGGAATTATGCTGGAGTGATTTTGGATGTTATGAGTCAGGGTTACTGCCCCATCACTTTGCCAGATGTTACCGGCCCCTTTGGCTAAAGCAGCAGCAGTTAACTGTGCTTCAGCCAAACTGCTGTGCTTCATAGCCCTGTGTGTTAACCTCCCTTTGATTTCTTTCTTTTTCACTGATTTATATGAGTCAGTTGCACCCCATTTACAGGATGAATAGGATTCAGTTTCACCCAAAAGGGGTTCAGGTCATCCAGACTGCACTACTGTGAACCAAAACACAGAAGATGCGAACTATTGGGCAATTTGCTTTGAGGGCACCTATAACCCTGACTACAACTGCGATGGAGACACACTCCCAGCAGGTAACAATAAATAATGTGCACCAGCAGTGAAGACAAATGGATGAAACACACGAGCTACCAGAGAAAACATAACAAAACTGGATTTTTTCCTTACATAACAGAAGGAATAAACATTTTTTAAAAGTCTTTTTTAAGGCCTTTTCTGCAAGATACTACTTTCAGTTTCCAATAGTTATTATCTTAAGAATCATACAACAGTCCAGGCTGGAAGGGACCTTGAAGGATCATCTGGTCCAAGCTGTTGTGGGAAAGGGAGCCTAGAGGGGATTATGTAGCAGCCTGTACACCCACATCTTGAAAAACTCAAGGGATGAGCACTTCACTGCCTCCCTGGGGAGGCTGAATGTTGTTTGTCACCTGTAGTTTTCAGATGAATTTAGGGAGCAAGCATCCAACACTGAAATACATATGGGAAACCAGAAACCCTGAAAGACGGCAGTGATTAGCAAGCATAAAAATGAGTATGGAGAGAAACGAAGTTTTGATGCTTTGGCCAGGCCATACTGCTGTACTCATAAAACAAACAAACAAATCAGCTTTTAGCTGGATGCATTTAGAGTTTCCAACTGGAAGTCTCTCTAATTCTCTAAAATCATTTTTGTCTTTCTATTTATTAATTTACTGTGAGGAAGAAGTGGGAAAAAGCATGATACCATCTGGCTTTCCTTAGAAATATGGCACTATGAAAGGGAGACGGGCTTTACTATGGATTAGCAAGAAAGCTGTGACTGCTTCTTCTTTTATTCAACGGAAATTTATTGCAATATTTTATATTTTACTTTTGCTTGCTTGTCACAGCATCTAAGCTGTGCATGAGAGACCCTGTCTACTGGCTAAGATATTTCACAGACACCAGCTTCAGTGAGCAAGGTTTGATCTCCTTGATTCAAGGCTGGAAACCTCTCTCTGCTCTCAAAAAATTTGTGGGTTTTATGGTATACTTAGATAATGCTATGTTTACTACATACTTCTTCCCTTTCTGCTGAAACTCCCAGGTAACTGTACTGGGAGGTTTGAATTATTTTTAGGATGCCAAGTAGAATATTTTAAAATTTCCCTTTTGAGTCCTTTCTTGTCACTCAAAAATTCACACCAAATTTTTCAGCCATTCCCTTTTCTGAAGCCATGGTAACCAACTTCCTTTTTTTCTTTCCCACTTACTCTTTTTTCTTCTTTAAAATACACACAAAACCCCCCCTCCAAACTAACCAACCAAAAAGCCCCAAACAACAAAAAAATCCCCAAAACATTCTCCAGATCTTTTGTGGTATCATTTCCTATTAAGTTGAGAAAGATCTTTCCTACTACAAAGATCAGATTCATGATAATCTATACTTCCTGACTCCTGTTCAGTTCCTTTCCTATAATACTTCCAGGAACTCACAGACATCTGTTTCGGCATCAAATCTGGATTTCAGATTGATTTGAAGATTCCATAATCTTCAAATATATCCACTTATCAAACTTTTTATTGTATCCTTTTCTGAAAGAACCTAATTTGCAGCCCAAGTACCCCCACAAATTAGGTAACCATTTAATAGGTGATCAATCAAATATTTTCCCCTGACATTAAATTTGAAATGTCCAGAGATCTTCTGCTGATTGCCTGGAGAAGGTGACAGTCCTTATTGGCATTTAAAATTAATTTTACAGTGGTTACCAAAAATAATGGCACCTCTTTTTCTTCTCATGCTTCAGATTCACAGCTGGGAAAATCAGCTCTGACTGAGAAATATCTGTAGGCTGAAGCTAATTATTGGAGCTCCAACTGCATATGGTGAGTTTGGTCTGCAGGATGGAGTTCTCTGATTGTGTCTTTCAAAGGGGTCAGGACTAAGACAAACTGGTTTCATAACCTTTTTTAAAGGCTACCTGCCCGGAGGTGAATTTAATTCCTACAAATCATAATAGTGACAGCAACAACAATAATGAGAAAATCTTGGAGTTATGTCAATGTCATATGCTACTGCTGTTCCCAAAATATCTCAGAATGGCTGCTTTTCAACTGTTTCCTCTAGTCCTCTTTAGCTGACACCATCCCTTCTGCTTTTCCTGACAGAACTTGGGAGTCTACCAAAGTTTTGCAAACTGGCTGCATTTGGGGTTTCTGCTCTGGAAATACCCAGTTGCTCATCACTCCAACGATATCTTCACATCTTTTTTTATACTACAGTCACTTGGAGGAGCAGGCAGAGTTCTCAAAGCCACTGCAGATGTCATAGGGGAGTTCCAGAGAGAAGTAGCATTGCCAGTGAGTTTCAACCCTAACTGTAGACCCACACCTGTGCATTTATTTATGAGCTTGAGACTCAGACACAGCTCACAAGGTAAACTGAGAAATTCAGATGTTCAAGGACTTCTAAGAAGCCAAGTTCCCCCTTTCCTTAAAAAAATCACTTCTGGTTTGCATAGAAGGCTTTACTGGATTAAGGGCTCCACTTCTGCTTTCTTCAGTTTCTTTCTGAGTGAAGTTGCTGCTGATCGTCACTTTTCAGCAGTTTTCTCTAATTGCAGTTTAGCAAACTGGGAATACAGGAAACAACCCTGGTGTTATTGCTACTGTTTCCAGGGTCAGCAGAGGGAAGGCATGTAGCTCAGAATGTTTTCTTGAAGGATGTGCCCATCATGGTAAGTTTGCCATCTCTTAGCTCTGGTACAAGGAAATACTGTACCGTTTTGTCTTGCCAGAACCACAATTTTCTCAGTATTTCAAGCAAAACTGGTTGCTAAAATTGATTCTGGCAAAATTATGAAATCCATAAAACTGTCAACTCTCCCCACGTCAGAGCCCTGCTGGCACAGTGCCCTCCTGCCTCTGCACCCTTCCCTGTGGCAGGCTCAGTGCACGATCTCTGACTTCCCCAAGTGCCTGCCAGGAAATGTGCTCATTCCAGTGTCTGGATTGCTGCAGCACTGACTCGTACTGCTGGCATCTCCCTTCTGCAGCAAAATGTTGCAATGAGATGGCAAAATAACCCCACATTCTTTTAGGAGTTATATTGCTCTAGCCTCCCTCTTTGCAAACTGTTGACAGTGTTCACAAAATTTACGAATTTTACCTCTTTTGGGTCATTCTGAAAGACTTCACTAGGTGCCTGTTTTTGATTTTTTGGTTTGTTTTTTTTTTTTTTTCTAGGAAGGAATGAGATATATAAAAACAGAAAGTTAGCAGATCATAACAAATATCTCTCCCTCCCTCCTACCAAGCCATTTGCTTTCCTAGCTAAAACCGGTGGTTTGTGATTCTTCACATTATTCTTTTAATGTCATGACCTGTGTGTCAAACTGAGAGGTTGCTTGTGGATTTTTCTTGTCTTTGAAAGCAATACTTTCTCCAGAGACAAAGAAGCTCTTTTACAACACTCTTAGCAATTGCCATGAGGTGGGAGCTACAAATTGGGCAAGCCTGGGCAGTTGCATGCTGACTTTTTTCATTCCTCATGTCCCACAAGTATTTCTCTTTCAACAAGGCTTCTGTGTAAGTGAAAAGGAACTTTTTTGTTTCCTTGATTTAGTTATATTATGTTTTAAAATTTCTCTTTTGGCTCCATTTCCCTCTGGAAGCTGCCCTGGCCATAAAAAATATCACATAACCTTTTTAATTTTTAAAATTGCAAATTTGTATTGTTACTCCATACCAATCAACAAAAAAGGGACAAATTTACTTTCTTTCATTTGCATTTTCAAAGCCTTTGCAAGCTGTTTTCCACAATAGACCAGTCATAGCTTTGCACCTCAGAAATGAAAATGTGGGCAGATCTGGCCCTTGAAAAGAAGCCTTTTCCAACTTTTTGTAAACATTAATGACCTACTCATAAAGAAAAGGGCAAAAGTTTTGCACAAAGACACATTAAAACATTGAAACAGTTGTAAAGTCTGTTGCAGAAATAAATGATGGCTTTGAGCAGACACTTTGGGAAAGAGAAAAGAGGGTTACAAATACACCAGATATAATCTCTTTCGATGAGATTAGATAGTTTCCATCAACATTTCTGGTGATTTTCATACATGCATATTATGAGAACAGAAGAATAGCTGTACTACATCAAACAGCAAAATTGTCCATGTACCTAAGTATTCTTCCCAGCAGTGATCATTTTAGGAAGAGTGTCCGAACAGAGCAGGAATACAGTGACACCTCCTTGGCATGGGCCCCCGTTTCCAGTGGCTGGCAACTTCAAGACTGCCTGGGCCAGCAGCATGTCTTTTCAATTCTTCCAGGCATATGTCCAGCTGTGTTTTGACCTTGAGGATACCACAGTCTCCTGTGGCAGGAGGTTTCACAGTTTAACAGCTAGCTGTGAAAAAACAAAACCCTAGTACCTGCTCATGTTTGTTTTGAATTTATGACCTATTATAATCAGTTGATGTTGTCCTTCTCAGTCTTCTATTGGGAGGAACAGTGATATGTAATTCCCTATTTCCTATTCACCTTTTCCATTCTACTTATAATTCATTTTACAGTCTTCTGTCATGGCACATTCTAGTGAGTTTTCCAAGACTGAGGATTCCTTATGTCTACAGCTGCTCATTCTACCAGAACTGTTTGGTGTCTTTGATCTTTCTTTTTAGAATCATAGAATCATTTAGGTCTGAAAAGATCATAAAGTCCAACAGTTTTTGCTTCTCTCTCTCTTGTTCTGATTCTTCCATATGGTTGCACAGAAGAAAAGGCTTCATATACTTTCACCTTAAAAATATACTGGCTACCACTGATGGAAACCTGATGAAAAGAAACCTCTGACAGTTACTGCTATTTTAGGCCAACATTCAGAAAAGTGCTATGTGCTGTTGCCTTCTGCGGAGGACAGATGTTAGTCGTGTTACTTAACGTAATACTGGAAGGTTCTTGGCTCAGATCCAGACAAGAATTCAGGTTTCCAACTCCTGTTTGGGCTTCTAACACCTGATTTAATGGAAAGCTGAATACTTGGTTAGATGTGGTTACCATATGAACCTCAACAGAACTAAACCTCCGGTGTGTGCTGATGGGGTTTGAGCTTGTCAGATTAAGGCATAAACTTTTCAGAGGTGCTATGAAAAAGAGGCCCTTGGTAAACTGAGACTATCAGGGACTGTGGGAAACACTTTTATCCCAGATGATACACGTGGATATTCACGATGGCTTTGCTCTTTCTGTAGTGAATTATTTAGATTGTCACCTTCCTGGGCCCAGAGATGTAACCAGAAGAATGCATTCTGTGGGAGTGTTAGGCAATATGTATGAATGCTCCATTGTGTTATCCAACATGGTACTCTGAAGTATAGAAAAATGGAATACATGGGGTTTATGTCTTTATGCAGAAGAAAAGAAAAAAGGCTGGATTCATTATTACATTTTCTTGGAAGAGGCCAGGCTTAGTGACTACATTTTCCTGTAAGAGGAAAGGAGCAGCAGAGGACACCTCCCATTCCCAGCAGCTGACTGAATGCTGGTTAGCATTCAGTGATCCACAAACAAACCCCCTGTGGTTATTCTGTATTTAAAATCACCTGACAGGTACAGTGCCTTGTGCAACCAAGGCACAGTTTTTGTCTGATTCAACATTTCTCCTTAGTGGGAATTCTTGTGTGGGCAAAGCCTGTGTGATCTGTCCCTCTGGCAATTCCCTCTCTAAGATAGTCATTGCACATAAAGGTTTGTCGCGGTGCCTGTTCCCTGCCCCGGCTAGCAGGCACAGAGCTCGGGCACCGGACACTCTGTGCCTGTCCCGGAGAGGCGGTCAGAGGTCGGATCACGGCTGGAGGGGGCCGAGGAGGTAAAGGAGCGAGAGGGCCCTCGGCATGGTGTTCCAAGGTTTTATTGAGGGGGTAAGGAACTCCAGAGGCCAGAAGGGCCCACAAAATGGAGGCACGGGACTTTATAGGCAGGGTGACCGGGGTCCGAGGCATAATATGAACAAACCAATAGGAGAGGTGCGAGGAGGAACAAAGGTACAGGGGGCCAATGGGGTACTGGACACCTTAGAAGCTTCTAAAACAGAACCATACAAGGAAATTCAAAGGAATTACATCCAACAGAGTGGGAACAAGGGACTCACAGCACAGTGCAGGGCCTTACTAGGAAATATAGCTCAAAAGGAGCCCACTACAAAGGTCTTGTGCTCGTTTCTGTTACAAAAAAAATGAGAAACAAAACAGAAACAACAAATATGCCATTTCTTTTCCTCTAGGTTCCAGCTTTCCATTTGGAACCCCTCCTTGCTTCATTCATCTGCTTCTACCAGTATATACTGGATGAGTGTCTCTTTAAACAGTGTGTAATTCAAATTTATGAATGCAGTTTGTGTAAATTGGACATTGCTGAATTTCCAGATACGATGATTCAGCCCTAGAGAATTTGCTTTCTCTTTTCTGTAATTTGAAATGCCATGCCCTATAAGCAGTCTGCTTAAACACTACTGCTGGTTTGGTTTGAGCAAAGCAAACAGGCATTCACAGTTCAAGGTGGTGTTGTCAGCACGGGGAATTTCATTATCACCTTCCCTTCCTTTAATTAGCTGTATTCCTAGAGTTTAAATAGAATAACTAAATGACTAGGGGGCCATAACTGGAGCTGAATTACAGATGGAATACAGTGCCCAAAGGCACATGGGTTACATCTGCTATTGTGCTGTGCAGAAAAATGGGTCAAGTGTTTTGTTACCTGAGGTAAGGTTGTATGTGCAAGGTCAGAAGAGTTATGAAGGCTGATTATCGACTGATGAGACAAATCTAAAGTTCACATTGAATAGGACCTTCCTGTGAATGACTCTAGGCAGAGAATTTTTTCATAAACCATGAAAGCCAAAGATTGAAAACTAATTTCACATCTTGCCAAATGACTTGCTGCTCTCTGGGAGAGGTAGGGAAGGACTGAGGAGAGAAATTGAGGGCAGAATGAAAAGAGAAAAATCCCTGATGTGGCATGTTTCATCTATTGCAACACAGCTTGATACAACCAGTTGTTGGAAGTGCAAATAGCTCCATGACCTCAGGTCTAAAACATACAGCTCTGCTGCAGAGAGGAATGGCAGGCTTTCTGACCTGACCACATAATAATAAATGCTCTACTAAACAAAGAGGTGCTATGGCTTGCTTGAAAAACTGTGGGCTAAAAAGGTAAGCTGTGAAGTAATGCCAACATGTTGTAACAATCACGTAAAGAGAGTATGTGGATGGAGGCCATCACAACATTTATAACCACAAAGTCATGCTTTCAGAAACAGCTGAGGTGGAAAGAGTTTACAAGGCAGATTTGCCTAAGGCAGTGAGTAATCTTTCTGTCCTCTGTGAGGGGCCTGAGTTAGCCCAGCCTCCGCAGCTGGCGGGAGCCAGCTGGAAGCGTCTAGCATCCACCGTGTGTCCACAGTGCTGCCCTTGGGATGGTGCAGACCTCACCCAGGAGCACCTGGCACTCAGCTGAACTCCCATACATGCCCAGCACAGGGAGCTGTACGCACTCCAAAGGGTAACATTGGCTTGTACTGCAGCCATAGCCAAAAACTTGATGCTGCAGGCAGGTTGGACTTGAGCACTTCTGCATCAAAAGTTGATTACAAACTGCTAGATGTATGTGCACTTTCCCCTAACCTCCATTCAAATTCCTAATCAAAGTGTAAATTAGTCTCCTGTAGATTTCTCAGTTAGTTTCTGCTAAAATATCAGACAGCCATTATAAAGAGTAACTCTCCAGCAATTTTGTCCTCCCTGCAAAGTTGTGTCACCTACCACTTGAATAAAAGTGTGATAATACTGAGCTCATTTCTCATGGTGATATGACTGACTCCATTTCTCATGTTCATCTAGAATTGAATCATGAGGTCCTAAATACACTACAATTTAGCTTTACTTTTTGATAATGCACAGACATATATTTATATACTATACACACACTGTATGAACTCAGTATATTGAACATTTTAGAAAATAGAAGATTAGCAGTTGCAATGGACTTGTTTTCCTGCTCTCACGAGTTTAGGCAATACATTTAGTTCATTTTAGATAAATCTTGAGGGTTATAGCTATCCTAAGACCTTAAAAAATTCTGACATCTGAGGTTTGGGGAACACTTGGCATAAATCAGTATTTCTATACTGTTTTCTCTTTTATCTTACTTCCTTTCTTCTATTTTTTTTTGTGTGTGCGTGTGTGTGTGTGTGTTTTCAAGCACAGACTCTTTGAAGGCAACAGAGCAGTCAAGAAATTTTATGCCCCACTTGAAACAGGCAATGATAATAAAGATTTGGAATTTAGGATAGGCATTAGATTTCAGAAAATGTGTAGATACTATTATCACAACTAGCTCACAGATCTTTATCGTCACTACAAAGAAACAATAATATGTAGAAATAGATTTCTTTCTATGTATGTTTGCAAATGTAAAGGCTGGACTTTGCATACAAAGAGCAGGTACAGTGACATTCTTTCAGGAAACCAGCACTGGGTGCCAGTTAAAGATATGGAAACTTGCCATGGGCTCTGCAGCCCAGGGCTTGGCTTCTGCTTTCCCATTGTTTGCTCTGCTCGTGTCAAGGCTTATTTCAAGAAAAGCGATGGCAAAACTCCCACTGACTGTAAGGAAAGTGAAGTTTGGCCCTTGTTGAGCAATAAAAGCTCTGTGAAGGCCGGGGGTGGGAGCTCACAGCGGCTCCTGTGGGGTTGACGTGCACCGCCAAGGCTCACTCACACCCCACCCCTGCGCACCCCTTCCAGCTCCTACATTTATAGGGCTCTGTGGAAAAGCCCCCACATCGCACTGCATGGTGTACTCAGTCACAGATGAACTTCATTCACAGATGAATCACTCTGGCTCCTGGATTCAAAAAGGGCAGCCTTGCTGCCATTGCATAAAACAAAGAGATTGTTAGCTTCTCCAGTCTTGTTTTTGGTACATTATTTACCTGACTTTTGGGAGAGCTTCACAAATTTTCATCTATTGGTGGAGTCATCTGCAGAAGAAGAAATGAGCCCTTCTTTCTGAACAGTGAGCCAGGATTAGGCATCTGTCCCTTTCAGGCTGTGGGAATGCTGTAGGAAAGATCTCCCTTGTCCTCAGTTTGGTGCTCCCCTCTGTAAGGCTGACAAAGCCCTCCTGGCACCTTTTCCATCCACTCACTAGACTTGGGACAGAGAGGAGATGGAGAGTTGAAGCATAGATGTCCAGGTATAGACAGGTCTGCCTGTCTCTGGAATTACAGTTTGGTCAGAAATTGGGATGGGGTCTCAGTGAACGAAGGAGAGCCCTGTTTCTGTATCCCTCATCTCTCCATTCCACAGAATTTTTGTTCCCCTGAATCAGTGTCTGCCACTGGCATGAAACTCAGAGTCCCCCCATTTGTTTTCCAGCTGGCTCTTTAATGCTCCTAATATTTCACGAGTAGGAAATGGTAATGTTTCAGTCTTGTACCTGATAAGTTCTGGAATACGCAGGGGAGATATACATGGTTTTACTTAAATTAATTTGTAATGTTTGAAATTCAGTTTAAGTCACCAGGAGAAATAAATGTCATGGCACAGACAAATGATACACAAATATCACTATAGTATGGTACATTCCACTGGTGTTAACATCATCCAGCCTGCAAGGTGAACAGCAGATAAATCAATCAACACTTTGTTTAAACCTGCTGTGGGGACAATACTGCAGGAAGACCAATGCTTGATGAACAAATTCCATAATGGCTTTCACTACTTTCCACATTTGCTTTCACTGTTTCCTTCTGAGGGAAAATATGAATGAAACAATGTTCACACAAGAAAGAGGACCTGTGCCTCTCCATCTTGTTTGAAAATAACAGTTTATATTATAAATATTTTGTAAATGTTCAAGTGAGGGGGGCAATACTATAGAATTTTTTTTTTTTGATTGATGAGTGTGGTGTAGTTGGTATAAGGGTAGAATAACCATTTTTTACTAGTTGTGTGATTAATCTTGGTCCCCTTGGTGTAACTCCTCTCCCCTTGTGGTTGATGCATAACAGCGAATTATTTAGGGTTTGAGATTTTTCTTTTGATTCTTCATAGATCTGGCATTTAAACCTTAGTGTGCATGTCCTATTTGTGTGAAAACCCTCAACACAGATGCCATTGACATACACAACTTATAGTGACAACTTCAGTTTCCAGCCAGGACAGAAAATATGGTAATGCTGAATACTCTTTTGGATAAAAGTCATTATAGCTCTTAGAGCTCCTGATAGAAAAAACTGCAAAAAGGCACTGATTGGGAGCCTGCAACAACTAAACACCGAAAGAGTGAATGAGACTCAGAAAGATTTTTCTGATGCTGGCAAAGCTATCCCAACAAAAATCCATTGCTTCCATTATTGTGGATCTTGCAAGCTTGGAATCAGAACAGCAGTTTACTTGGTGTTGTGCAAACCCTTGGCTGCTTCACTCAGGCAGAAGAAGTCAGTCTAGATTCCAGACATTTGGAAATGTGACAGCATAAAGGAAAATATCTTCCAATTTTATTGAGGGTCAAGTCTTTCCAGTAATTTAAGAATATGGAAAGAAAAAAAAATTCCCAATGACAGTTGTCAGACACATTTTAAATGTCACCTTTCAACATTTCTTTAAAGACTACAAGAAAGACCCTGAAAATAAATGCTTTCTCTGCTATGGAGCCTCTTGATAATCTACTTCTTTTACTTAATGAAGTAAGTTGCTTTCAGTTCTGCACAGCTTGAGGGAGGGTGTGTTTTATAGGTTATACAGGTATTTCCTTTCACTCTACATGGTGGACCTGATCTGACAAATACTTCTATGCTGATTTCAACACAGAGAATGAACTCCTGATTGAAGAATAATTTTGGGTGTGGAACAAATTTCCCCAGGAAATTGAACAGAGCATACTGAATTATTAACCCCTGTCTTCTGTCAAGCATACGAAAAAGGTTAAAGGCATCAAATGCTTGGGATCAGTAATATTTTCAGGAAACTTGCAGTGCAGCATACAGTATTGAGAGAGAGCTGGTAGAACAGCCACTGCTTCATGGGCATCACTGAACTGCACATTTCTGAGACATGAATGTCATCTTTGGGCTTGGACCTGGCAGTCTCCAGGAGGTGTGGCTGAGGTACTTGCTGGCTCTCAGGGTTTCCTACTGCCATGGATTTGAACACACACTGTTACAACCCTATTATCATGTTGATCTTAGTGTAGCTTTTTGAGTTAAATATTGAAGCAACATTTCCTTCTGCATTTGTGACTAACAAACATCAGACAGCTGTAACTGCTTGAACATTCAAGCATTTGAAGTGTTACAAAAACTGTAACTGCTTTCGAAAAGCTCCTTATTCAACAACATCAGAACTAACTACAGAACATCAGAATCTAACTCCAACTCTGATTACCCATTAGGGAAAAATATTTGGACAAAATGTTAGGTTTTTAGTAGTATGTAAGTATTAGATACTATTGCAACATTTATCATTATTATTATCAATAGAACTTAAATAATATTAAAAATTGACAAATACCTAGTTTTAGATGTCCAGCATGTGATGTTTTAAAGGATTTGGCTTTAGGGAAGTTGCTTAGTGCTTCAAAATCTTGGCCCCAGTTTCCTCTCAACCCTAAATTTCAGTCACATCAACAATATATGGTAACTCTTGCAGCAACTTCAGAGAAAAAGCCTTGGACCAAAGGAATTCGTGACTCTGAATCACAGTAAATAATCTGTGAAGTTGAAAGATGAATCCATATCCTTCATCAGTTATAATCAAGTTCTTCATTATTGAGCTTACTCCAGTGCCAAAAAGGGATATGTTTCTCTCCAGACAAAAGGAAAGGCAGTGATTTGCCCAGAAAATGTACAGCATACACAGAGAAAGACAAATGTGAGGTGGAGCAAAAAGACAGCACACAAAATGTGGGCAAGTATAGACTCATGACATAACAGCTGTCAACTTTGTTGTGAAAAAAAAATATAAATCCCCCTTCTCTGTCCTTATGTTTTATTCACTCCCATGTCTTCCAAGAAATTCCCTGCTATCATGCTATTGCTCCCACACCTTTCCTCCCAATACACAGACTGTACTCTCCACCCAAGTTCAAAAGAGGTGGACAGAATGAAGGAAAAAAGACTAAAAGCATGCTTTGTTTTTTCTTGGAGAGGTGCCAGTGTTTATCATCAGGAACAATTTAAGACCCTGATTTAATGAAATTTTAAAACCTATTGCCTGATACTATGGATGTCTTTTAAAGCTCTAAGTCGTTTGGGATGGACTTAGAAGTTACCTGGGAGGATGCTGGTTGAGGTTTGAAATTCCAGTTTCAGAATTTGCTTTTTGTGATTACTTTTGTTATTCATGTAACACTCACTGTATTTCTTGATGCTTCTCAGCAGTAAATCTGTTAGGTTGGCATTATGATGATGCCTTGGATTTTAACTTCTTTATTTTTCAAATCCTGTATTCCTTAGTGTGTAACTCCGAAGTGTCTTGTAGCCCATTAGCTGCTGTTCTCTCATGCTAGGCAGACATAACAAAGCCTCTCCAGGCTTGCTCTTCAAGGACACCCAGACTGTCCTAGGCCCAAAAGTATAAACCAAAAGTCTCTAAAGGGGGGCAGACTTGGGGAAATTACATCATTAACTGAAGCTTTAATTGGAGAATTAACCCTATATGCAAATGACCCAAACTTATAAAAGTGTGAAGAACGCGTGACCAGTTGTCCATCTTGGGGTCCATCTTGGCCGTAGCCTCTGGACTCCCCAGGGTGTACCTTTGAAGGCCCTTCAAATAAATACCTTTATTCCCTTATTCCTGTCTAGTATCTGTTTTTAGGTGGCCTCTTCAGGCATCACATGAAGCAAACAGAAAGAAGTGTGGAATTAGCATTATTGCCACCTAAGATTTTAATGAGAACTTTAGAATATTTTTCAGTAAATAATTCATGGTTTAACATTTGAATTTCAGCTCATGAACAGTCAGGATGAAGAAGTAAAAATGCTTAGTTCCCAAGTGTAGGAGTTATAAAAGCTTTTTTGTTGTGAATTAATATCTGTCCTATGGGGACACTCACTGAGTTGTTTACACTCACTGAAGTCAGAGTTTATGGATGATGTATATTCAAAGGCTTTGAATCAAATTAGCGATGTTATCTACTTATTTATTCTGTGATGTTAATGAGTCATTCTGGGCAAGCAGTATTTCAACAATTTATACATTCAAGTTTCATTTTACAAGATTCACTGCAACAATAAAGAATGATCTTGATCATTCCAGACACTGGCAATTCAGATAACAAAAAGAATGGAAGAATGGTTTTGCAGACTTGAAATTCTACGGTCATTTCTTCTGACTGCTCTTATAGTCTTCAGATGGATGAGTTTTATTCCTGACCTGTGGTTTGCTTTGGCTTGCATATTCCCTTTTTTTCTCAAGTACAGCTCTCCACAACTTTTTTAATCCTTCTCTGAGGAATTTAGTTTACCTTGATTATGAACTTCTCATTTACGTCCTCTCTGTCATGTATGTAACAGCTTCCAGTCTTCAAAGTCCAGCCAGTAACTGTTGCTGTTCTCATAGATGTCCAAGATCAAATTCTGCATTAAAAGCATTTAGCTCCCTGTATCTGCTGTCTGAATCACCCTCTTTCCTTCATTTACCATGGGGTGGTGTCCATCTGTCTTTCTACCATCCTTCCAGCCTCACTTCTTCCTTTTCACTGTACCAGTGTGTCAAGTTAGTTGATAGTTACTCTGGATGCTTATTTCCATTTATTCCCCTCATCTCATCCTCTACACTCACTCAATAATCCAATTCTCTACCAATCAATTACCTCCTTTGATGTCCTTTCCAATCTGCTGTACCATGGTGCTCCGGTTCTTGGTCTGTATTCCTTTATAGCTCTGAAGCTGGCCCCATCTCTTTGTGTACTGCCCTCAGCAGCGCTTCTTTCCCTTGCCTGTCTGTACTCACTCCTTCCCACACTCCCCTCTGGACTTTCCTCTGGCTGCTTCCCACCAATCCACACCATCACCCCTTTTCTCTCTGGTTCATCTGTGGAACCCCCACGCAGCTATGACTACCTCTCTGATCTTGGCTATCTCCTTGGCAGCACTTGCATTTATTTTTTCATTCATCTGTATTTTTCACTGGTCTTTGTCCCCTGGGTTTAAACACTTGGACAGTAAAAGCCTCAGGTACATGAACTAGGTTGTGCGTAGTTCTCTTTCAGCTGATTTACTCCCCTAATGAACAGGGGAACACTAAGCAAAGGAAAATGCAATTCAACTCCATATCCTTGACTTCAACTTTTCCTTATTCTTTAACTTCTTTTTCTCAGCATCACATGTGGGTTCTGGTAGCAATAAGCCCATTTTGATCCGTCTCAGCTATTTCTTTTATGTTTCTCATGGAACCCTCTTCTTTTCTCTCTTCTCGCTGTTACAGGTATCCCATCTGCTGTTTCTAACCAAATTGTCTTTTTCATTACTGTTGCCACTTATGAATATATTGTTCACCTGTACGTCCAACACTTCCTGCCTGTAGTAGGTTGAAACTGAGTTGATGGGCGAGTTCCTAAGCCAACGGCACTTTTGCAATTTGCATATTTAAATAGCAGCAGAAGCGCGGGAATTTCCTTTTGTCCCGTCTCTCCTGCCAGGAGGTGGAGGGAGGCCTCCGGGCCTCTGGGCCCCGGCCTGGGCCCGGCCTGGGCCCTTTCCCCCTATCCCCTCCCCCAGCACAGCGGCACCGACCCGGGGTCGCTGCAGGGAAACCATCCCAGAGCTGCAGGCAGTTAAAAACAGCCATGAACTGCTGCACAGCTAAAACCACCCGGCATGGCTTCTGGGGACAGGCGGGTCCCCTTCCCCTCCACGTGGCTGGCGCAGGGCGGCGGAGCCTCCTCTCTGCAGCCAGAAGAGCTCATGTTGAATCAAAAAGAGCATGAGGTTACACAGCCAATGAGGTTACCTTTTCTTCCAAGTCAGTGAGAAGGAAAAGGAAAGTAAACCACATGAGGGAGANAAACCATCCCAGAGCTGCAGGCAGTTAAAAACAGCCATGAACTGCTGCACAGCTAAAACCACCCGGCATGGCTTCTGGGGACAGGCGGGTCCCCTTCCCCTCCACGTGGCTGGCGCAGGGCGGCGGAGCCTCCTCTCTGCAGCCAGAAGAGCTCATGTTGAATCAAAAAGAGCATGAGGTTACACAGCCAATGAGGTTACCTTTTCTTCCAAGTCAGTGAGAAGGAAAAGGAAAGTAAACCACATGAGGGAGAAGAACATGGCGTCTCCAAGGTCAGAAAGAAAGAGAAAGTCAGTCACATGGGATGAAGCCAAGATGGCGGCGGGGAAATGAGGGTGGAGGCGCTCTGGCGTGGAACTTAAAATTCTTCTGGCAAGCTGTGGGTAAAACTGTAATATTACAGACTGTTTACTCTTTAATTCATTTGGCATACATGGGGGGATGAAAACTCCATGTGCAACCTGCGAAGAAAAGGTGTCCACGCCAGGTCACCTAGAAGTTGTGGGAGGGTTTTAAAGATTTTGAAGAAGAGAGCCTTTGTTTTCAGGCCAGAATAACTCATCCTTAAAAAACTAAAACTCTGTGTTATGGTGACCCATGACTGCATGTGTGAATAGACTGTGTGATTTCACGGGAGAGATATTTTTTCACTTCAGCAAAGTGTTTTACCGGGCGGATTGCTGAGTTGTGAAGAATCCCATGGCATAGCAGAAGAGACTCTTTTCCCTTAAAATTGGAGAGACTTTTAAGGACTGTGACACTAACCACATCTCATGTTTTGTTTTGTTATCCTTTGTGCAACTGGGACAGAGGGGGTGCTGGAAGAGAGGGGAGTTTGCTTTAGCTTTAATTTCTTATTATTTCTTTTTACTTTTAAGTCTGATAGTAATCAATCTCCTTTATACTGTAATTGCTCAAGTGTGTGTCTATTTTGCCTTGTAGTTTTCCCATTTTCCTCAATATTCCTTGTTTTCCCCTGATGGAAACATCAGATTTCGTGTGCTTGATGTTTGAACCAGTGCCAAACCACGACACTGCCTTTCAGTTTCCTCCTTGGTTATCTCCAAGATGTCTTAGTTCTCTCTCAGGGCTAAGGATGTATAACCTCTGGATAAAAACTGGATGAAAATACCATCATTTTGAAGATTAAAATGCTCATGTTCTCTCTGTTTTTTATCCTGTAGATTACTCTTCACTGAGTCTTCAGTTCTATCTTCTCTCTTTCTCAGCACTATTTACTAACATCTTTTCTTGTTGCCCTGCTGTCAGGCTTTCAAATCTGTTTTACCGCTTCTTTTCTTTGGCCTCAGTTAGGCTTTTCCATCCAGTCTACCTCACCTGAGAAAAGTTTCTGGGGGTCTCTTGTTTTCTGTTTCAGTTTCCTCCTTAAAAAAAAAATTGTCATGTCATCTTAGTCTTTTGCCTTTCTGCCTTTATCCAATTTGTTCACGATTTCTTTTGACTTTGGTGTTGCTCAAGACAATATGTCCAAAGCAAGTAATCTTAGGATGACTCAGATTATAAAGTGTAGTCTATGCATATGCAATACTATATACAGTGAAGATTTAATTTTGAACATAAGGTGGCATGGAAACAAATATTGGTCAGCATATATGAATACAAAGAATAATAGTACATTAGTTCTGAAACACTAATTACTAAAAATGTGATATGGCCACTGAGTTGTACAGGACTAAAATTCCTGGAGATTGTGCAAGGCCACCGAGTTCAGTTGGACAAAGCAGAACAAATCACTCCTAGTGAAGAAATATGTCCCAATCACCTTAGTCCTGCTGAGCTGTGTGGCCTTGGGGAAGCCAGATGGTTCTGTTATACAAACATCACTACGAGCTGACCATGACCCTGACTCAAATAATGGCATTTCTGGTAAGTAGGATTGTAGGATTAAGCGGAGAACAGGATGTTCATTATATAAAAGCAATGTAAGACACAAACCAAGACAGTTTATAATCTGAGTTTTTCCTACATTTTTGTTGCAGTAAATCCAATGATTCAGCTGTTTTAATTACACCTCTTAGTCAAATTGCAATAAAATAAACATTTGATCTTTCCTCTGTAACCATAACTTGAATTGGTTTTCATCCACACATGTGCAGAGGCACAATCATACCACATGAAAACCTGCACAGTAATTTAGCATTCCACCAATTTTTTTCCTTTGCTAGTACTTCCCATATTCTCTCAATATGGGAACTTTACTACAAGGACTCCAGCCTCAAGAGAAGCCTCAAGGTTTCTTTTGGTTCCATGTTGGTACAGCCTCATGAGTGATTACTTATAAACATTTCCTTCATAGAGCTGGTTTGGGTTTTTTTCCAAAAAAGGAAGACTTCACAAAGGGTGATTATTTTAACTTCAGTGAAAACATGAGTTCTGTCTTCTCCACTGTCCCAGATTTTCAATGACCTGCAAAGGTCACATCAGACCTTCATTCCTGAATCCACAAAATGAGGAAATGTGTGATGCCCCTTTTAGAAGGGGTAGTAAATCCAAAACCAGTGAGACACAGGGATTCCTTGGTGACAGGACTGTGCAAGTATCTCAACTGAACGTGTATTAGGAGGTCACAAAGAAGTTTTAGTTCAATGTAGTTAGCTTTCAGTATCAGGAATTTCTCTTTCCCAAAGAGTTTTTATTTTATATATATATATATATATATATATATATAATTGCTTCATGCAAATGAAAGATCTTTTATGTTTAGCCTTCTGTAAGTACTGTGTTCACTTCTAAATGTATTATTTGCTTTATTCTCATTGTTACCTAAAACTGTGGAAATAAAAGGAAATGGTACCTCTTCAACAATTTGTTTCAGTTGTATCTTTATATATTTGAGGGTCTTTGCTGAGAATCTGTAAAGGTGTGATATTTCTATCTTATTAATAAGAAATGGAAGCCAAACTCTGTACTTCTTGTTTGTATTCAAATATTACACAGGAATAATACGCTTGTGTAATTTGGGATATGCTTTCAGGGTCAACATCCAGCAGCATTGCTAAAGGCGTTGTCTGGGTTTTCTTTCACAAAGGCACAAGAGAAAGAAATGAAATGAAACATCCATTATCTGGTCTACACCTGGAGGGTCACTGCTCTATAGAGCTGGGAGAGCATCATCTTTTCACAGTAAATACGAATAGGGTGAATACTGGGTTTTGGTTTGGTTTCTTTTTTTTCTCACAGGAAGGCAGCTTAGGAAAAGAAATATTATTGTCTAAAGCCCAAGGACAACATAAAACCTTTTCTGGACCGAAAATACTTAATTACTTACCGTCTATCAGACAAGCTGCTGTTCTGCACTTAGCATCATGCTTCATTGTCTGACAGTACAGCTGGCTGGAGGCTGAAATTGAAAATCATTTTCCTTTGCTCAATTTCCTTGTAAACAGTGAAAGAATGGTGTTGATATGCCAGACTTCACTGGGAAAGTGCATTGCGAACATGCAAGATCTGTCCCCAGTGGACTTAAAAAGAGGAATCTGATTTGTCTCCTACAGAGATGAATCAGGACACCTTCAACTTAGGCTTTATTTAGTCGTTACTATGATAGACTTCCATTGTTCTACGCTGCACCAACCATGAATAACTAAGAATACTTAGGCAAGAAAAAGAAAAAATGGGCTTATGTTGTGAAACCACTTACCAGAGCTAAGTGAGCTATTGTAAATAGGCAATTTGTGAAGCATTCAGTCCAACAAAGCAATCCTGACCTATTTCCACTTCAAATGATATTAATGTCAATTTTACACAATCTGTAAATGCATGTATGGCTCTGTAGTGTACACGAATATTAAAACTTTGAACTTGGTATGCAGTCTTTCATTTTATTGGGAAGCATGTTGGTGAATTTGGTTTTCATCAATTTGGAACTGAGCAATCAGGTTAATTCTTTCAGCACTTAATGCAAATATATTGCATAGTATTATTTCTGATAGATTGTTTGACTCTCAGTACTCAGGTGTGACCTTGGTGACCAATCATATTTCATTTTCATTAGTATTAAATTGCACAAACAGTATAAAAGAAAGGAAATGTGTACATTTTGGGAGCAAGATTCTTGCTGCTTTAGTAAGTATTATGTTTTACTAGTGTTTATTATACTGGTTAAAGTTTTAGAGTACAGCTTTTCTTCCTTTGAAGTCAAATGTGAAACTCCTTTTGCTTTCAGGGTAAGCTGTATTGGACCAATAAATCAGTGTATTTTCTCTGTGTAGCTTTGAATTTATTAAGATCTGTTACTTAATCAAAAAAAGAGTCATCTATTAACCAGTATAAGTCTGTTCAGTAGCTGATTTAGCACAGGTTTGGTAGCTGAGAACACGTCTGCAAAGGCCTTACAGAACAATCTCCTGACCAGCTTTCCTTTTCTAAAACACAATGCCCCCCGAATTTCTTCAGATGGTTACTCAATCTGCTGCACTGAGGTTGTGCTGATTAAAGGCTTATATACATTCTATAGGATGTGCTTTACAATGCTGTGCTCCCTCAGGGGCACTTGTGTGGAAGAGCTAACAAAGTTTTCACAAAAGGCAACCATTTCCAGAGAAACTGATGACTTACTCACAGACTCCATTTAGTATACAAGTTAGTGCCTTCATAAATATTCATAAATATTCCAGAAATGCCAAGAACAATCTGAGAAGGAAAGAGAATGTCTAGAGAAATGCTTTTAATAATGGTACAGCTCAAATGTACTGCAAGGTCTCTCTATCTCAAGCAGCCCAGTGTTTGCATGGATCTTTTACTGGGTCAGAGAGCTGTAAATAAAATGTCACATCTTAGCATTTAATAAAAAACACAGCACGGCCACTTTATCTCTGCAGCCTTGATGTAGCAGAAACTCACAGGTATTTCTGAAACAAAGCTTTGAAGTAGTTATGGGAAATGGACTTAGGAAAAAATCCTGCCCATAAGTTTTGCAAGATCAGGTCTTAATCAAAATGACTGGACTGTTAGGATGCAGTTTCCTGTATGTCAGATCAGGACTGTGATTCCACTGTAAAGCACAGCAATTCCTGTGTTCAGAGACTGTTTTGCCTTATATCTGTGCACATTCCTTAATTTCAAAGACAGAAAGTCTGCAGAGCTGTGAGGGACAACTGAATTGTGATCTGCGTGTTTAAAAACTACTTGATTATCTGTGGTAGATTGGCACAAAATCTGAAATAAAACATTTTCAGAATAAGAATCCAAATATAATTCTGTGTAAGAGCACAATAATTTTAAAGCAAATGCATGTTCTAAAGGAGCTCTCTGATCTGTAGCCATTTTCAGCGGCATGAGACTGAAACAGAAACATCTGCTTGAATTTACCAGCTATGAAGTTGCTATTGAGAAGAGTAAGTGAATAGTGAATAATAACTAAACTATTGATGTTTAGAGAATGGAATTAAAAGCTTATGTGAACTTTACCTAAACAGAGAATTAACTCCTTTTATTGAAGCATTTTCAAATCTAGTATAAAATTAAATCATCCTTTATATATTAAGAACTGGTCTTTGCTGCAAAAATAACCAATGTATTGCTCTTAATTTGAATTCAATCTACAAACTAAGCCCTTCCATTCAGTGTGGTAATATTCTTGCACACAAGTTAACTGGCCCACTGGGAGGTATGGGCTACAGCTCAAGTAGGGATGCTGCTAATCCATTCACAATTTATAGTGTCTCTTCACAGCCATGGCTTCTTTTGCTCCAGCTAAACTAACACAAGAAGCATTAGACTCAAAAATAACACTCTAGGATTACTAGAGGTAGAGGTGGAGAGAGGAGATGAGGCTTCCTGGGATGATACTTGCTCTGGGCAGAGGAGCTGCTGTCACTGAGGTGTGTCCCATCTCCTCCTTGTGTCATGCTTTGTCAATAAATCCACTTAATTCTTCCCATCTGCTCTCCAGGCTTTCTGGTGCATTGGCTGAGGTTCATTCAGCCACCCACATGCAAGTATCACGCATCTGAGATGCCAGGGTACCAGGAAAAAACACAAGATCACAGAGACAACTCAGAGACCGGCAGATGTAACCCAGGGCCTATGAGTCTCACGCTCTTCAGGGCAGCAGCCAAGAGGTGAGGTGGGCACACTTAGGACTTCTCAAATGGCATCAGGTGCTTGTGTCTAAGCAGCTGAATTAAGCCCTTCATCTCTGTTGATGACAATGGGAGCTTAGAGGCTTTGATTTAGACATCCAGATCCAGGGCTGACTCCTACCCGACAGAGGTATTGCCTCAGCAAGGTCTGCTGGAGCTCATGTGTCGAATATCTCAGATGTCTGAACAGACGACTTAGAAATTTTAAACACAGACTATGGCAAGAATTACAGAAATAATATGATTCTATTATTTATTAATATCAGAGAATTTTTATTATTTCAAGTATTTAAAAAGTATTAAATTCCAAGGATTGCTGAGGTTGTCCAGACAGGTCGCATGAATAATGCAGGCAGTGGAGTAGCTGCTGCTGCCTCAGCTTATTACTATGGGATGGTGACCACTGCTGTGATCAGGTCTGAAGGCTCCCAAGCCTTTAAAAGAAATGTCAAATTTTCTCCTACATAAAGTATGTCCCACATTATCCACATTTAGTTTTTTCTGTTGCCTTCCACTTCCACACAACTTCTCAGTTTCATGGCAGGGCCAAGGTGTCTTCTGCAGTGTTGGTGGCCAAGTCCTGCTGTGGTGGTTTCAGATGTTATTGTCCCCAGTCTGGGATGTCTGCTGGGCTGATATCCCTGTACCTGCAAGGGAGAATCTATGCTTGGATCTCACTCGTTCAGGTCACACTTTGGTATGTCAAGTCAGCTTTAACATGGTTCCAAAATTACTTTTGCTTTGAAGTAGCTTTGCAATCACCAGATACTTGTGTACACAGACCCTAGGAGGCTGGGACTTAACTCACCTCTGGGTACTGCTTAAGCTCCTAGGAAAGGAAACACATTAACATTTCACGGGGAATCACAAAGATTTGCATGATGTTTCTCATCCAGCTCAAGACACAGGTGTCCAAAAACCACAAAAGACTGTGAATGGTCTTCTAAGTGGTGAACCACATTTTCCCTGGAAAGGCCCCAGAACAACAGTCGTGGAAGTCCCCGAGGACAAGAGCCAGCAACACCTGCGCAGTGACAGCAGACACAACCTTGCAGACAACTCAGCAGACACAGGAGTTTAATGATTTGCTGACAATTTGCAAATGTGGGATGAATTCACAGCAAGTCTGCTTCCAGACTTTTGTAGTTCAAATTAAACATTTCACACATTTCTAGGAATTGCCTCCGGATGGAAAAAGGGTGAGGCATTTGGAAGACAATATAAAGAATGTGATAAACTTCAATTAAAATAAAATGACAGGAAAGATAAAACCAGATTTTTTTTTTTTTTTTTTGCCTTGAAAGGAATTTGGATATCATATTCCACTGGGATGTAAATAGATTTTCTGAGATGATTTATTTGTGACTATGTGGACACTAGTGATAATTATTTCTGTTGTGGAATGGTTGCAGAATGTGACATATGATAGAAAAGGACAAGAAAGTTAAATGTTCTGGCCTTTTTTTTTTCAGAGAGAAGAAAGACAGATACTTAGGTGGTCATGTGGTAGATCTAATGGAGGAAAGGCATTCCTAGAAAACAATGCACAACAGAAAACAAAACTACATTTGCTCACTCACTTTTGTTTTCTGAACTTGCACCAAAAAACCCATTGAGAGCAGAGTGTAACTTAAAGATTCAGAGGGAAATGAAAATGACACCTTTTGAATTCTGCAAACTGAAGCAGTTTCTTTTCTTCAAGGAGAGGCTTAGAAATAAAGGCATATATTGACATATCTAGTTATCAGCTCATGTCTGATTATGAACTAAAAAAAGCTTAGAAGCTCCATATTAGTTCTAACAGTAGAAAATTCTCTTTGAGCTCAAGTGGTAGAGATCTCTGAATCTCTCACTGAATGTCCTGTGCTCTAGTCCCATTTTTAATTTGCTGACAATGTCTCATTTATGAAAAAGGAGCCATTTTAAATTCTTTCAAGAACTGAGTGATACTGAATTACTCAGAAGAACCTTTCTTCAGCATTTCTTGTTTACAAAGGTTCTCAATATGCACTAAAAAGGAAAGAATATGAGGGATTATTTTGGACAAAATCCTGTAGATGTCATTCATAAAAAAATTATTTATCAACTAATTATTTATAAAATGTTTATGTAATAATTATTTAGGTGATAGACAGCAGCAGAACTATGCAGTCTAGAGCTGGTTGTGACATCCCAGAAGATAAATGAGCTACAATATTTAGATTAAACAAAAAATGAACTATTATAATAATATACACAATGAGCAAAGTACTGCATTTTCTAGTTAACGCCAAAACTGCATTTCACAATGAACTGTTTGTGGAACATTAAAAGTATAATTTAGCATATCTGAATAAATTATTTTCTACTATGTAGTAAAAACAGAGAAACACATGGCATAGATTATAGCCCCAAATGCTTTAAAATTCTTGGAGTGGAGGCTGCCTGGCAACTTTTGTACCAGCTGGAAGAGCGAGAACCCAGCTGGCTTGGCAGTAGCCACCATATTGTGCCTTGGCTGGCAGGCAGCCACCTGACACCCTTCAAGGAGCTGTGCCCCTCCTGCCTGCGTGTCTGCAGCACCGACAGCCCGTGCCGCGGGCAGGGGGAGCGGGCACAGCATCCCCAGCAGTGTCAATCACGCTGGCACGCGGCAGCAGGGCGTGGGAGACGTAAGGCACTGATGCTCCTGAAAAAGGCTGAGTGATGGTGCTGGGGATGCAGGAGAGCAGGTTTCTGGGATTCTTCAGCATTGAAATTCCTATCTTGAGATCGTGAAGGGATGATGAGAATTCAAGGGCTGGTGCCACTGTGAGGGAAGGGGGAAAGGCACAAATTCATGCAATCATTTCAAAACCTTGCTGACATGAATGTAGGATGCAAATGAAGAAAATGTAATCATTTGTGTATTTTATTGCCTTTAGTCTAAGCGTTACAGGAGTATTAACACATTGGAAATAAGCTCCCCACGGTCACATACGGATGTTGTCAAGTTAAAGAAATAAATGTAGTGACATCTAATCAGACTAGACTCCCGTTTGGGAGGGATGAAGGCTGTACCCACCTTCAGGTAGTGAAAGCAGGATGCCAATAAACAGCCACATTGTCTCCTTTGATCTCTTCTAGTGGAGGAAGGGAAAGTCCCAAATTAGGGATATTGGCACTCTCAGGACTTCTGGGTCCTTCAGAGGTTTAGGCGTAAATAGAAGAATAATCCAAAATGGGTCACCCTTTGTTATACAGTGAGAAAGATCACCAAGAAGACAGAAATCTTTATGAAATGAAGCATTATTTTTTCTATGTCTCAAAAAGTTCCTGCTTTTTTTGTTCTTTGTGTTCCTTTGACAAACATACGTTGTCCATCCTTCTCAGTGCCTCCCTAAGGCTGAACACTGTCTTTCCAGGAAATTAAAACAAATACAGTCACAGTGCTCTAATCTTGGATTTAATCCCTCTCCGGCCCATTTCCCAGCACACCTGCTCTGATGCCACTGGTAATCAGCGCCCTCCAGCTCCTCCTGGTGCAGCACAGCCAGCAGTGGCTGAGAGGTCGGTGGCTTTCCATGGGCATGGGTGGGAGCTGGCAGAGTAGTGAACAAACCTGTAGTCAGTGGGGATTTAATTCCACTCAGTGGGGTGGTGGCAGGAGGTTGCTTGTCATAAAACGGGGGGTCCGGGGTGTTGCTCACACCCCAGCTGGCTATCATGACACACCAACAGCAAAGAGCCAGGAAGGGTCATCGCATAGAATTCCACTAGGAAGTTTATTCCATCTTCACTAGTGAAGGGCTCAACAACAAAGACGATTTTGGCTCTGGGGGGGTCCAGGTTTTATACGGGGGTGGGGAGAACATCAGGGACCAACAGTTTGGGGGTACAGGGGCAGTACATAGGCAGGGCTGGGGTAAAGGGACCAACAGGTAAACTGAGGCAGGGACAAAGGGACAGGGGCCAATGGGAGAACTGGGAGGGAGGAGCCTTCTGGACCAGAGCTGGGGCAGAGGCAGGGACCAATCCAGGAGACAAAAGTGGGGTGCAATGCTCCTTGGCTCCCACAGTTGCCACATGTCCCTTCTCATGCAGGATATGCCATGGTCTTTTCCAAACAGCCCCATCTGCAGCCTGTGCTGATTCAGGGGAAACCACAGACACCAGAAGGCAGTGCTCTGCAGCACAGCTCTCCTTGAGAAAGTTTTTGTGGTTTGATTGCTGGTGTGGGTGCTTTGATCTTCAGGGGGAGTGTCATCAGACCTCCTTCTCCTCCCATGAAGCCCGAACTGGTGGCAGAGGTATAGGAATTTGTACAGCGATAGTGCCAGGCCTCACCTGCTCCATATTGCAGAGAAACACTCCCTTCACACTTTGTGTGAGTGAAAGACCTGTTCAATAGCTTCAGCCCAGCAGGAAACACTGTGTTATCTGTTCTGAGTACCTGCATAGTCTGAAACATAACATTACACCACTAATTCCCACGGGAGGGAGAATTTGCTCTCCTTTGTTTAAACGTGAACATGTCCAGACCAAAATCCAGAGGCTGGATTCATTAAATTGCCAATAAAATATGTTCTCAAGGATAAGTATGTAATGCTTTCACACAGATTGAAATACTATTTTTGAATTGGATTCACAAATTTTTTTCCATTTGACTTTCAATGATATTTAAGCACCTGTGTCTTTGAAAACAGATCTTTGACTTTTAAATAATTTAGTCACTGCTGCAAATTGTATCCCATCTGCTGGAGAATCTGACTCATTAAGTCTTTGGTTTACAGATGTTCAAATTAACCAAAAATTTCTCATATTTCTAAGACTTTCCTTGCTGAATTGTAATGCAGAATGAAAAAATACATCAGGTCCTTTGCATAGTCAGGAAGATTAATATGGGCTTGGTTCTTATCAGAATACTATGAGACCATGGAAGTTTCCAGGCTCAGGCAAACTGTCATGGATAGTTTTGGAGCATGGAAACCATGTGCCCTTGTTATTCCAGGGCTTGGCCTCTGGCAGCAAGGCCACCAAGAGTCAGGATTTACTAGTGTAGGTGTTGATGCAAATGGCTTTTGGACCCCAGTCAGTTTTGTGCCCTGCCATTAGGCATGAGGATGTGTGTTTTGCAGCAAATTAGCCTGCTTAGTGGCCTAAGGTGATGATAAGCTACAAGGTAGTGAATGTAAAATAATGGTGATCAACTCCCTTTTTAAAGGAATGCATAGAGTTGAACTGACTTTTTACCAGTGAAGTATGTCTGATTTAACTGGAAGTTGCCCTGCTTTACCTGTGTGTGATCATAGAACTAGGTTTTATCCTTGTGTAAGTGCTTTATCTTAATATCCACCATATGGACCTGTTGCACTTTCCCATGTTAGCTGAGATATATCACACTGTGCTCATAATGAAGTTAATGGGAGATTTGCCTTGGAACTGAAAGAGAAAAAAGAAAAGGAGTGGGCATCATGTAAAATAAACAGTAATGTTAGCTGCTTTAATACCCACTTCACTGCATCATAATTAAAATATTTTCTTTGGAGCCTTCTGCAATTCATATCTAACTTTCATCTTAGCTTCAGTGGTAAAATTCTCCTGTCATGTTACTTCTGGATTACAGAGGCATGGAAGAAGTGTTAGGCCTTGATATTTGAATTCACTACTAAGTCCAAGATGCAAAAAATCTGGTATTTTCTGGATGATGTTGAAGTGTAGGGGGACTGCCACACTACTCCATTTCTATAGTTAAGTCACTCTGTATGTATCTCTTATACATGATGTATTAATTTTGTTTTAAATTGTGGATTACGAGCCTCACTGAGACCTTCCAAGGGTCCATCAGGAATTATGGGGAGTAGTCAGGAGCATTCCCATCCTGACAGAGGCTGACAGTGAGAAAAGGCTGTAATTAGGTGAGTGTCTGCAAATGACAGGGAGAGGCTGTCTGGATTAATTGTACATTTCACTCATTCTTTCAACAATGAAAGTCAATGTTCAGCCAGTGACTATTGCCTTTTCTCACTTTTCCACTTAAACAGACCAGTCCTACTGTTCATTCAGGAGCAGAAATAAATAGGCAGATAAGCCAGAGAGGATTCAGATACACATCTAGAAGAGATTTAGAATCTTAGAATCTCAGAATCCTTTACATTGTTGGAAAAGACCTTAAGATCATCAAGTCTCACCACTAACCCAGCACTGCCAAGTCCACCACTAAACCATGTCCCCAGGTGCCACATCTACATATCTTTTGAACACCTCCTGGGATGGGGACTTCACCACTTCCCTGTGCAACCTGTTCCAAAGACTGACAACCCCTGGCATGAAGAAATTTCTCCTAGTATCCAACCTAAACCTCTCCAACTTGAGGCTGTTTCCTCTTGTTACATGGAAGAAGATGCCGACCTCCATCTCGCTACAGCCTCCTTTCAGGGAGTGGTGGAGAGCAATAAGGTCCCCCCTTTTCTCCAGGCCAAACACCCACAGCTCCCTCAGCTGCTCTTTCTCAGGCTTGTGCTCCAGACCCTTCCTCATCTCCACTGCCCTTCTCTGTACATGCTCCATCCCCTCAATGTCCTTTTTGTAGGGGCCCAGAACTGAACACAAGATTCGAGGTGAGGCCTCACCAGTGTTGAGTACAGGGGGACAATCACTGCCCTAGTCCTGCTGGCCACACTGTTTCTATATAGCAAAACAAACCTGGTCCTAAAGCCAAGAGATTTCTGAGAGCTTTTAACTGGTTGTGCCTCAGACAGCAGACATCTGCATTTTCAGTCATCTAAATGCCCTTGAACCATGGTGGCAGGGCCAGCTCAAGGGGGTCCTGTTTGAGTAAGCAGCTGGCAGAGCAGGGAGACCACACTGCTCTGAACACAGGCTGAGGACAGTCTGAGTCACAATTGCTTTAGAAGCAGGGGATGAAGTCTTTCAGCTAAGAACAGGTCTTGTCCTTTTGCTGACAGAATTCCATCAGTAGAACAGTAGATTTCTTTATGCGGATTGATTATTTAGAACTTTATACTCCCCCAGCTCCCATTGCATGACAGATTGAATGAATCCTACTACAAGATGCTTATCCAGTATTATCTCCCTGTCAGATAAATGCCTTGATTAAGGTGGTATTAAATCCAATTCTTTTTCCATAGGCAGCTGATCATTGGCTGTCCACATCCTTTTTTTCTCAGGCCCTGGAGCCATCTCATTTACGACTTCACTCTGCTATACTGCTCACAGGCCAGGCTGATTGCTTCTCCAGACAGCAGGCTCTGCTTCCACGTCTCACAGGCTTTTTGAAACAGCAAAAGAAAGTTAAGAAATGCCAAAATACTCAGTGATGTTAATGTTTGAGCAAGTTCTTACTCATGTTAAAACTTATGAAAATTCATCTGATTCACAAACTTGTCTTATACACGCTTGTGGGGTGTCTTGCTTGCAGGTAAATTTAATGCCTTGTTTATACCGTAACAAAACACCTAAGATGCTTTCCTCATGGCATGACAATCTGACAATGATTTACATGTCTGCTGAGAGACTGCTTTCTCTATATGGGTAGGAACTCCTAACATATCTAATGTGGCCTTAATGTGCTAATGCATTACAATGACAAGATCAAAAGAATTTGCACCATAATCTGATACAATTCCCTGATTTAATCATATTTGTAACATAAGCAGTTCCTTGAAAGGGGCATATCTGTGCTTGAGACATCCTTGTTACAAAAAACAATAACAAAAGATCAGTTTTTTCAAAGTCTGCAGAGATAAAATTCTTTGGATGTGTTGAGCAAAATTTTATTAATGGCTTGTTTCTCTTCACACAGCCACAGGAAAACTGGTAGTCTCTTTAAAAAAAATACCGTTTTCTTTCTAATTTTTATGCCCCATTCAAATAAAGGCTATGAGGTAGCAAAGCATCCTTGAGACAGATTTCATTCTCCACCTAATCTATAGCAGGGTTTCAAGAGACTGATGCCAGAATGCTTGTCAAACAACAGTTCTGTCTTAGAATCATAGAATGTTCAGGGGTTGGAATGGAACTTAAAGATGATCCAGTCCCAAGCCCCTGCCATGGGCAGGGACAGCTCCCACTAGACCAGGTTACTCAAGACCTTTTCCAACCTGGCTTTGAACACTGATATGGTTGGGGCATCCACAACCTCCCTGGGCAACCTGTTTCAGTGCCTCACCACTCTCACAGTAAAAAATTTCTTCCTAATATCTAACCTAAATTTTCTCGCTTTCAGTTTGCCCCCCTTACTCCTTGTCCTATCACTGTGGTTTCTAATGAAAGAGAAAAGCTACTTCCAGGAGAGTGTAAGCTTTGACTGATGTGGTCTCTGCTCAGGTGCAGTTGGTAGGCTGGAAGCATCTCATTCCAATCTGAGCCAGATTTGAGTGGAGAACAGGGAACTTTGGTGAGCCATGCAGAGCCAGAGCTGCCCTGTAGCACTGTTGCTCTATAATCCTCTGATAAAAAGCAGTCACTGGAATTACTGATGCCTTCTGAATAAAAAATTCAGAGAGTGGAGCACTGGTTTAATTCTGGCACCTGAAATGGTATCTTGTGGAAATGCACTGAAATCTTTAGTGTGACTTGTTATCACAACGTACATGGTCAGCACAAGGAAATACAGGAATATTAGATTTTAAGCAGTCCCTTGTTCTTTCATGGCTTAAGCATTTACATCATTCTTCTTAGTTTCCCTAGGAATTCAAATAATTTAGAGGACAAGGAGGATGGTGAAACAATAGATGAACTGCTTGTCCCAGTCTTCTCGCTGTGTTGGCTGGATGCATGCAGAAGTGGGCATGACACCAGCTTAAGGACAGGTTCCTCATAATTTTTCCGCTTGCCAAAGAGTTCTGGGAGCAGCTATGTCTTAGCCACAAAATCATTACTACAAGACTACTGCTGAATAAACACTAAAACGGTCTTATGTTCTCTCAGAAATGAGTAAAGTGGATGGTCTCTGAGGTCCTTGAGCTTACCTGTCGCCTTTACAGGAGGCTGAGGAGCAATCTAGGGAAAGGGGGGCTGGCCCAGAGGTTTGTGGTACTTCATGGTTCCTTCACAGACATCTATGTCTACATCTACATTTACATCTACATCATCTACATCTACATCTACATCTCCGCAATGGTTGGACTTGATATCTTAAAGCTCTATTCCAACCTAAAAAACTCAATGATTTTTAAATACTCAAATGTGTATTTACATCTACATGTACATGTATATTAATAAACAAAAACTTATGTGTGCATGTATGTCCTCTCTAAGTTAAAGAGGACAATCAATGCAGGCAGGGAAGGAAAAAACCAAGAAAGAAAGGCAAGATTGGCATCAAGATGTTTGATAATATGAACAGGAGTTTCATGGTAACTAATTTCATGATCGTTGGTATCTGATGAAAACTGTTTGAGAATTACTTTGCTGGAAAGCCATTAAGGGAAGCCAGCCAGATATTAGGTAACTTAAGACTGCTCGAGAAATCAAAACAAAGTTACAGGGCCATTAGCTCAGTGTTATGCTTTTGGCGGGAGAACGGACTGTGGAGTAGGGGCCTCCAAATCTCCCAAGTGGATTTTTTTCCACCCTTATCAGTTCCACTGGGGACGTACATTGTTTGAAGAAAATGCTGTCACACACGCTCTGCCAGAGGAGGGAGTGGAGGTGTTTCATCTGCCATGCCCACCTGGCCATCTTTGTTACCCACTGTGATCCCGTGGGGCCTCTTCTGCAGAGGACGGGCACGGCTGTGCATGGTCGTGCCAGCCCTGTGCCGATGGAGGTGGGACCGGAGTGACCTCCTCTGTCTCCACTCCTTTGTTAGCCACCAGAGGGCACAGAAGCTCAGGGCTAGGGCTCACCTCATCCTCCTAAGGAAACCCCCAAAGGAGCCATCCAGGCTTTTCTCTCCAGCTGCACGTCCAGGTTTTGGTTGTCCCAGCTTCTCCTTCCATCTTTGGCTTCCCCCTGAGATGTGCTTGTTCTGCTGTACCCACATTTCCAAGCTGCTGCACACATGAAGCCAATAAGCTACACTAAGGGACAGACTGGCTGTTGGGAGCAGTGCGTTGGCCACTTTGGCTCTCGGTGGGAGCGCTTTGCCAGCTGAGCTGAAATTCCAGCTGCGCTGGCTTTCGGCATGCTGAGTCTGTAAACATCCCCACATTCTTTTGAGGTTGAAAGTAGGCTAGAGATACAGCAGGGAGTTTGTCTTCAAACCAGCTCATGGATTACCTCTGCTGTTCCAGGGCTTTGCTACCTGGTGTTTGTGCAGTGCAGAGCAAAGCCTGTCTGCTTGCAATCCCAGTGCCTCACACAGTCTAAGTGCCCCACTGATTGCAAAAGACTGAAAAGATCTGAACAAAGGAACTCCAACATTATTAGAAATAGTCATCATAAAAAGTGATGGTTTCAGGGTGGTTACTTGGGATGCCTGTATTTGTTAGTGCTAAGGCAGTGCTGCCAGGCTTCTCTGGTATTCTTAGAGCATTCTATTGAATTATACTGAACGAAGAGAAACGTTTCCTATCCCAAATCTGAGAACTCAGGAATTTTGCAGAAACTGCAGGTCTAGTTCTGTTATGTGGAGGAGACCTATTTAATGAAGCAGCGTAATGCTGGTGAGACTTCCAGAAGCAGCAAAATACTGATACACAAGGCTCTGGCTTTGAGTGACTCCAGTTCCTGCTTTTCTCATTGAAACACTAAAGGCCTGTCTGCATAGGCAGTTTATAATTCTACAAACTGTTGTTTTGCTGTAAAAATATGATTGGTGAACTGCTGGAGACTTATACTACAGTAATACTTATGTTGTCACATCTTCATTCCTGTGTATTTTGGTGGTCCCCTTCCTGCCTTTCTCTCGCTTTATGCCGTGTCTCAGCCAATTGCTTTAATTAACAATGTGTTACTCCCTGCTTAAATACTGATGACTTCTTTGAGCTCAAATGCTCCCCTAATTCACCTTCCTCATTGCTCCTGAGGCGCCAGCATATGTGCATACAAAGAGCATCAGGGAGATATCGTGGGATGGGATCTAGGGTGGGGCAGTGGAGATGAGAAAGGACTGGCTGTTGGACTCATATTGCCTGAGTAAAAGAACAGTATGTTTCCAGTATTTTGTCACGGACACTCTGATTTAACTATTTGAAGTGAAATGCAGGGACTTTCACCTATTTTCTGCTATATATCTTTTGGCACAGCACAGGGATGATGACACCATGCATGGTGCAGAGGAGAGGATCACCTGCCCTCGGACCTGAACCTGGTGGAAATCCACACCACAAGGAAGCAGGGGCTTGCTCTGAAGGAACAGCCAACTGTGCTTCTGGACACAGGGCAGGCACGCCAGCGTAAAGCAATCACAACTGCAGAAGGTCATTTAGGTATAAATCTTGCACAGCAACCCTGCTGTCTCTGACTCAGACACACAAATGCTTTTGGAGACTGAAGCTTGCATGATCATTTGTGGCATATATCTTGTCAGGTGCCAGGCTCTCTCATTTACTCTTTATAAGACCTTTTGGTCAATCACCCGGCAGAGGTATCAAACCCAAGAAGCTCATTTTGAGAATAGATGTGAGGAATCACTGGAAAAGGCAATCTGCAGAAAGCTGGTTAAGAATCCTTTAGGCTGGCTTTACCAGTGCTTTAAGTTGGGATTATTTTTACCTAAGTTGTTGTGACAGTAACCTAGCTCAGGCAAGGAGCCAGATGAGATACCCAGTGACCCTGGCTGGACAGTTTGTCTTCTGCTGGCTAGTGACCACCTGACATACTCGGAAGCCTTTACTGGTTGTTACCTGTCGTGTTTAAATTACACTCTAAGGTGGTCACAACACCTTAGGGCACAACAAGGCAGTGAACATATTCAACGCTCCAGAGACTGAAATTTCTGTTCAGAATGAAGGGCACTGTGGTAAGCACAATTCTGTGGCCATTCATCCTGCTGGGGAACAGGCACATGGACTTTATGCTGGGGACTGTGGGAGGATCTTCACAAGGGAGCAGGAGGCTATATCCAGGTGTACTGCCATGGTTTGATCAGGACATTTGTACAATGCAGTGCTCTCAGCCATCTCAGGACTTGGTGTGTAAGACTCTTCCAAACTAGCTAATTCCACTGGAGGCTCCTGTTTTGAAACACAGCAAATGCACTGATTTATAGCTTTGGGAAAACTAAGTGAAATCATTTGAATTGGTTGGGAACTTTGTCTTTATACAACTCTTTATTGTTTATGTTTTTCTTTTTTTTTTTCCTGGCTTTTTGGAAACCACTGATTTGTTGAAATCAAAATGCTTTGTGAAATGGGTGGGTTTTGGCAAACAGACAGAACCCATGCAGAGTTCTGAGGAAACCCTTCCTGCCAGGAAATCAGCTGCCATCAGAAAATGATTTGGTTTCTTGACAACTCACTTGGCTCATGGTCAAGGTGCATGACTCCAGTGCAACTTTATGTACAGACTGGGCTTCCTCATAATACAGGCTTGGGCCAGCACTATGTGGGATTTCGGCCTTCAGCTTGGGACATTGTGGATTCCAGGCCTCCTGGCCCTGGATTAGGAACTTGTAAGCTTAGGGAACTTCTTTTCCCTTAGGACACAAATCTCAGTGGTGGTTCCACAGTTTCTCTTTGAAATACATGAACACAATGACTGTCATTGTAAAAAAACATGTGGGCCAAGCTGCTGCTGACAAATCATTGCAGCTTCATACAGAAAATGTCTTTGCAGTCTATTGGCAAAACAAACAAATAAAATATGGATATACAAACTGAAGTGTCTTCTGCTAAAGCCTGTTCTATGGGTACTGTAGGGCTCTGAAGTGGAAGTGTCATTGCAAGAATTATCCGTTCAGTGTTAGCCACAACAATGAGATCACTATGTCTTTGGCAGAGATAGCCTTATGAAAAAGTTTTCTGAGGCTTGTAGGTGGAATAAAGAGCCCATTTACAGCCCTCCATGGGAAGAAGAACAAGGTTAAACAGCACAGGGTATGAAATTTCCTCTGAGACAAGAGACTACTCTTTTGGGCTTAGATGGGACTGAAATGGTACATTACAATCACGGTTTTTTTGGAGGTTAGCATCACCCCCAGCTGTTCTCAGAGGATGGATTATAAAGGTTAGTCTGCACAGCAGAATCACTCTGTGATTTTATCAAGGCCTGGCATCCCTGCATTGGCAAGCCAAGGCGGCAACAGCAGTAAAAATGACACCATATAAGCTTTAGAAGAAGCATTTAAGTAAAGTGTATTGCCAGTGTTTCTAAAGCATGTGAACCCTGTTATTAGCAGATGATAACATTCAGGTGCTGCATTTTCCTGGCCATTGTCCTCCCTAGCAGGCAGATTACAGCAATTCAGACTCCTTTGTTTTGCTGAGCAGAACTGCTTCTATTGAGAGCTTTGCCCAATCTCGGATACTCATCAAAAAAAGGAATGAATTTGGACTCAAGCTAATTGAGGTTATCTTGGGGAAAATATAGAGACACAAAGAGGTAAATTCGTGTAAGGGATGCTCACATCTCTTTGTCATGCCTTCTCAGTTATCGAAAAAGAATGAGTGCCTTCAGCTATGCTAAATCATTTGTTGCCTAATTCTTGCTGAAATTGCTTTATTTTCCTTTGGGGATGAAGTGGCATCTGATGAGAGTCTGAACAAAAACCAGAAAAACATTCTACTAAGTAGATGATCAGCCATATTTCCTAATGAATTTTCTTTGCTCCAGCTCTTCATACAACATTCTGCCATATACAGTGATAATCTTTTTCCAGCTGACCTATCTACAGCACAGCATATTTAGTTTGATGACAGTATTTATGACATAATATAAAAGCTGTGTGTAGGAGCCAGGAATGGAGAAACACTTGGAAAGAAGTCAAATACAGTCAAACTAAACATCTGAATGTCCAGCTCAATCTTGCAGTTCTCATTCAGTGAATTCCTTGGATGGGAATTGGGGCTGAGACTGTAAAACTGTAAAACGAGAAGCCTTAATCAGATTTCTGTAGATTGGAATTGATCTCTTAGCAGGTTTTCTGTGTAAATGGAAAACCTTCACTATTGTAGGTGTAGCCTTTTTGAAGTCTGACATTTTCAGACAAATCTTGCTTTGATATTACCTTAGTATGCAAAATGGTTTGTAGTTTTCCCTCTATTTTTTTTTTTTTTGGAACAGTTGAATAATCCAAAATGATATTATTAAATACAGTTAGATTGGCCAACCAGAGACACTTTTTCCAGAGGCAACTGACTGATTCACAAGTAATAGTATTGGCAGGAATGCTTAAAATCAGAGAAATCAGAGTAATGGAAAAATTCCTTAAATCGGGATATTCCAACCTGTAAAGAGGGACCTGGCACGAACTCACAGACTTGAACCAAGTGTTTTATTGGCAATGCAAGAACTTGCTCCATGATCAGTGAAACTAATGAAGCTGCACATCCACTGAATTTGTGTCTTAAGATTATATTTTTTACCTGTTTTCTAATGCCTTAAGGTCTCTAGTATTCATAAAAATTCATCTTGTAAATTCTCTGATATCAAACAGGAGGAGAGCTCCCACTGCAGCATTGATAAGTCTCTCTCCTCTATGCAGATATCAGGTTTTTTTAGTCCACAAGACCTCAGAAAATTTTAATCTTCTATCCTGTCGAAGATAAGATTGAATTGGCTTACAAGTGGAACACATATTTGAAAGATCACGCAGATAATCATCACTCCCCCAAGCCATAAACACACTGCATAATTATCCAGATTGTGTTCCTTTATGACATTCTGCTACAAATAGCTCCAACTACAGACCACTAGTGTGACCACCATACTGATCAAGACAGTAGAAACTATGATAAGAATTTGCCAATTACAATCTAGAAACTGAGGTAAAGATACCCCTGAAGAAAAACCCATCTCTAAATTTAAATTCCTAAAAGCAATTATAGTATAATAAAAAAATTAAATGAAGGATTGCTGTCTGAGACAGCAATACAGTACAGTATAACAAGCACTGCATGAAGAAAACTCAACCAGGATTTGTGTGCAGAGGACACTGCATGCATGTATGTTCCATTTGCTTAGGAGCTGCTCTCATAACACCAACCTGTCACTGATTTCTAATCAGGATAAGTATATGGTATTAACCATATTACATTAACCTTTTTCACACCATCCAGAGTGTTGTTATTAAAAAAACAGTTTGCCAACTTTAGTAGAAAGTGAGCAATACTGATGGTTAAATGAATGGAGTTAAATGATGATTTGCAGACTACAGGTGGTTGATAGCAGTGTAAAGTTAGTTCCCCAGTAGAATTTGTCGATAAGCAAAATCACAGTTATTTTGCAAAATAAATAAGAATGTATTATGGAAAGGTCTGTCACATCAAAGTTCTCCATTTTATAATAAGCAGCATCTAAATGTGTAACTGGTGCATAATTAAGAAATGTTCAGCTCTGAATGTCACCATCTTTACAGCAGTTCTTTTAGCCAGTTTTATATGGTAGTTGATTTTGAGATTGTTTAAATTAAATGCCATGCTTTATTAATTAAGTGCAACAATATTTATCTTAATTATGTGTGGAATGGATTGGGGAGTTGAGTCATTATTGAGTAGAACACACACAGACTTGAACCAGAGCAGAAAGGAAATGTTAGTTTAATGAAGAAATTTGCATAATAACACTTCATCATCCGCTGACATGTAGTTGTCTAGAGTGCTACTGTGTCTGCTGTGCACAGACACAGATCCCATCTTTGTCTTCTCCTGGTGACCCTCTCACTCAGGACACAGTTGGACAGAGCCTATGAAGGATGAACTTCTGCCCTCATCTGCTCATATCTGCATGAGAAATGCACATGAGAACATGGTCTCTGGAACTGCATTTTGTGGGAAAAGCTCTCATGTATTGGCCCTAAGAAGACAGGGAAGATGTTCCTTTATGATAGTATACGAGTCCTGATGGCCCACTTGGTTACTGTACGATGTTCACAATTAATTTCTTGTCACAGTCTCATAGAAGCTATAAAAGGGACAAAAGACATATAGAGGACAAAGCTGAATAGCTGACACCAGACTGCTTCTTTGCAAAGTGTCTGGGAACTTTAAAAGGCACTGGCAAGACAGGAGAAAGCCTACGCCCAACAGAGATCAAAAGAAGTGCAGTAGCTTAAAAAGGGAACTCCTACAAGAGCGGCTGTAAAGTTGTTTGTGGGAATAACGCTCCTTTTGGTCATACAACTGGCTGTCTGAGAGAGCTGGGACAGCCACAAAGGGATGTAGAATGCATGCTGGGGTTTTTAACATGCTTTTTTCCTCTACATCGTTTAATCCTGTGGTTAAGCCAAACAATATTTTGGTCTGCTTTGTCCCTGGTTTTCACACAGATTTTCAGAAAGGAGATACAGCTGGTGTCTGAGCTACTGTATTCACAAATCCTGACCTAAGAACAGGAAATATGCTAGATTTCACCTCTACCAGTACTGTACTTACAGAAGAGGGGTAAAAGAAGGCCTTTTTGGGACACCATGGGTATACTGGCACCTTGGTGGCTGGTGCCACTGATAATGTATTGTTTTCTTGTGGATACTGAAAGGCTGCTAGGCAGGGAAATTTTCCATCTCCTTGCACTGATTCTGTGGGAATTTTCCTTTGCTATGCAAGCTATGTAAACAGTGAGATAGGGTTTTGTAAAAAATTCTCACACCTGCTGTTTTTCACTTATATTTTTGTTACAGTAACATAATATTTTTGAATGGGTGTCTGGTGTTTCAGCCTATCACCTCAGGACAGGTCTGGACACTGTCCAACTGTCTTTTGGAACTAGAATATATAAATGATATTGTAAAATTAATAAATTATTCATTCTCCCGCTGGACTAGCTTGCTGCTGCATCTCTGAATTCCTCCTAAGCCTGCTACGTTTTCTCACTGTCCATTTCCATCAGTTAAAATTTCAGTGCTGGTGAGCTTTTCACTATAAGGAAAATGTATTGACATGCACTTGAAATGTAGAAGATGTTATTTTTTAAAGGGTGGACCCTTTGTATGTATCTGAATTAATTAATAGATTACCTCTCTGGATACTCCTTGTCTTATTTTTCCTGTCATAACAAAACAAACCACAGCAATAACAACTCTTCTCTTCAAGCAGGGCCTGGGAGATCGCTCAAGGTCTCTTTTCTCATAGTTACTCAACCCACCTGACTCTGGGTGATAACTTTCATTGGATTTACTTTGCATTTACTTTCTCTAGGCCATGATAAACTTGGGCAAATAACCAGCTGTTTGCACCCACAGACAAGGGGTGGTAACTACAGCTGAAACCTCCTTAGACCTTTAGGCAAATGTCCGACTTCAGAGAAGAGTATGTGAAGGCTGTGAGTGCTGCTCCTGTGGCAGCATGCAAACTGCCTCTGCATTTCTTTAATTTCTCCTGTCTTGCTCAAAGAGGTTTCCACTCAGCTTGCTACAGACCATCTTTCTTCTACAGACCATCTTTCCCCATGAGAGGGAGTCAAGGTCCCTCTATCATGGTTGTGTCATACTGCATGACCAGGCCCTAGGCCCACCCCACCTAATTTTACTCCTTTGACAGTGGGATTTACAGTAAGAAACTAATGACTGTACAGTTCAGAGGGGCTACATGGGTCATCTACATGTAAGGTCTTTGTCATCTCTGAAGGTGTCTGGCCTCTTTCCATTAACTGCAGAGAGAATTTGCAGCAAACAGCCTTGAAATCTACATGGTTCAGTAACATTCCCAAAGTTGTGCAGAATAAATCCTCAAAGGGGTGCCTAAATTTGGAGTGCTGCTATGCTCAGCATTGCAATTCCTAGATCTCTTTTTCCCTTCAGGAGCTTGTTATTTCAATGCTGAATTTCTGGGTTTCTGTAGAACCTAGGCTAATATCTAAATGTAACTTCCTATGCCTAAACACCTAGTGCCATGTGAGAGGCTGTAGTGTGTCCAGTATAAAGATGACAGACCCAATGCAAGATGCATCTTTCTGGAGAAGCAACAGAAGGCCATGAAAAATACCCTGTGGCACTTCCTTTTGGCAACTGAATTAATCCCCTATTAATATAAAGTGAATATAAATATGTAAGAAAGTGAGGGAGTTAGTTACCTTAAATCTTGGTGATTCCAGCTCTTGAACTTCTGATATCATAGCTCACCTGTTTAACACTGAATAACAAATACAGTAGACACAGCTCACTGAGGACTCCCAGCCTCTGCTGGTGCACAGTGGTCTGTGTTAGCCCGAATCTATAGACTAAATGGAATGTTTGAACAGATGCACATCCTGGAAAGCCGCTGTCTATTAAAAATACGTATTAATAGTTTCCTTGAACTCCCTCTGTGATACCATAGGTCATGAAAATATTTCCTTAGAACAAAAAATACTCATCCTTTTTGCAGAGAACATCTTGACAGAAACACAACCTCATCAAACTATCCCGCTTCTCTTGCTTTGAGCACCATCACATGTAAAACAGATGTTGTGAATCCAGATAATCTACCAAGTCTGAAAAAAGTCATACAGTATAAAACAACTGTTCTGTATTTGTAGCCAGAGATAGCTGAGATGGATAGAAAGACCAGCTCAGTAGCAGTAAAAGCAGAAGCCAAAGAAAATCACCAAGTGTTTAGCATTCGCTCTTCTTCTCAATAGCTGTAGTTGAGTAACCGTGTGTTCAGGGTAAACTTTTTCAAACTCTTTTATACATGGACTGGGCAGGACAAGCAGTATAGTCTAGATCAACGCCTTAACAGATGAAGACACGATGAATCCAACACTCACAGGTGAATCAGATCAATGAAACATATGCAGACAAAATAAACAAAGACAGTATTCAGGACTTCAAATGATTTACTGTAGCCTTCACACTGCTCTGCTGCATCAGCACACCTTCCTTGTGTAGATGCTAGTTGTAACAGTTCCCCAGGTAAATAAACCACCTTCTTGTAAACTTTTAATTAACTGCTCTGATCCACGTCATGGATGCAAAAGCATGTGAGCAGCCATGCTCAGGGCCAGCTTGAGCTTGAGTTCAGTGTGACATCTTGGTGCAACTTCAGCACCACACGGACGGGGCTGTGCTGTGAGTGGGCAGCAGCTGGCCCTGGCTGCAGGATGGGTGCACACCAGCAGCTTGACTCCCAGTAGGTAAAACTTGCCAGAAGCACAACTGTGGGGCCATGCAATGTATGTCCAGCCAGAGGAGGGTGCAGGGACAGAGATCCCTTGTGTGGGGAGCTATTTCCAGCCTCCCATTAGCCTGGATAACAGAGAGCTGACAGTATTGGCAATGACACTTTAATGCTGATACAGTTTGTGCTTGTGTTAGGGTTTTTGCTGGTATATGTATGATACAGAAGAAATTGCAATTTTAACTAAATCTCTATACTGACTGAAGTATAGGCCTGGTCAAATAAAGAGAGAAACTTATTAAATAACGCTTAAATCAGTTACAATAAATGTACAGGTGGAAGTGGCCAATTTATTCTGTAGCTAATTTCATGCTCGTACTATGAGCTAAAGATTGGCAGAAGATTTGGAAGTGGACAAAAAAAGGAAGTTCTTTTCCATTTCTTTCTTTCCCCTAAACATTTGCAAGCTCCAAGGACTTCACTGAATTAATCATTTTAAAATATGCTTATAGTTTATTTGTGTGTACTGAGTGAGGGAAATTCACATCACTAAAAGAGCTGACACATGTCAGTTATCCATTTTGACTTACAGGCTTTGACTGCAAAAAAATTACACAAGATCCATTTTCTTTGTTTCTCTTTTTGGCTACATGGTCAAAAAGTCCACGTGCACTCTGAAGTAGTTAAAAACCACAATCACTGGCCTTAGGTTATTTGTCATGGCAATAAAAATGCATGAAAATGATTCATATGGTGCAGGTGAAATCACCATAGTACTTTTGAAATATGTACCTGTGTGTGTTTTATTCAGTGTATGTTGGACATTGCCTGATGCAAATTAATTTTATGGAAAATTAAGCAGATAGCCACAGCTGCACTTCACAACTGCCAGAGATTTCTGTAACTGGCAATTTTCCAGCAATCCAGCTAAGAAAGAACTAAAAAGTTTACCACAAGCAGCTACGCTGAGGCAGACTCCAGGACTGAAACAAACTGGCTGTCATGTTACCATGTGGTTACTCATAAATGTATTGAATATTGGATTTTGAGCTGGTTTTGAAGTCAGGTTGTTTATCACTCCAAAGAGACATGTTAGAAATCATTGTATCAAAATTCATTACTGGAATTAATTTTAGGCTATTCCATTGCCTACAAGATTTGACATCTTTTGACTTTCATAATATTTATTCTGGTTCCCAAATGACAATATCTTATGAATTACCTCATAGGTTTAAGGAAGGAGTAATTTTTGAAGTATTACTTTGGCTAAATATTTAAGCCATTTGTGACTACAAGTTAAGCTTTTAATTTAAATGATAAAAAGCTCATTCAGCAAACTGAGGTGCCTCTTTTAGCCTTTTTATTTATTGTTCTTATCATATTACTGGCAGAGAAATGAGGTGAGCAAACCTAGAGGATAGACCTGTCAGGGTGCAAGAGGGAAGCTCTGTAGAGACAGTCTCAGCTGAAGGTCCACCTCTAAAACCATAATTTAAAGCAAAGACTCCCCTGGATTACTGAGACAACAGGTCTTGGCTCTTCTGCAGGGGGATTTTTCTGTTGACTTAAATCAGGATGGCAGAGTTGAAGAGTATGAGCATTGATGGAGAGTGAAGTTTGCTAAATGTGGTTTTAACAGTTAATTGAATATCTCAGAATGCTCTTACATGCAGCAGCAGAGAGCACAAGCAGACCCTATGTTTCCCTCCTGTTCATTTATTGACATTTATTGACATTTATTGACATTTATTTTAAACTAACCTTTGAAAAATGTTTCTCTCTACAGGATTTTTTTTGTATCCAGAAAGCTCTGTAATAAACAAGGAGAATATCTGAGAAAGAAACATGAGTAAATTTTAAGTTGTTCTGGTAACAGTTGAGGTGATTATTTTTTTGTTTGATTCTACATTTGGTGGGGAGCATTGCCTACAGTCAGAAGCAAACAGCTTTGTGAACAGGCACAAGAAATTAGGCAGAGGAAAAACATGTGCATGCTTTGCTGGATACTAGACTTGCTTGTCCTAGTCAATGTGATCAGATAATTTCCAACTGCAAAGCACTGTCCCCTGCTTAGTTAATTTCTTATTTTGCCACTGTTCTACAGTTAATAGTAGTGAACTGAAAAGATAGGAGGAACATGTCAAATTAAAAATTGCCTACCATTTCTTCTCATTGTACTGTAAGGGAAAAAACCAAAAGCAGGCAGATGTGGTTAGTCCAGAAAACCGCTCTGTCATTTCTTAATTTTCAACAGCTTAAATCAGGAATTTGTAGTAACTTCATGCTCAACTGGTTTCCAAGTATGGGAGCCAAAAAGGTTGGAAGTTGGAAGCTGATGAGCACTGCATTGGCATGGCCAGCTTTTTGCCTCTAGGGTCTGGAGGTATTTGGACAAGTCAGTGATGTCAGCACCATTGCTATGGGTGCCCCATGCCCTGCTTGGGGAATATTGACATCCTGCCCTGCCCAACCTGTCTCAGTGGCCAAAAGGCACCTGAGCCAACCAGATCTGAATCATGCAGCCCACAAACACATGGTGGCCACAGAACTGAGTTGGATGCCTGCTCTTCAAAGCTATGACATTAGCTTTGGGTCTTCCACCTTTGTCTCCCTCCACTACTGGAGATTTAGGACCCAACAGGAGTGAAATTCAGCTTGGATAACTTCCTAAGACACTGTTTTGTTCTGCAGATCTGTGAAGAACACTAGAGGAATAATGCTCTACAGCAAAACGCTTTGCTCATTGGTGAGAAAATGCCTGGATGGGAGGATTAGCTACATCCCAGGCAGATGAGGCTGGTTCATCACGGATGTTTCTGCTGACTCCAGTCATATTCAGCTGGCCATGAATTTAGATTTTGAACTTAAAATAGCACAGACCTCACTGAGTGAGTCTTGTTTTATCTAAGCAGGTTTGTGTATTTCCTCCGTAAGTCAAATACTTGCACAGTGTTCGTTCATATAGCCCTGAAGCAGGCCACATACATGAAAACCTGATCCTGGGTAATGCTGGCCAGGATTTGTCCATGGAATAATTCTTAGCTGAGAAATAAGAATTTCTGGAAACTGCAGGAAGTGCTGACATTTGTGGGTGAGACAGTGGGGAAAAATGGATGACAGAAGGGACAACAAGCAGTCAGCTCAAAGCAATTCTGGGGGCACAGGGAGGATAACTCTAAAACAGGCCTAAGCTTCAGTGTCTCTCTTTTGAGGTGGGAAAGAGCAGATGGGACACAGGAAGATTTTTTCAACATTCTTTTAAATGCCTGTAGGATGCTGCTACTTTAGGCAGGAGCTAGATCACTTACCTGAGCTGACAATATCCACATGAAGACTCTTCTGACAGAGCTGGCAGCTGTTCTGGAGGCTTGTCTGAACTCTCGTGCTTTCCATGTCTCAATTCCTTAACAATATGAAATGAAACTGAGTCTTTAATTCTTTTTTTTTAATCAAATAAATATTATTGTTTTCATCTGGTCCTTCCACCATCTATAAACACTTTCTGTATCTTCACTGGACACACCACTCTAATAAAGACAGGGATCAGGAGCTAGCACAGTATCTACTCTGGTTCAGGCAGCCCTTGACCAAGTCTTGCTCTCTTCTCCCTGGGGCTTGTCAGAGATAGGAGAGCAAATCAGAGCTGAAAATCGCTAGGCCAAGAGATGTTTACTTAGTGGCTGTACCAAAGAGAGGACAACAACAAGAGAAGAGATCAGATCTTCTGTCTTCTCCTTGATACAGCAAAGTAGAGTCAAATATTCTGGTATAGAAATTGTAGAGAAAGTGGTTTCCGTACGTTTTAGCAGAGAAAATGGCTAAAGGAAAGAGACCACAACCTCTGTAAATATAATGGCTAACTACATTGCAGCATCCAGTGGTCTCAGGCACCATGACCTTGAGGTAGATGCTAAAAAGCTTATTCCAAAAAATCAAGAATACAGACCACAAGTTACTCATACCAGGAGAACAGGTATTTTACAAACCTTATTGATCTACAGAGTGTATTTCAAAACAGTTAGCATTCCTGTACAGATCTACATTGCTCATGCAGAGGTGGGCAGGGCAACCTGCAGCAGCCTTGAGAATAAGAATGCTCAGACTGGGACTTTTAGTTAAACCATTCCCAATCACAGATCAAGGAGTAGCACTGAATGAAGGAGATAGTTTTTTTCACAGGGATGAGCTCATAGGCTCACAGGCTAGGAGCAGGGCAGAGGAGCAGTGAGAAAACTGGTGAGTGAGAAAGCAGCTTTCACTGCTTTCACTTGTCCTTCTGTAAACAAGACATCCTGCCCAAATTACAGGATTTAGGGCTAAAGGTCACAGGCTGCAGTTCCTTTTGTAACACTATTTCCAGATTAGAGTGTCATCTATTATTGTTTGTCAAATTAAGCACTCAATTCTTAGCAGGCAATATCCTAAAGTTAAGGCAAGCAGCTCTCCAGGCACTATTTTCTATGTAAAAAAAAAAAAAAATTATGCAAGTTATCATAGGGAGGCTTGCTGTTGAACCCAATTAGACAAAGAATCATGGAAAAAGCAGTCATACAAAGGGCAAAGTTTACTAGTCCTGGATGTCTTGAGTATGTTTATTTGTCTGGCAGAGCTCTTGGTGATTCCATGATTAACATCTTGATTAATGAAAACATATGCTCTGGCCGCCAGTTCGCACTGACGATGGTTTTTGTTTGAAATCTGCGAGTGAGGGACTCATTTCCACAAACAGTCAGAAAATCCTCAGTGATGGATTGTCATGCAGGCAGGGCTTTTAGTGTGACACTGCAGAACAGGCTGTTCCTGGCCAGCAGACCTGGGGCGTTATGCCCTGGCTCTGCTCATTCTGGAGGCAGCTCTGACAACAGCGGGAAGGGGCACCAGGGTGGCTGCCTCAGACTGGAGGCTGTGCCTCACTCGTTTCCTTGGATTTTTCATGTGCACATGTAACTCTGGCATCACCCCTCCCATGGCCTGTCCTATCCATGTGGTGAAAAAGACCCATCTCTCATCTTGCATACAAGGTGTTAAATAATTACATTTGGACATCTTTTCCTTGTGCACCTTACTTTTCTGCAAAGTCAGAACAACATTACATGTATCTGTACAGGCTTTTATTTCTGGCAGTGTGCTTGTTGCTGTTTGTCTCCTCCACACACACTTGGGTTTAATGACCTTACAGGCCTATCGTATAACACGGCTCCTTGTGCAAGGGACTGAAGCTGAAGTTGCAAATTTATGAGTTTATGACTCAGAAGCAGACATGAGATGAGAAGAGGGAAAAGAGGTTTTCCTATAAAGGCCTAATTTTATCTATAGCTGTAATAAAATCTGTTAAGGTCGGTAAAGGTAAGGGTCAGAAAAGATCTCTCACTTGCTTTCCTACCCTTTCTCTGCTTTGGGACAAGCTGTGCTCATATTATTACTATTGTTCCCAGGAACAACTCTCAGCTTACATTCAGGAGCTTTCTACATCCATCCTTTCCCCGTTGTCTTTTGCTCTGGTGAAATTTCAGCCATGGACTCAGAGTTTTCTGGACTTTCTTTTTCAGACTTGGTATTTTCTATTTTCCTCCTCATTTTTCTAAGAGTTGTGAACTCTCTCTTTTCAGAGACTCATCCTCTATTTTCTCTGTGCCTTACTATCACACCAAGGTGAATTTTTACTCCCATTGTGTCAAAACAGTTCGTACAGCCCCTTCTCCAAACTAGCACACAACCTATGGTCTATTTCCTTTCCCGCCCAGCAGTTCAAATCTTCACCCCACCCCGACACTAAATACTGTGTTTAGGATCATTGTCCTCTTTGCTCATAAAAGGCATCATCAACCTGATATTCCCGGTCAGGTGGTTTTTAAGACCTCCCTGTGAAATCACACAGAAAATTCTCCCCCATCTGCAGCCACTGAGCTGCCCAGCTTCCTTAAGACCTTCAACACAGGCAGTCACGTACATCAGAGGAGACGGTGACATCTCCTTTCTTTTCTTACCACCTTGTGGCAGATGGGCTCTCATGCCACCCTTAGGTGAAAATTGCCATCCACCTTCATATCTTAGTGGCCCTGTGGAGAAATGTCAGAGTTGCAGAGCAGGGATAGTCCTTGGCTTTTCTTACTCTGACACTTGAGCCTGATGCTTCCTTGCTGTCAGGACACAGTATCCATTCTTCAGCTTCACAGGTCTACAGTGTGGGTGAGAAGATGTCCGGAGCAAGTCCTGCCTCCAGAAACTGCTCCACAACTGGTCTCTTTTCCTTTTTGGCATGTCTCTGTTTTGCCAAATCATAGGGTTTCTCCATTTGGAAAAAATGATAATGGAGGCAGAATACAGCACAGTTCCATAAACCCTGGGTGGTGCAGGGAAAACAAACAGGGACTGATCGAATTGATTGCTCACAGTCTCTCAGAACATAAAATCTTTGGGGGCACCAAATAAAATTGTCAGGCACAGCTAAAAATTGGCAAAAAAGGAAAACTTTGTGTGGCCTGTAGTTACATTGTGGCAAAATACATTAAATAAATAAATGCCAAAAGGGATTGACACATTAATGGAAGATGAGTGCTTTGTTGACTATTAGATACTATGTTCTGGATGTAATTTCAGTCTCAGGAAATCTCTACACTGTTGATTTTTAGAAGCTGGAAGGCAGTAAAAGGATTCTATATACCCTAATTCTCATACTTCTGTTTCAGTATCTGCTAATAATCACTGTCAGAGACAGGATACTTGGCTAGACAGGCTTTTGATTTGACTGGCTATGGTACTTCTTACATTTTTTCATACGCTCTGGAGCAGCTTTGCCCAGAACTTGGAGTACAGAGTTTATTCTGCTCTGCGTGCTGCACTTCTGTTCTTTTGCTGATAGCCAAGAATGACAAATTTAAAATAAGGCTTATGACAGCAGCAGCATACATGGCACAAGCTGCATGGTAATGAGTTGGTTTTCCAAGTTAAGTGGTGGAATGACTTCAGTTGCTGCCCATAAATGGGATCTGTACATAAAATCCCTTGATGGTGGAGAGGGCCTGCAGTTGGGTGGATCACAGCTTACGGAGCCCAGAAACTCTCAGCCCTGCCTGATGCTGTGATTTCAACCCACAGTGTGAAATTCAAGTTTCTCTGTCATAACCCCAAAGCTTGCCACAGCCTGGGAAAAACAGTTTCACGTGACTCTCTTGTACAGACTCAGTGGGTAAGAATAAGGATGCTGGCAGCAGGTAATGATCAGTAAGCAATGCTGCACACCATGTTACAGAGAGAATGGAAACACCCTGCTAAATTCACCTGATCCTTAGGATCTAGGCAGTATTATGTTAACAGCTGGACTCAACGATCGTAGAGGATTTTTCCAACCTAAATAATTCTGACTGATAAAAACTCAAATCTCAGAGTAAATAAGTGAAATATTCCCCAGGCAAGTCTTTTTTAAACCATGCTCTGAAATGTAGGATGTGAGGAATAATGACACATACAGAGAAAAGCCAAAGAAAATATTCCCTAATATTTGGAGAAACAAAGCCTTTTGGGTTTTTTTGCATTTCCACAGCAGCCATGCAGGAAATTTCAGGGGCACATTAACAGCATCAGTGCAAATGTTGATCAGCATTTTCAGCAAATGCTGGTCTTTTTTGCTTGTTGGCTTTTGTATTGTTTTGCTTTGCTTATTGGCTCTTTTCAATACCCCAGGGGTCTGCTGGAAAGGACAGAAATATAAAAATCAGTCCTGCAAAGTGCCAAGAGCCCTGCACTGGCCTGGCTGTGGAAGTTGAAGACACTCTGCACCCATGGGCAAGGTCTCTGCTTCTGGGCAGGATGAGTCCTGTTAACAGGTGTGTGAGTCTCTAAGCTACTGAGGCACAGATTCAACTGTCATAGGTCCCATAAAGTAGTAGCATTTGGCAGATCCTATTATTAATGATACTATGTTGGCCAACAATGTAAAACAATAACGCTTGTGAGTTAACCAAATTCAAATCATATGAAGATTTTCCTGTATTCTGTCCAAAAAGTTCTTGTAAGAGGCTGATTCATCCAATACCATTTCTATCCCAAGAGCAAGGGAAGATCATTTTCTCACTCTTTCACTGTGGGAAACAGAACCCAAATCAGCCCAGATTTAGTCCTCTTGGTGGTCGCAGACAGACACACTACCTTTATTTCTAACAGAGTGTAGATACACTTTTTTGCTTATAGCTGTTTTCCAAAGAAGTGACTGTTCTTTCACTGTAAGGTTGCTCATACTGTGGAAATCCACCTAATCAGATAGAGCTGAAAAACAGCAAAGAACTGTTTTCTCTGCTGCCTCAGAGCCATCTGTCTGGGTTGGAGGTCCCTGTGGATTAATGTGTGAAATTCAAGACCTGGCACTGTGGTCTTTATTTAGGGAGTTGCAAATACATGCAGAGCAAGTGTTCTGAGATTGCCTCTGAGCATTAAGGCAAGATCTCAAACCATTTAGAAATTAATCTATTAACTCTTACAGACCCCCTCAGAGCCTTTCTACCCCTTGTGTCATGAACACGTTACAGGAACTTTCAGGGCTATTTTTTTGCCTGTTTGGGAGGAAACTTTGGTATCATGAACAAGGCATCATCTTTGATGTCATCTAGTTTACTTCCAATGAGAAGGCAGAAGCAAATTTCTGCCTATCCTTTTGGCCAGATTACCTCCTGCAGCTGCTTCTCATGGCTCTGTGATGCCTGAAAACCCATATTCATACTCTGCTGCTTTCCTGTAGGGAAGCACAGTTAATACACTGTTCATGCTCTAGCTTTGGCACGATTGGCCCACTTGCCTTGAGCAGTGACTTTAGTAGTTTCCAAGTTCTGACTCTACAGAAGTTGCTTAATTATCCCTTTCATGAAAACCAAAAGAGTGCTCAGGCCACCCAAAACCTGATATTATAAATATTACAGTGGCTTAGTGTTGCACAAAGATGCAGGAAGAAGGTGGTGTCCTGCTACTAAAGGTTCTTGTTGTAGATCAGTGATAAAGCACAACAGATGGGTAAAGCAAGTTCAGGAGAGGGAAGGTTAAAGTCAAAAGCATTATTTCAGATCAGTGTTGTGATAAGTCTCCATTTGTAAAATGCACTCTCTCATTTGAAGCTAAAGTGGGGAACAAGGAGGTTCTTGGGGTGGCTTGTGCCAGTACTAAGTCCCATGGTTGTGTCCTCCTGCCCATGAATTGGACCAAAGCAGGAGGAATTGCAGGACTTTCTTTCCAGGCCTCCCCCAGTTCATCTCTGGATGTGCTGACCAGGCCCAGGCCTCTCACACTGGGGTGACAAAGTTCAGTCTGTCTACAGCACCCTATAGACTCGTGATGTTTCCGTGGAACATGGTTAAAGCTATTTTTATTTCTTCTAGACAGATCTAGAGGTGAAGGCAGAGGTGCACACAGGCACCATGGCAAGATTATTTAAAACCTTCCACAGTTCTTTCTGTCCCAGTTTGTGCACCCCTGCAGACAATTTTGGTGGGTCTGCTCGCCCCCATATCATCACCCATTTTGGTGACAGCATACCACTGTGACGTCACTGTGCTTTCTGCCATTTTTCTTGTCCCTTGAGCAACTTCTCTGAGCTGTCCTGCAAAGCAGGTACCTTCTCTTCATGGATACTTCTAAAATCTTTCAGTGAAGGCATAGTTTCTCTGCCCAGATTGGGAATGGGGTCCACTTTTCTGCTGGGAAAACGGAGGAAAACTGGGAATAAGAGATGGCCATCATCTAGCTATCACATTAGCAGTATAAAGATCACATTTCAAAAGTAGCCAACAATACTGTGTAAGCTCAGGATCCCTGAGAGCAACTAACAAGGAGTCAGTATACCTGCCCAGCTAAGAACCGTGCCTCTGAGGGCCCAGGAACTGTAAGAAGTTTATTTGCATGCTGTATCCTGTTCGTCCATCTTGCCATCTTCCCAGAAACTGTGTATTCCTGCAATCCCTCCCCTCCTCTCCCCCTTCCTTCCCTTTCCTCCTCCCTTTCCTCTTGCCTTCCTTCATCCTTTTCCTCTTCCTTTTTCTCCTGCCTTTCCTTTCCCACAATGTACACAAGCACTCAAAGTGTCAACGTTAGAAGTAAAAAAAATATACACTGAAATGACTAATGCGAATTAGATCTATGTGGTAATGGATGTCACACCCAGACTGACCTCCATATGCTTCTTTTCCTTCTGTTTCCCTCTCTGGAAAATATTATTTAAGTTTTTATCAAATGCATAGTTAACATCTTCTAGTTTCAAGGAAAAGTTTAATTTGAAATTGGATCTGCTACAACATTAATCAGTTTCTGAATATTGTTAATTTTTCCACAGATTACCTGTGACTTCCATGTGTAAATTATACTTCAGAGATGGAAATCCAGATTATACACTTTCTAAGTATTAAATTTAAAAATAGCCTTTCAAGCTCAGTATTGTAGGACTAAGTACTGCAGTACTCAATGTAAGTTTCACATACTTGCTAAATAAATCCACACGTATAGATGTATTACAGATATATAGTATGGGAGAATGATTTATGAACTTCCTCTGTCAAGGAATTCCAATGTGTAGTAAGGTCCTCAGGTATTTTGGAGAAGGTCATTAGCACAAACTTATTTCCCTGTGAAGTAAAAATACATTTTTTGTGAGAAAAAGCACTGATCTAACTACTTCTGGATACAGAATGAGATCTCATAGAAAAGATACTTCTTCTAGTGAAGTTAGCTGTTTAACTGAAACAGATAGGTAGAAAATAGAAAAAGATTTCTGAAATTGCAAAGGTATCCACAAAGGAGAACAACAGAGCTGATGAAGGGTCTGGAGCACAAGTCCTGTGAGGAGCAACTGAGGGAGCTCAGCCTGGAGAACAGGAGGCTCCAGGAGCATCTTATCACTCTCTATAACTCCCTGAAAGGAAGTTGTAGCAGACTGGAGGCCTGGCTCCTCTGCCAGGTCACAGTGATAAGACAGGAAGGAACAGCCTCAAGCTGCACCATAGGAGGTTTAGACTGGATCTTAGGAAAACATTGTTCATGGAAAGGACTGTCAAGCTTTGGAACAAGCTGCCCAGGGAAGTGGTGGAGTCACTATCCTTGGAGGTATTTAAAAGACGTGTAGTTGTGGCGCTTAGGTGGGGGAGCCAGTGAGCATTGTACTGCTCCCCTGATTGGTCTGTGGGTTTCCCTGACCCTTTCCTGACTCCGGTCCGGAAAGCTCCTCCCTCCCCGTTCTCCCATTGGCCCTGTCCCTTTGTCCCTCCCTCTGAGTTTCTCTATTGTCCCCTTACTCCAGCNCCAGCCGGTGCGTGACTAACCCCGCCTCGCGGCTTACGACACTTAGGGACGTGGCTTAGTGCTGGATTAGTCAGTGCTGGATTAAGGGTTGGACTTGATTATATTAAGGGACTTTTCCAATTTAAACAATTCTATGATTTTACGAAATTAACTTTCAAAATGAGCTGAGCTGACAAAAACTCTGTTAAGTCTTCATACAAATGCAGTTTGGTTAATTTTAAAGGTCTGATTGGCTTTTACATAATTCTTCCACTGATTAAAAAGAGATGTAGATCAGAAACCTCAGTTTTTATAGAATCTTTTCTAGTGCCTGTCACTGCGCCCTTAGCTTCATGACTATACAGATATTTTAATCTCTTTCTCAAGTCTATTAAAGAAATGGGCAGGTTGAAACACCCTTCCAACCCTACATACAACATCAAAAGTATATTCAATTTACTTTAGAAAGCACCACAGACGGAATTTATATTAATATGCCAAATTTTAATAACCAATCTCTTTCCATTGTAGTGAGAGGAAATTCATTTGCAAGTACAATTAGTGATTTACAAGCCATCAGTGAAGTCCTTATGATGAAAAACAGTTTGTGGATACACATTTTTGCTTACTCTTATATATAAAAATAATTAATTTCTGTCCTTCATATGGGAGAATGGAATTAAGTCATTGCACTCTTTAAGATGTTCTAGTGTACTCCTTGTTTTAATTAATTTTGAATAAATAAGGAAAGAATTGATACATACGTGAGTTTAAAGACAAGAAAATGTAGGTTACATGGTTCTGCTTTAAAGATGAGAAAATGTTAGGTTACATGGCTCTGTTATTTTGCTTTTGTTCTTAGAGCTCATGAGAAAATTTATTTCCAAGAATTTGTTTTTAATTTGCTAACTGAAATTCTAGCAAGTGTCCTGCAAACTGAGAAGTGCTTACCTGAAGTCTTCTGTCTAAAATGAAGGGTGTTGATCAGCAGCTGAGACAGCAGAAAGACAGTAGTTAGGTGTTGGGGGTAACTTCCCTCACTGAGGTTCTAGCATAAAAACATTAACATTCTTTGAGATCTTTACTGTACTGTGCAGCCTGAATTCTGTGCTTTCCAGACACAAAGACAACATCACCCGTTTGTGGCTTACTCTATTCCTGCCCCTTTGACTCCATCGTTTTCAGCCACACCAGTTCTGACATACTGAGAGGAGGATCTTCCCTCCCAGTGCTCCCGTGGGAGCTTGCAGATCAGAGCTGGAACTGCCTTTGGCTGAGGAGGAGTAAAGCCTTGAGCTTCAGCTTCCTGGGTAAATGCTTTAAACCTCTAAATTGTTAGGTAAAAGTAACAGTTCTGCTTCCCTTCCAGATGCAGGATTCATCCAAGGCCACCTGTGCTTTGTGCAGAAGTGAGTGCTGTCACAACACATCCAACTTTTCCAGGAAACACGGGCTAGACTGGGCCTCTGGGGACATGAATGTAGGACTGTCCAGTTTGCAAGTCTCAAAGGACTGCAGTCATAAGAAAGGTACCAAATGTTCAGCTCTAGAGGGATAGCAGCAAACCAGGCTGTCAAGCGCTGAAAGCACCTAGTGAACTTCATGGGGGAAATGATCACTGTTTGTGGCTCTTTTTATCTCCTGCCGGGCAACGCAAGTTTTTGTGGATTGTAGTTTTAGACTTAGACATCTCAGTTCTGCCTCCTGCCCCCTGAAAGCATCTGTTGGTGTGGTTCCCTATATCTCAGCATGCAGGCACATGCATGCAGGCCCTGCCTTTACATGAAGCTTCCCAGAACTGAAGCAAAAGAGGCTGGATCTATTGCAAAAATTATTTCAGTGCATAAGCTATTCCTTGGGAATTTTCTGAGCGAGCCATTTGTAAATGTAAACATATTCTTGGCCAGTTAATGGAGCCAAATGTTTTAGCAGCTCTATGAAAACCATCATGTGGCTAATTCAAGTCATTGGTAATTAGCAAGCTGACTTCTGCCAGAATCTGCACAGAAAGGGAACTCTGTAAAACAGGATGAGGCAGGACAGAGATTTATGCAAAAGTGGGGTTATTTCCAAAACTGCTTACTGAAATATGGCTACTTTTTTGTTCCAAAACAATACTAACAAAAAGTCCTTTCTATATGTATGTCATACTGAAAACAATTCACTAGCACAAAAAATTTAAATGGAGATTTGTATTTTATTTTGAAAGCTCAAATTTCTTTTGGGACGTGATAAACCCTTCCTTTCTCCTGTAGATTTGTGAATCAAATGAGGAGAAATCCATGTTGTTTCCAGTGTGATCTGACTTCTGCCTTATAAGTAACACCAAAATCAGCAGTTCCATTTAAAGCCATGTGTTTGTTTTCTATTTTTCAATGCATTGTCTCTTTATGAAGGAAAAATGATGAGTTACATTACATTTTTCTGAAACAATACTGAAACTATGCATACATTTACTAGCATCTGTGCACTCTGGCATGCTGCTCCTTCAGTGTGGATTTGGGGTCTTGACTAATGGAATCACCTTATTTCCTTTGCAAAAGCACACTGACTGCTGATGTGGACTGGATGCCTCAGGGAACAACTGAAACAAAGAGAATGGCCCAGTGATTATGGAACACACTTGAGGAAAGGCTCACACTCTTGCACAAGGGTGCAGCAATTCCAGAGCAGGACAAAAATCTCAGGCAGTTGCTCTTTTCCCACATGGTTTTATCCTTCAGGGACATGGAGCATTTTTTTTACAAAAGCAAATCTCAGTGCCTAAACTTAAACAGTATAAACAGAAAAACTCTTCAGCTTAGGGTATGACGCAGCCTTTTGATCATAAGGACGTTGTTCCTTCAAAGCCTGTTGTTCCTTTTAATTATTTAATATTTATTCTTCTAATTCGTTGTCGTTCCACAGAGAGCGGGAGAAAATCCTTTGTCCCCACGTTTCTGTTACTCTCCTTTCTTTGCATTTCTGGGAAAGAAACTTGAGGTAAGAAAGCTCTAGAACTGTGATACACTGCATGTCTCCACTGTGACTCTGACTGATCTTTTTGGCCTATGACTAACTTAGACCATGCAATTCTAGACACCAAGATAATTTCAGGATACCTTAGCTCTTCCGAACAGTGCAGTAGAAAACAAACTCACATGGATGGTGTTACTCAGATTTAAGAAAAGAAGATCAGATGGCTTGGATTCTTGTGGTATTGTAAATTCCCTAAAGCATGGAAAACCTGGATTACTGCCTATAGTTTGAAAAGGTGAACTAAGAAGAATTAGTTGGAAATTGAGCATATCAAGAGAATAAAAGGGAATGAATAAAAGGTTCCCAGCACTTTCCTGGAAATCAAGTACATCAACACCACTAACAATTTTGAGCAGTTCCACTGGTTTAGCTGTAGTAACCTGGGCTTCTCTCATGTAGCTGAGAGGAGAGTATGACTGTTAGTTTTAGATGAAAAATTCTCTATGCAGATGGCATTCAGCTTGATCTTTCAATGAACTGCCAATATTATTCTTACCTAGCTATGTTTCTTCTGGAAAACTTCATCTGTGTCTGACATGAACAGACAATGTGCCTCAAGAACATCGTAACATTATCAGTTCCCTCATATTATCAACACCATGAACGTGAACCCTAAGGGCACTGATTTGACAAAACATGTGCTTGCATCCTGGTTCATGATACAGCTTTTTGAGTTTGATTCCTGGACTCTGCTCAAGAATGGAGATTTTCAGGTTTTTACACCCATGGCTCTTTCTACTGTCTTGGAGATAAGGGTAAAAGGAAATGCTATAAAGGGAGTATAGCAGACTATTGAATGGGGGAGAAAGCAAGGAAAATACAAATTTATTGTATCATCTGAAAAAATTGTTTGTGGAAGTCTAAAGTCACATTGCTTGTGACTGACTCACATCCTTGGCCCTGTATTGGCCTAAGAGCGCTGCTGATGAATCAGCCCAATCTCTGCAAATCTTTTGATGTATGCTTCTGAAGAAAAGAACATGCTCTCTATCTCTGACCATATGTTAAACTTTATTCTTCTCTCTTTATTTTATTTATATTGACAGAGAAAAGGAGGGAAGTTTTGGAATAATCCCAGCAATGTACAGAGACAAATGATTAATGTTTCCTCTCCTGGATGCTTGATTAATTAACATAACCCCAGACATCTTGAAGGAAGATATTGCATGTGTGGACCATACTTCTCATAAACCCCTAAATCTGAAACCCTGAAATTAGTTAAATACAGTCAGCTCTGGAGTTAGAAATTCTGTAAGGTAATGTCTTCGTAACAGGAATCTGCAGTGTTTGGATTAACTGTGTGTCAACTGCATCTGGAAAATTAAGGGTGACTGAGAGAAGAGGGATGAAGTAAGAAACAAACTTTATCAATCTCACAAGGAAAACATATAAATATCATAAAGCTGATTTATAGTATCTCATTTTGTATATTTAAACTAAATCTTCTAGAAACTACCAGCATTAAGACTGATAATGCCAGAGACAAGTAATTTTACCCTGAATGCTCTTCAGTGTATTCACTTCCTGAGACACCCTGTTTCGTTATAGAAGACCCCACAAAATGTCTTACACTATCCTCAGATCATGAGGTTTGCACATGCGAAATAGGGCTCCTACAGCCCATGGATGGGTATTTCCACCACTTCTTTATGGCCTGTGGCAATGTTTTGCATGGATGCACTAATTGCATGTGACATTGTGGTGCGTGCTAGGGGGGACATCCAAGAGTGCTCAAAAAGACCATGCAGCCTTCAACAAGAAAAAAACTTCCTCTCTCCACATAGTAAGAACCAGCATCACCTGAGATGACAAAGAACAAAGCAACAGCATAAGTTTCCAGAGCAACTATGCCTGGACAACACTTCCACCTTGTTAACACTTCATGAGAGAGTATTGACATTTCTCTGGTGCTCTGAAACTCATCCCGGAATTTGGGTTAATAAGGAAATCAACATTTCCTCACAATTTTCTTTTTTTTTGCTAGTATGCAGTGATACAATAAATCAGCAACAGGTTCCTCATATTGTGTGAAATTTCTCACTGCATGGGCGTTTTGTTGGATAGAGGAGAAAGTGAATGGCTTGCATCTGACTCACGTTTTGTAATTAGCACAAAAGTGTCTCCTCATTAAGTTATCCTTATTCATGCTGCCTATGAACTAGGTTGCCACACATTTTTACAACATCAAGTGATGCTCTTAAGTGCTAATATGCTCTTTCTAAATATTCAGGAAACTAATGTTCAAAGAACTTGCATCTCTATCCAAAGTTAAGCTAGTGTTTAATGGCTCTCTATTTAAAGAGTAACTATATGATCAGAGCTGTAGGCTCTACATCATCCACATAAATGCTGTTGTCCTTCAAAAGTTAAAAGACCATTTCAGGCTGTGGAGTTTTCCAGTCTGTCTGACCCTGGTTCCTTCAGCAGAAAAGTAGAAGCAACAGGTAATTCAGTGCCAACTGCAGCAATGTGGTCTGGACGTGTATGTTGAAGCATAGATGGGGCCCATTCTGTCTAAGTGGACAGGAATTATTCTTCACGTCTCGATCTGCCATTGTTATAAAATTCTACCTGGAAGAGGACAACAAAAAAATTACCTTGTATCTTAAAAATTCATCTTACCATGAATTGATGGTGCAGAAATGTGAAACAAGCAAGGATAAAGCATTTTTTTCCTGACTGCAAAACTAATATAATCTTAAATTTAACTCAGGTGGAATCAAGACATAGATCTATACTGGGAAACTGAACTAAAGACCCCAAAATACATCTAAGGTTAGAAAATCTCCACATTCACCTTTAAAAAGACAACTGAATACATTTTTCAAACCACGTTTTCCATATGTAGCTAAATTGCAAAGCAATTTCTCACCATTTATCACCCCGATCCATCTGGATGACTTGAAATACTGAAGGAAGCGGGGCTACTCTGCAAGCTCAGAGGAAACCAAAACAATACAAGGAACAACTTTTGACACCCTGCCACAAAACCCCAGCTCTGATGCAGCCTCCAAAATTATCATGTTCTATCTCAATCTTTGGCAAATATCAGTGTCCAAGAAAGTGTCCTTCTCCCCATGGCTGCCCCTCAGTTCTGCAAATTATTTAAGTACACACTCAGGGACATGGTTTCCACAGGAAGGGCTGCATTGCACAGACTGCTGGGAACCAAAGGAGAAATCAGATTTTAGATTAAGTTGAAGATCTTGGCACTGCTGAAACAGCAGTTTCCAGACAGACTTCCTGGTTATTTTAGTGACCCTGCTCCCTCCCGTGTCCCAGCTTCCCCTCCCCACATCACCCACAGTTTTTGTGCATTAGTTCTCACTCAGGACCTTTCCCAGCGTGGTGAAGCAATTGGCTTCCCTTGAGATATAACCCAGCTACAGAGGGTTTGCTCCAGGGTCTGCTTCCCACTGACAGTAGGAGACAGTACTTTCCTCAGTCCCAGATGTCCCCCAGACCTGTATCAGACGGCTTAGCGTGTCTGAAATCCCTCCACACCATCCACAAACACATTCCACCCATCCCAGTGCTGCAACCCAAACCCCCGGGGTTGTGCAGAAGCGCTGCTCCGAGAACTGTGATGCAAACGACCGGGTACAATTCGTGCTGCAAAATGTGCATATGCATAAATGTGTTTTACTGCCTGTAGTGAAAACAATGGCTTACACGATTAGGTCTTGCCCTGGGGCACACCAGGATTAAAGTGGCAAAAAAACCCTACTCGTGTCCATGTGAAAGCAGGCATCTATTTTTGAATGGATCCGTAGATTCCAGAAGATACATAACTCTATCTTCTGACTACTGCACGAGGATAGAGTGAAACTTAATTTTAAATAATTTTGGTAAGCTGAGAAAACACCTACACCCAAGATTTGTTCTTTGAATAACTTGCTAAGCAAAGACTGAGGTAGAAGTAACATTCTTCTACATGAAAGGTGATGTTAAAATAATATTAGCTAACCATGAAGTGATCTAATATTTTATGTGGGTGTAATTGAAAAGAAGTTTAAAATACCTGTAATTTGCAGATGTAGTGGTCTCAGTACAAAAACATCTTGGGATCTGAGAGCTTCTTTCATCTCTCTCAAATGTCTTGATATAAAATAAGTAGATTTTTACCAGAAGATAAAATACCAGCTAGTGCCACAGTCCCATGCCTAGCTGCTAAACAAATGTAGTGGTGTTACTGACAGGGAAGGAATTAAAATTGTCTGTGTCATGGGTTTTTTTGGGGTTCACTTTGGGATATATTTGTGAGCTTGGGATATATTTGTAAGCTTGAATGCCAGCTGGCAGAATGGATCCAACACGTCCACCTTCACCTCAGGAGCGGTAGTTTGCTCTCCACAATGTCAACCCCTTACTTTCAGAAGTGTGAAAAAAAAAAAGAGTTCAAAAATGCCTTCAGAGATGAGGGGGCTGCAAGGGGAAATGCAATTCTCAGTTTCTCAGCACAGCAGGATAAATAATCTGATGACATCATAAAAACCATGATAAAATCCATTTACAGTGGTATGCCCACAAATTTTCATTCAGTCTTCCTGTAAGTTTGGGTAGGCAAACATCGACATGTTATTTTAGGAGAGAAGGTTTAAAAATACTGACAGGCGGCTGTTAGAAAGGGTTGCTGCTTTCCTGGGCCAGGAGACACACTCATCTGAGCCAAGGGCTCGGACAGCACAAGAGCTTTATTGTATCTGTGCATCATACCACACTGCTCATAAACAGTCGGATTATTCATGAGCAAAAACTTTTATTTAATTTTAAGAGTGAAGACTTACATATCTTTAGCTGGATATGCAGTTGGTAGCAGTTTAAATTTCTTTTTCTTAACTATGTGATAAAACTGTTGGTGTTCTGGAGAGGAGCAAGATGACAGAACAGCCTGTTTGTCTCTGGTGTTTACTCACTCAGGACAGGGAAGGGTCTAAGGAAACATCTGGTGTCAGCTTTTTTTCCACTAAGTAAAAAAAAATAAAGCCAGTAAGTTTTTTAGAGAGAAAAGTAAGTTCATGAGTCATGAAACTTCAGCTAGAAATCACAGAAAACTGGAGACAGTGAAGACCAGCTATATTTGTTTTTACATAATCCATAAAGGAGAGTGGGGCATTCTTACCCTGTGTTTGTTTGGTTTTTGTTTTTTTTAAATTCTGAATGTGTCTTGATTTACATTTCCAGCTGGGAAGAAGGTTGTGAGAAATTTAGGTGCAGAGGCCAGAGGGGCGAGAAGGGCGGGAGCTAGGCTGGCCACAGCTGGGAGTTTACAGTGAGTGGAGAGTAATGAGGTAGCAGGAAAATTTCTTCCCCTCCGGCCTCCCTCTCCACCTTCTCTCTTCTTCTTTTTTTTCACTTTGAAAAAGGACAACGGTTTCAGAAAGGAAAAAGGGTTCTTTCTTTCCCCTCCCTCTTCCCCCTTTCCTCTCTATTCTCATTCAGTCTTCCCATGGGTCACCCCAGGTTTCCTGTGTCCCAGTGGGAACCGAAAGAGAGCAGCACTGAAAGCCCCAGGGCAAAGCCCCCTTTGTAACTTGAAGTTGGACATGAAAAGCAGGGGAGGACTCGTCCAAAACCTACCTCTGCACCCTGTGCTTGGGACACTCACGACCGTCCATTAAGGCCTCAGGTTGGTGTGGTGTGAAACTCCTTGAAACAGTTTCCCCATGCAAATTTTTATGGGTAGAACGGCGAGGCTGATATGAAAAATCACCTTGTGTTAAAATTTCCTCCCCCTCAATAACAAAATGGCCTTGCTAGGAAATCCTGTAATCTAAGTACAAGCTTAGCACCATCCATCAAAGAGAGGATGTGAGCAGCGCTTGTAAAAAGTTAATAACCTCTATGGAGGCACAGGGCAGCGCTAAAGGAAAGTGCTGAGTAATGGCCAGGAGGATCCTTTCATCTCCCAGTGAGCTCAGTGACTGGAAATGTGAAGTTCACTTCAGTAAACAGCAGTTTTTAAATGTCTTTTAAAATTACTATGGATAAACAAACAAACAGAAAGACTCAAATCCAGTTTTTCTCACTTGTAGGTTTTTGAGGTTGTTTTGGGCAGCTTCATAGGTTTCAAATTCATATGAAAAAAATGAAGTGCAATTTTTAAGCAAACAGTAACCAACCAGGGTAAATGTCCATGTTTTCTTGACACAAACAATTGCCTGAAAATACAGTGTTAGTGCGCGTCTCAGTAAATGGGGAGCAAAAACATAAGCCCTACGTATTTTTTTCTGTGTATTTAATCATCTTCATTGTTGAGAAAACCCTGTAAGTCCTCATATGCAGTTCAGGTCTTTTGAATTCTTGAAAACTGCATCCCTTTTAAAAACTGAGTACAAATGCCTACGTGCGCACTTGCACCTAGACCATACACAAATGGACCTAATTTATTTTGGTGCCAAACAATGCTGTGAAATACTTTGACTTAATTTTAAAGAAAAGCAAACAATGACCAGTTCTTGTGATGACACAATCTGTGTCATAAAATGCACCCAACAAACCATTTACATTGCAAAAAGTTGCCCCAGCTGTTGTTTATATTGGAAGTAAGATTAGCACATTCATATCCTCTGGCTAGCAGATACTATCAGCTGCAAGCACTTGCTACCCATCAGTGACAGTGAAGAAGGGGACATTCTCAAAATTGAGACATGAAGAAGTATTTATATTGTTTTAAAAGGACAGCTCAAGCCCATTTCGGTTTGCTGGGAAAAAATACTGGTAAAAATGTAGTAAAATATCCTAATGTATGTGAGTACTGTGTAGAATGCAATCTAAAACTCATTACGATTTTAGCTAGTGTAAGTCAGCATAAATCAGAATAAGGCTGATTTATTTAAACTGAGGAAGTAGATTTTGATATGTTCTATTTAATACTTCTTTATATTCCTTGATGAAAAAATGTTCGAAGTTGGCGAATTAGTCCCAGTGCACCTGATAGATAGGCTGCTCCCAAAGGCGCTCCAAAATATTTCCACTCTCAGGTCTTTTGCTCTACTTCACCTGCTCAAGATAAGGCTCGCTACTAAATCCGGGGCTGGAAGGAGCATGTCCCAGGCCATGCTGGCAGATAAAGAGATATTTTGGTTTTATGTATTGGTGCTCAGCTTTTAAAGAACATCTAGTGGTTTTGACCAAACTAATACAGGACACTGGTGATGCCTTTTTATTCTCCTTTTCTTTCTAGAGGAACTATTTTATGGCTGGGGTGGATTGATTGATCTGTCAAGTCACCTACACTATACAGACTTACTTATGATTATGGGCTGGAATAAATAATCCAAGTGGGTTTCTTCAGTTGAATGTTTCCTAGTATTATATACCAAGAAAAAAAAAATTGTGAAATATCTTTTGAATGTGTTACCATGTTGTCCACATGTAAGCTTGCAGCAGAGGCAGAATGTGAGTGGATTTAGCATGTCAATTTTTTAAAAAATTAACATTTCCAATTTTCATTATGCAGTTTGATTTTTTTATTCCCCAGGACAAAAGTATAGGTATTTGAAAAAGTTATTTTATAAACAACTATGACCACTCTTTGTTTACAACACTTTTCATTTCTGCAAGTTTTTTGTGGACAGAATCCGGTAAAGAAGAAAAATAATTTCATAAATTCTTATTTCTTTAAAGTGGAAGATGGAGGATATATGCATGGGAAGGATGGCACAAAAGAGGAAGTAAAGGGAGTCACAAACCAATGACCCATGGAGGCTTCCTGTTGAAGTTACACATTGAACTGATCTTAATGCCCCTTTAGAAACTGGGGAAATTTGGAAATGTTTCCAGATTTCACAATTGGCTTCTGTTATGTCACGAGACCAGCTGAGTCCTCACATCGAAACACTTTCAATCTTTCAGATTCCAGCTCCGGCCCTCTGGCCTGTGGCTGTCTCTCAGCAGAATGGAAACATTCATGAAGCACCAAGTGCCCCACTTCCAGCCCGGGCTGTCCATTCAAGCTTCCCCCCGCAGTGCCGGTTCCCACAGCAGGACAGAGCCCTTCGGGGAGGTGTCGGCTGTCAGGAGTCAGTTGTCAGGATAATTCATGGCCTCGGGGGAAAGGCGAGCTGAGAAGCAGCAGCCTTCTCCAGTTCTGGGGAGGTCAGCCACATCAAAGCCGGGATGTGCCCGGCCTCCGAGCGGGCGGGGAGGAGTGGCCGCTGCTCTTGAAGTTGCCAGCTTTCCTTTTTCTGTGAAGGCTAGGGAGTGTCAGGGGATGTGTTTGAAGATCTGGGGAAAATCTGGGATCATTCAAGCTGGAGCTGAGCAACAAAAGAGAAGGGCTCCGACTTAGTGAGGCTCGATGTAGATTTTGCTGAAATGGGTTAGAAATCAGAGAGAAAGAATACATGGGGCATTGCTGCTTCACTTTGCTTTTGCACTGGCACAGTGCAATTCACTTCAACTTCTCTTTCACAGTGCAGTAGACAAGGAATAGTATATGCTCCATCTTGCTGAGCACAAAAAGCTGTTCCAGGGGTCCAGGCCTTGTCCCTCAGGATGTATGGTTTTTTCTAAGAACATGTATCTTTCCCACTCCTTGCATTCAGGGAATTTAGGAGTGAAAACAATTTACTGAACTTTGGGGTTTTTTGCCTTCTGTTTTTAAAACCTAAGCAAAAGTTTGCCAGGTGTGTGAAAATACACGAGTTTTACAAAGCATCGGTGTGGTGAATGGAAAGGTCTGGAGCTGTCAGGGGAGAGAACACAGATAGGAAAAAGTGGAGATCACTGGGATGGATGAGATAGGGCATGGCCAGAAAAAAATGAAATTTGCAGATTTTAGTTCATTTCAAGTTTTAAAAGCTGTTGATGTTCAGTTCCTTACTGAATTCTGGCTGGAAAAGTGATACCTATTCTTCCTCTTACATTCAAATGTATATGCAAATTCTATACTATATATATACATATATATCACCAGGGAAGGAGTTATATGAAAATGTTTCACTGGTACTGAGTGAGTAAACAACCAAAGATGCCCCTGTGTCTGGGAGACTGCTCTGGCAAAGAGTAAAAAGTGAAGATGAAATGGGAAAGAATAAAAAAAAAATAGGGGAAATACAGTTCAGAGCATTAAAATGGATTTTGCATTTGATTTACATGGCAATGATGATTCATTTTAAGCTGTGTTGTTGTACGGTCTTTGGAATACATGTGTCGGCTCATTATGTCTGCAGGCAGTTTTATAAGACCAGCTATAGCATTGAATAGTCTGTAAATATAACTTGCTTTATTGTATAATACTTTTTCTACTGCACAGCTGAGTGCAGCCTGTTGAACACTCAGCCTAGGTCACATCACTGGAAAAGACTGCTGGATGTTCCTGCCTGTATTCCTCTTTGCTGGAGTTTCCTGGGATTCCCCATCTCTCCTTTTCCTCACCTTCACCATGTTTTTTGAGTGCTCCCAAGTCAACCTGAATCAAGTTCCCCTGGGACAGGCAACTTAAGATGGGTTTGCCTGGCTCTGCAGTGGCTAAAATGTGTCCAGGACATAATTACTCTGTAAGCAGGCAACACAAGAAGGGTACATGTGCTCAGTCCAGGTTTTTGATCTGGAACATACTGTAAAAAGGACATAGTGTGATGACATTTATCAGCACTGGCCATCTAGTTAACAACCCTTTGAAATGAACAGGCAAATAACACCTCAAGCCTATTGTTTTAAGTGAAGTTGAAACAAACTTGTAAACCTGTCCCCCTTGCTCTCTGTCTTAGCTTCAAGATAACCTGAGCTGGGAAATTTTTGCTAAAATCTGATTATCTAACTGACAAGTTAGCCCCCCAGAATACTTGCAGATGGCTTACGTGGCACTGTCCAACTGTGAAAAGGTCTTGCCCATTTTGCCAGCTGTGAAAGCACAGACAGGGTTCCACAGTGAGTTAAATTGCATAAGGAAACCAAGTGGAATTTACACCTTCTCCTTAAGTTCCTATGTCAAAAAGCCACCTGTGGATATCCTTGCTGCAAGACAACAGGGAGCACTCCAACTGAATGTCCACGAGAACAAAATTGATCAACAAGGTCTTCTGAGGAGGCCAAAGGGTAAGGAAAGTGGTGGTATGTTATGGGTATGTTATGCAAGTCAGGATTTCTGGCTGTACCTGTTGTTGCTGTTAGTCTATGGGACTGTCGTTCCCACAAATTTCACACATATTAAGCTTGATTAAAAACAACCAAAGGAGTATTTAACACTCAAAGAATCCTTTCATTATGGAGAACACTGAGATGCTTGTTACATTTACACTTAATGAAGTGCATAAAAGACAGTTGCTAAAATATGCTGCACTCTGGCATGTAGCTCAGTTGACAGAATTTGTGGGGGTTTTTGAAACCTGGTCTCAACACCAAATCTAAAAAAAAAAAGCAACCTTTCTGCCAGTACCGATCATATCTTGACCAAAAGCATTAGAGGACCAAGTGGGCTACAAATAGCCAAGTAGGTAGAAAAAGCCCCTGTAGAAATTCTGTATACCTTGGCAAAAATTCTGTCAACTGTCTGATCTCTTCGAGCAGAGAAGTGGAAGTTTCCACCCTGAACTCAAATGTTGTTACAAGGAGGTAAAAGAGCAAATGAAGGAATGAATTGCTCATAGTAAGCCACTCACGAGAAAATAGTAAACAGATAAGATAGAAATATCACAAAGCAGTACATGCTGCAAATGCCAGCAAGTGGCAGCAGAAGGATAATTAGCACTTCAAAGAACTTCTATTAAGACAAGTAAAATAAAAAATAATAGTCTTTCCTCAGGCAAACTGCACATTGAATTTAGACCTGTAGATGCAGGCAGAATTCACTGCCTCCTCCACTCTATGTATGGGCCTAGTACCTCACAAGACTAGACCCACTATGCAACACTGGACCAGAAACGTGTAGCAGTTTTACATGGAGCTACACTGGGAAAAGCCTACTTCTGAATGGAATACTAGTAAATTTGAGACTGGATTTTATGAAGTGTGTGGGTGGTGGTATGTGTCAATTAGGTAATTCTCATTATCCTAGTGTCCCTGCTGACTTAGAATGTACACATCTTGAATTCATTAAGTCCTGTGCTGGTCTAGGAAAGAAAATGAAGGGAATAATCTCTTCTAGCTTACAGATAGAACTGATTAAAGGTTTAAGAACAGCACAGACTCAAGTTTTCATCATTGCACAGTACTTTCAGATAGAGGATGTAAAGTGCTCTAAACCACTCCAAAACATGTTGTAGCAACCACCTGCTTTCAGAAAGTTTTGGTAGCTCAAACAAGTGAAGTGAGATAGACTTGTCAAAGGGAAGAGGTGAAATGAAAGATTTGATTGCCACAATAAATGCAGAAGGAAAGATTAAGTTTGGCTGAGGTTTGAGAGAACAGATAGAGAAAGCCTCAAACTCATTATTCACCTCCATATTTTTTGACATGGTTGTGGTGCTTGTGTTTGCCTGAATATTGAGGGCAGCTCTGGATTATGGTTTGGGAACTACCTCAGGGCAAGGAGCAGAGGAAACAGTTGATAGGAATGGAGGTAGTCCAGCCTCACCTGCCTTCTGTTGACTCCTACCCAATATCTACAGTCAGGCCTAAAAGGAAAGACTGTGCTGAAAAAGCTATTTATGCAGGTTAGCATGGCCTTGAGCATTTGCTGAGTTAGCACGAAACCTTTTATGGATCAGCAGGGACTCTCTGGGACATGGGACCCTCCAGTGGATTGGAGGCTGGAAAAGGAAGGCAGGAGAAAAGCATGGAGGAGAGAAAACAGTAAGTGATAAAGTTAGCTAATGTGTCTTTTCTGAGAACAAATACAGCCAAACTGTTCACCAGCAGAGAGAGAAGAAGAGAGGGAAGCTGTAGACATCTGTTTCTCATTTTGATGAGCCTTTCAAGATATAAGCGAAGTAAGGACTTATGATCCAAAGGAACCATTATAAGTTACATGGTTGGTGAAAACATATAGGCAACAATTACATGACAGCTGGTTGGAAAAAGAGGTTGCATTTGAAAGAGGATGTCTCAGCAGGGATAAAATCAAGATCTGCCTGGAATCCATTTTATATTTGTGGCATTTGGAGATCAGTCAAATGCTGGTTGAAATTTTATTCAAACTCTAGGACATGGTAATGGTGCCACAACCTAACCTATTTAACTGGCCATTATTCAGCATTGAATCATGCTAGTTGATGCCTCCTTGAGACATTTCACACAGTTTTATAAAATGTTTTTGAAATCTTAGAATTCCTTTAGAGGAAACCTGGTTTCATTGAGCATTTATATGTACAGAATCTGTATTTATAGAATTAACAAACATACTCAGAACTTTAAGTGGAAAACAATTTCTGAGGACTCCTATTTTTAACAGAGGTATGTTAAATGAGAATGCATTTCACGGGGCTTCAGAGTTTATTAAATGGAGAATTTCTTACCTTTCTGCTAAATACTAAAGCATAATTAGTGTTGAATTTAACAAGAGGAAATTCAACAGTGACCTTATAGCCATTAGAGCTGGGAAAAAACCCTCTTCAGTTCTCTTCAGTGTGCAATTAGCTCATACGTGGAAGCTACAAAAAAACTGCGGAAGTTAAAAGCTCGGCTCTGCTGCTGGTCTCTTCTTTTAACTTGTCTCCTCTGAAAACAGCCGGTTTTTGAGGACTCTCAGAGTTGTGGGTTGGAACCTACTTTTCCAGAGTATTCTGCTCCTATGTAAGTAATGAAAGACTTCTCCTTCTAGCATTTTAGCATTTGTATGTTCCTGTTTGCAGTGAGTTGTGGCTTGTCTGAATTTTACTGTCTGAATTTTACTGCATGAATATAATAATAATAGGACAATCCATGAAGGAGGCCTCTTCTACTCTTGAACAGACTTACTGTGGTGTAAGAATGGCTTTTTTGGCTTTGATTCCAAATAACATAGTCTTAAAAGAAATAACAAAACAGGTGTGCCTGAATAAACTCTCAAGAGCTTCATTGATCTATTTGATTATAATAAATGACTTAACATATACTAAATAAACTGACATGTGCAGACAAGGCTTTTAAAATATGCAGCCCCTCCCTCTCAGAAGTTTGGCAGCAGCAGCACAGGATGATGCCAGCTGGATTGCAGTCTACTTGTATCAGGGCAAAAACAGAGAGTGCTTTCTGATGGAGCTCTAACTCTCGAAGAAGTAAATAACCCTGGCTGTTGGCTGCTGCTGTTGCCTCCACAGCTGGGGTCATAAAAGGGACTGAGACTGACATTTGCCTGGATAATGCTGTTCAAATATTTTACCTGAATAAGCATTGATGAGCATGGTTTGCTTTAACCTGGCTGACCTGGTGCTGAAACAGGTGAGGATGCAAAGCATAAAACCTCTTTGGCAACAGCTGTTAAGATGGGAGCATTTTGCATGCCTCACCTATTTCTAAATGAATATGAACTATTTATAATCAGTCTAGATATAAGTCTTCTAAAGCACAATATTGTCCTGGGCAAGTTATTTTAGTAGTTTACCTCACACAAGCAGGTAAAAGCTGCTCTGATAGGATACAGTGCTATGGCATAGCATGCTTTGCAGCCTAAATGGATCTAAGGAATGATCCATTATCTCCTTTTCTGCTTTTCTTAGAAAAATATGTGTCCCTGCATCATGATGACTTGTTCTGCCTGTGGTCAAGAAGACAAATCATGATCAAATTATTTAATATGCATTAAAGTCGAGATAATTGCAAGATCTTTTTAAACTTCTGTTAATGTCAAGGGATTCAATGTAGCTGAATCAAAACAAAGGTTTTTTCCAACTATTTTATATGCAGAAGTACGTGATAAAGGTACGAAACAGAGGCATCATTTTACCAATGGAAATGTGGCCTTGTCTCCCTTAGAAAACATCTGCTTGTTGTTATGCAGCTGTGTTTTGGGAAAAGCAACCTTCAGAGCAGAGAAATACCAGTACCATTCAAGCTTCAGGAGCAATTCAATTAAAACAAGTGTTAACTACTGGAATTTATTAAGTGTTTCCTGCCTAATCTTGTGAAACATGTGTAATTGCTATGGGTGGTTAAGACTTTAGTTTTATACCTGCCTGGCTCTGCTGATTTAAATAGAGAAGTAACAAATTAGATTTGAGGAAGTGGCTGGAAAACAAAAGGATACAGGTGTCCCATGCAATGATGCCGAGTTTCCCAGGGCTTTGCTTGTTAGCACATGGGGTATCACCCAAAATTCACAGGAAGAAAATCACAAGGATAACAAGCTTTTTGTTTTATTTCAACACTGGGTTGATCAGAAAACTTCCCACAGTTCTTGGCAAGCTTAAGTCAATGCCAGATATATTTCTGAATGACTTCTTCGCTGGTTAGTTGTTTAAAAAAACCAAAACAAACAAAGAGTATGGAGTGATCTATCATGTGTGCAGAACACACTCACAGGGACCAGCACTCTCCCCAACATTTACCAACATGCTACAGCAATGTATTACTGAGGAGTGTATTTCTGCTGACAGATTCTTTCCACCACAATTACAGAGAGAATAATGGCTGAGAAAAAACACCCATATGTCCCCATTAACTTTGCAATCTGTCTAATCAGTGTACTTACAAAGCCCTCATCACATCTCAGATATTATAGTGATAACAGGGGAGATTAGACAGACTTCAAAGCTGCAAGAGAAATATGAACGTTGATTCCCAGCCATGATTAATTTGGCCAGAACCTCACACTCCTTTAATTTAATTAAGAACATAAGGAACAATCAGAGCAGTGACAAAGCAAGAGAGTGATCGAGCTGGCAGCTGAGGACAACATGGGCTCCCCAACACTTAAAGATACCCGTGTAAGATCTGTCAGGCTGCCTGGGGAGCATGCTCTTCTAGGGGTGGGCAGGTGATTCATTCTCCATGGGATGAATCCAACTGATCACAGCATGTGTTTTAGAACTGGAACTGTGTTAAGCCAAATGACCATTAAATAATTAATTACTGGAATTAAAGACTAATAATTATATAAATTGAAATTAATGGATCTGGCAGCTGCCTGTGATCATGCTGGCGTGTTGCAGTATCTGTAAAGCAGTTGGTCTGTCAGGAAAAGCGTAAACTGCTTCCAGTGGGCATGGAAAGACCACGCACTGTGACAGCTGCACCCAGCACAAGGCGCCATAGGTTCACACTCCTTTCCTCCCGTGGTAACATGCTGATGTGCCAATGCCAGCAGGCAGAGCAGCCACAGTAATGCTCATCTGGCCACAAAAGGATGTGCCATGCAGTGAGTTAGCTTATTTACAGCTTATTTATGCTTCTTTCAGTGATGAAATCCCTCTTCTCCCTCCTCTGCTGCCAGGACCAGATGTCTTGCTTGCACACCCGACTTCTGTGGTTCCTGGCTAAACACGGGTTTGCTGCACATACAGCATGTTCTGTTCTACCACTTGTGTACATCATACATGCAGCCTATGGGTCTGTCATGCTGGAGGTGCCTCAGAGGGGCAAATGCAGTTGTTCAGCCAACAGCCTGCTTCTTGTTCAGCCTGAGGAAAGTGGGTGCTGGCAGTGGGAGGAGGTATTTTGGTTCTGGCCTGTGTAAAGTCCAGTTCAGAGACAGTGCATGTCCACAGGCACACCTACAACTACCTCAGCTTCATTTGCTTTGCAGTAGGTGGTATCTTCAGCATCTTCTCCAGTGCCTGCAGGAGGGCAACTCCATATCCCACGCTTGTGATCATGTTAGCACATCTTTGTCACACTTCTAGTGTGCAAGTTGCAAACTGTCTTAAAGTCCTACCTAAAAAAAATATGGAGAAGAGGAGGTGTTACTGAATCAAATGAGAATTACCCTTATTCTGAAAACACATTCTTATTGGAGGCTTCCAACAGTTTAAGTAACCAGGCTGAAATTTTGGTAATTCACTTCACAAGTCCCGGGTGTCTTTGTGTGCACATGGCACAGGCCCCTGGCTTACCTGGAAGCAGTCCTGAGCAGTTTAAGGTACATATACATCTAAAAGCTTTGAATAGCCTAGGGCATGAGTTTACACTGTCCTAATTATCATACATTATCTGTCCATATTTCCTCTCATGCCCTGTGGCCAATGCAATGTAACTAATGACTGACACTGCAGGCTTAAGCTACCTCATGCTTACTGCAGAGCAAGGATTTGCCCAGGGCAATCCTCTTGGAAAAGAAGTGCTGTAAATTCACATCGTGGCTTATCTTAAGGTAAATCATATGAGACTGATCTGGCATAGGTTGACATAAAAGTGTCATGTTTCTCTGCCAGTTTGATTAAATCAATTTATCACCACAATTTAAGCTAGCAAATGGAAGTTTCAATTTTACCATTGTGGGCATAATTTCCCAAGAAACATAAATCAAACCAAACCAAATATAATAACATTTAGATGACAATAAGGAAAATCACAAAGATTTTGGTTACATCACACTTTCTTGTGCAGACAAGGCTTTCAGAGTGCCTATGTTTTTACACGTTTGACCAAATCTGAGCATCTACAAAAGTCAGCATTCAGGGAAAGCTTGTGCTAACTGTGGAATTGACTCTTCTGCTGGGTTGTTTTTATTTCAGAGCTGTCCCTGCTTTGAGCAAAAGGTTGGACTAGATAATCTCCTGAGACCCCTCCAACCTGAATTAAACTGTGAGCCGTGATCTGAGCTGGCCACTGAGCCTCCCTCCACAGGCAGTGAACAGCAACAGGCACTTTTAGGGAGCAAGGTCTATTTCTCTACAGTATAAGCATGAAGTAAGCATTTTGTGTGCTGTGCAATACTGCTTTTATATCTCTGTTATCAAATGTTTCCTCATCTCCTGCCTGAAGAATGAAGGCAGACAATTCACTGGTATCTGCACCATCTTCTGGATGGGTTCAGCCTATAAACTACATTCATTAAAAAGAATCAGTATGGAACACTTAAGAACAATTTTGGGGAGCAGATATAGGCTGCAATCTTGTAATTAATTTAGACCAAGCTGCCCATTTGATCTGTTTTCAGCCACATTCATCTCAGTTCTTCGTGACTACAGCGTGTCCCCAAAGTGCTGTAGGGTCAAGACATAGAAAGAAGTGCTACTTCTACTCATAAAGACTATGAAATAAATAATTATATGGTCAGAAGAACTTACAAAATCTATTTTCCTGTGATTCACTTGCTAGCTGTCACTCTTTCACATGCTCTTTCTGTGAGTTTTGTAATTTCTAATAATGTGACTGATAATGTCAGATTCCAGACTTCAGTCCCTTGGGTTATATAAAGCAGCACTGATCATGGGCAAGCTCTTGATGCTTTCTATTCTCACTGATATTTGTGAGAAATAGCTAAAAGAAGGTCCTGTTCTGACCATATAATTTCTACAGTGTGTGTCCAACTGGAGCAAACTGAAGTACTAGAAGAAAGTCAGCCCAGCAGGGATGCTGTAAAAGAAGCAATGGAAATATTAATGCAATGGGTCCTAGACCTTGGTTAGTGTTTTTTCTTGCTTCCTGCAAGGGACTTAGAAAATGTGTGGAGTTTCTTCATTGAAAGGAAAAAAAGAAAAGTGTGAAAACTGCAGAACTATAAGACATCTAAGGATCTCTTGAGAGAATAAGATCCCATGTGATGTCCAGTAAAGGAGTGAACTGACCTGCCTTTTGCTACTCGGTGGGGTAGGGATAGCTTGTATTAAATCTAGTAAAAAAAAAAAGCCGGGGACTCTTTTCAATCTTGAGAACAGCTGATGGCAGGGATCACACCTAAGCTCCACAATCTCCCAGACCAGGCTGGTTCCTGCTCCGTGTATCAATCCCACCTGTGTCCAGCATTTTCTGGGGCAGGACTCTCTGGCCTATGACAACAACATGCCACAGACTGCACTTGAACGATAGAGTATTATCATGTACCAAAGCTCAGAAACATGGCCTGGATCTCTCATTTATTTAGTGAAAATGTAACTACAAGGTTATTTTCCTCTAGGCAGTCTGGTAACTTATAGAAATCTTAGTGTTATTTTAGGATAATAAATTTGATTTATTTGGCTGAGAAAAATATTATAGAAAGTATAATATTTATTATAAAAAGTATAAAATTCTTCTTCCATAGCTGGAAGAAGCAGGAACAATTTGCGCCATCCATCCATCCATCCATCCATCCATCCATCCATCCATCCATCCATCCAAGACAAAGGTGAAGCAGCAAATTTAGGCTAAATAAAAGTTGAGTAAAAAAAATGTACTATATATAAAATAATTGAGTTAATTCCAGAGAAAAGTGGTATTTGCAACAAAGCCTCAGTAATACCAAATCTTATCAACAGCTTTCAGTGGTTTTGTCTCCCCTTTAGCATCTAAACTCTTGCTAAGAAAAAAATTCAGACCAAATTTTTTAACAGACAGATTCACAACAGCTTGTGCATCGGGACATGTTTGGCAGTACATGTCTGACAGGAATTTTTCTGCCTCCTAGAAAAGCTCTGCTAAATATTCATGCATTTGCCATTGAAAGAAACCTGATTCTTGGCCAAAATGAAGCTTATTAGCAGACAGAAGAGGAGGGGTCCTTCCTCCCTGCTGCACCTCTGATTATTGTAGGTTTTGCGTCACACCTGGTGTCTGCAAACAGATGCTGTCAAACCCAAATTAGTCTACCATGGAAATGATTTATAACTTGAGATATTGCCAATTCATGGCATTTTTTTGAAAGGTTGTTTTTAAGCTTTTATGTAGAATTTATAATTTGTGGGAGTTTTTTCAGCACCATCTGTCTATCAGAGGTGACTAAAAAAGAAAATCTGTGTTTTTTAAAAAGTTCAAAACAAAGCACGAATATTTCTTTTAACATGTTTTCTTCTTTTGACAGAGATCTCAAAAATATATTTGCTATTAATGAAAATGAGGAAATATTATTAAAAATCTTAATTAATTTGAGAACACTTTCAATAAGAACTGTTTCTATTTTTCTGCTGAAACCTTTGTCTAAACATCCGCAAACATGGTGAGGAGAGTGACCCAGTCACAAGAAGGGCTCTGAGTTTTTGGGTACTTAGTACCAGCTGCTGCTGAGCTATTTGTGCCTGGGGTCAGGATGGATGTGTTTGGAACAGAGATGGAATGAGCTTCCGTGCGGGGTGGGAGCTGTCAGCACCTGCTTCAGAAAGGATGACAGGAGAGTTCATGTCTCTACCCCAACATGTTGCTAAAGGAGGGGCAGCTCTGAGGTCAGCCCAGGCATCTCAGGACTTTACCTAGTTTAGTCTTGAAACTCTTTCAGGATGGAGGGAGGCTGCACTGTCCTGGCAACATGCTTAGATGTCTTCATGGGGGAGAAGTCTCTTTTCATATCCAGGCTGAACCCTGAACCTTGAACCTCTCCGCTTTCAACTTGGAGTCTTTTGTTGTCACACCAAGCAGCACTGTGAAGGGCCTGGAACCATTTTCTTGAAAACCTCCCTGTAGGTACTGGATGTGACCTTAGGGTCCTCCTGCCAAAGCTATCCCTTGTCCAGCCCAAGCAGCCCAGGTGTCTCAGACCCTCCACTCCAGCCCGAACCAACACGCTGCCCCTGGGCTGAACTTGCTGCAGTTTATCAGTGATGTCCTTGTACTGGGGAACTCAGTACTGGTCACGGTGTGCAGACATAGGTAACAAGTACTGAGGGCCGAGAAGCTGTCTCCTAAGTGCCTGGTCTGTGGCAAGCCTGTGTGAGATTTCACTTTACGCCCTGTGTCCCTGTAGCAGTGGCTGCTGCCCATAACTCTCAGTGACAGAAAATACACTGTCACACACACTTCAGCTGTGCCAGGGCAGAGGGGGCTTGACAGACAGCAGTAATGAGGAGCAGGAAAAGGCCATGGACCTGTCTTCCTCTGCTTCCCAAGCTATGGAGGGTGGTAATTTCCAGTGGACAGGAGGGCAGGAAAACATCAGCTCCCATGTAAAGTACTTTGGCCATAAACTTCAAAGTGCTTCCCAAAAGGAAGCTGGATTGCTATTCCTGTTTTGTAAATCAGGAAGCTAAGGAAAAAGGGAAGGAAGTGTTTTGACTGAATTGATCTAGCAGCTGCTGGTAGAGACTCTGAGTGCTGCCCATGCACTGCACTGCGTCTCAGAGCAGGGACCAGCCCCGGCCGCCTCAGGCACGCACTGCATTCCGTGGGTGCTCCATGGCAAATTTCTACTTGGAAATCAGGCTGGTGACATGAGACCAACAGCCTTCAAACTGTGCAGGCCTGTGGCTTCGAAGTGCTGGTGAGAAATACCATGAATTAGGCATAATCTTATCAAAAATATTTTATTTATGAAAGTAACAATTATACTATACAACCTATATTGGAAATACATTGAATAATTGCTAGAATAAATACAGGCAATTAATTCAATCTTTTTATAGAATGAGAAGATTTATTTGACATTTGAATGTTAACCCAAGCTTTAACTTACATCATAAATAGTTAAAAGGCATAGTCAAGTTTTTTTTATTTTTACCATTTCTCTTGCTTTTTTTAATACTGTCCTATTTTGTAATCAACATGAATCAACTCTCCAATCATTAACATAATATTAGTATGACTTTCAAGCAATCATGTACCTCAAGATAATCAGACAATAAGGTAGTGTGTGTGCAGTTCATTCTACAGCAGAATCTATTCATGTCTGCATAAAAAAGAGAAGCTGAAAATGCTTCCAAGTTCTTTGAGCATCATATGCCGATTTCTGCTTTACCACAGTGCTTTTAATACCAGAATCTAAAAAGGGCAGCTGGTCTTTCTGTTGCTCTTTATAGAGTATATTGGAGCTCAATGCCACATTCCTTTGGCTGGTGAAGGACTGCAGAATTTAGTCCTGAATATTATTTCTCAAAACCATGGTCCAAAATAAATGTCCAAGACTGATTATTAGGCACCAAGGATGTGATGCATTTGCTAAGGCTTGATGTTTTCTGATAAAAAAAATTGGCTGCTTTTCTGGTAGATATGCTGTAGTCAAAAACAAGCTATTGGGCTCAGTACTGGGGTCTGTATTACACTGGATGTCAGAGAAGGTGATGTTTTTATTTTTTGTAAACTGTATGAACAGCTTTGCAGAAGTTTTATAGTACAACATACACATTTTGAAAGTGTTGATCATTTTTTCCTTCCAGGTTTTTTTTAAATAAAAAATCTGAACTATTTACTTGGCGCTAGCAGATTATGAACAACTATGACCATCGGTGAATTCAATAGCAGTTTCAGGTGCCCAATATTTTTCCAGATCAGAAGTTTTTGACTGCTCAGGTCCTATATAAAATCAGTGGGAGGCTTTCCATAGAAATGTCTTTTCCAGTGGCATGGAGGCCTGCCTTGCCTTATGGTTTATTGTGCATGCCAGGGATATTAAACTCCCAACAGAGAAGCAAATTTCCCTTTTACAATGTTATCAAAACAAAAACCCCAAATTGCACATATCTACCCCTTTGGCCTTTTTTTTTCTGCACAAATATGCTTGTATGCAAACTGACAATTTTGGGCCTTTCCTAATAAAGGTCTTAAAAGAGCACATTTAAATGCTTTTTCACAGAAATAACCATTCATTAGTTGCAAAAATGCAGAGAGACATTTTATTCTCTATGTTGTGAACAATATCATTTCAGCAGAAATCTGGGGGGAGAATGTATGATTTTTTTGTCCCTAAATATGTTTAAAAAGGCTAAAGAACAAAATGTTGGGGAGGCAGCTTTTTTTGGCAGATAGTAAAATATAAAATATGTGATTTAAAAAAAAAGTTGGCTTAAAAATACACACACAAAAATAATACAATAATATAAAAATACAACTCAGCCAATGGCCTCTTAAAATTTACCTTTGGCATTACATTTGGCAGCCTAAAACAAAAGACCCTTCCTATAAACAGAACTATAAAAAAAGAGAAGTTCATAAATTAGGTTGCAAGGGGTTGTACAGTCCTTTTCTTGATTCTCCAAGCTCCCTTTCTTTCTGTCCACACACATAAGCATGACCAGTGAGGTATATAGAATGTAACACTGTCAGGCGTATGCACAATAAAAAAGTGCATAAACGTAGAAGTTCTCCCCTTTTCTTGTGAACAGGTCGTAACTGTGTGGTTTGCATCCTTCCCCCCTTGGAAACAAAAAAAAAATCTTTTTTTTTTCTTTTTTTTTTTTTTTCTCCTTACTTTGGCAGGATGAAAATGAACCCAGAGGAATATAAGTGTCCTATTCCCAGCAGCAGTGATCCATTTCCCTTGGCAACATATGTCTGATGCCACAGATACTACAAGGTCGTTGGGTTGCTTTACAACTCTGGGTAACTTCCCACGGAAACATCATACGTCTAGCACCATGTCGTAGTGTTGTTGCTCTTTCTTCCGCCTGCCACATTTGTTGATAAGAACCATGTACAAAGTCAAAAGCAAAACCCAGTAACATGCATAGAGTATTGTGCCAATGATGAGAACTGTCTGTTTTGACTCAGAAAATGGCTTTTTTGATTCCTTGTAAATAGTGAAAATTACGCCACCTAGGAGGATTGTAAACCAAATGGAGACTGGAATGAGTCCTATAAAATTAACTACAATGGTTTTCCTTCCTGACGTGCCCCACCCTGCTTTGTTTATTGTGGCAATTGCAAACATCTTTGCTGGCAGTAAACTTGACATGTACAACACTGAGTAGAGTGACATGAAAACCATGACAATGTTGCCCCTAAGGAAGCTGGCAAAGGAAGACTTTATCAGGCCAACTAACTGAACTGTCAACAGGAAGAGGAGGATGTTCCAGATTTTTCCCCTGTAGAAGAGCTGAATGACTGTGGCAATAAGGAAGAAAGGAAAGAATCCAGTGATTACAGCTTCATAGGTCATCCACAAATGGTGCTTGTGGAACCACATCGCATTATAAAGCCACTCTCTAAAGTAAGATTTACTCCAGCGGGTCTGCTGATTCAGCCACCTGAGATACTCTATCGGCGTTTCCGTAAGGCACTTGGATCTAGCTGTGTATTTCGTTGCATAGCCCAGACTTAGCACTCTGTTAGTTAGATGCCTGTCATCTCCAAAGCTGCACTGGGAGCCCATAAACTCTTGATTGTACCAATCTTCCACAAATTCATGGAGTAAAGAGTTTCTGTACATTCCCAGAGGTCCACTGATGCACTGTACACAGCCAAAGTAGGACTGACAGGCTCTTTCGATGTTAAATGCCATCCAGTATCTCACGCTGCTCAGAAAGGAGATCCAGGAATCGTATTTGTTCAAAATCTGCAAAACAAAAAAAAAAAGTTTTCCTTTTAGATGAGCTCTTGAAACAGAAAATATGCACATTGGATCAATAAGGAATTTGCAGAGACTAGAGCACCATTAGATGAAATGTGGTGGGAACCTCACTCTTGTGTCCAACCCATGGCAAATCCAGGAGCTACTCAAACAGCTCTGCCAGGACATTGACAGGAAGGGTGAGATGAAACTTTCAAATGTCTGTTTCACCAAGATGTTCTTTTTTTCCTTGCAAGCTTTCCTATTCTCCACCAAGAAATTTCCTTATTTTCTGTCTCATTCTTCCTTCCCTTTTGCCCCCAGTTAAAGACCTGCTGGATTTAGACTTTCTGAAGAGGAGCTGGTGAGTTCATGGTCTCCTGCTGCTTTTCTGCCCATGCACATCTTTGGGACTCACAGGACTCCTTCTAGCCCTCCCAAAACTATGCTGGAACATAAGAAAAGCTGAGCACATGTTCTTTGCCCTACATTTTTGGTATCATAAGGCTAGCCCTAAAGGTTTAACCCTGAACTGCGTGCCCATATCCAGCATTAGGTCCTCTGAGGAACAACCTGTTCTGTCTCTGCAGTACCAGCCTGTTACCTCATCCCAAAACATGTGGTGATACTCCAGCAGAGTCTTCCTCAGGCTCACATAAATGTCTCAGTCTTTCTCTTCTGCACAACACAATGCCCATCCAAAGCTCAGACCGACACTTGACACAGACATACTCTAAGAGTCTGAACACTCAGTGGATGTATGAACGTGTGCAGATGCTCAAGTCCATGGCTTTACATCCAGGTTCTCAACACACACCTTGTGCCAGAGGACATGGCAATGAAGTGTGTGGATCTTTGGCCTTCTACAACTATAAAGCATTGCCCTGCAACTAGAAAAAAATAGTCTTTTGTTCTGACTGCCCTAATATCTATCAAGTTCAATTCCAGAACATATTAGAAGCTTGGGGATAGGGTCAAGCCTGGCTGAAACATGTTTGGTGTATGCTGGAAAATGAGCTGGGAAAATAAAAAGACCAGAGCCTTCATTCTGTCACCTTTCTTCACAGAGAACACACGTCCTTCCCACTGCAGATGCTTATGAACCTTCACTGTCACAGCTGAACCTGTACTGCCTCCCTTCACTTGTACTCGCATATGCCTGGAATTTCACACGCATAGGCTGTGTAAACCCGGGTTGTGGTCAGTCTAGAACTCCAAAGTTATTCAGGTTTCTGTGAGAATCCTAATTTCTGGAGTTATGAGCCACATGCCTGAAATACTTCTGACTACTTGGGTGTTCATTAGTAAGTTCTTGCCCATTTACATGGCTCCTTCTCCTGTCTCACATAAAAAGCCCAGCTGCGTATGGGGGACTGATCCTAAGGCCGGCTGAAACATTCATACACATTTCTCTTTATAAATTGCAGCAGAAAGAGTTGTGTCAAAAGGAACCAACAGCCTTTTGCTGTAGTAGTCAGACAAACTTGGCAATGCTGGAAATCCTAACACATGTGGAGCTGGTCTGACCTGGGAGTTTTCTATTGCCCTACCTGACAGAGATGGGAGACCCAGCAACACCCAGAGTGCACAGTGCATAGCATTTCAAAATTACTTTTATTTCTAACAATTTTGGCTGCCAGTAGTAATATAATTGAAGAGCTTGAGGTGCTGGACATGGCTTCGGGAGACCTGTTCTCAATTTCCTGTTCCTCTATAGCTTTTCTATGGTACCTTGAGCAAGCAGCTATAGCTTGCCCAGAGACTCAAAGATGCCACAACAGTCCTGACAATGCCAGTGCCCCCCTTTTCACATATAGGGAGCAGAATATTATTTGTTTGCTTACTGTAGGTGTTAAAACCATACAGCGCTCACATCCAAGAATAAGAGTTTCCAATCAATGGACAAAAAGGTTAAGGTATGGTAAGACTATCTATAATGGTATCACATATTATATATTTATACATATACTATATACACATAAATTATATTTAATGCTATTCCAGACAGAGAAATCTGTTGCAATGCAAATTGTTGCTGAAACACTTCTGTTAATCTGAAAATTGTACTCACCTGTACATCACCTCCAACTCCTCCAACCATTGGATCTTCTTCTAAAACTTTTACCATCTCCACTGATGAGGCTGGATCAAGCATTGTATCTGAATCACAGACCTACAAGTAAGAAAAAACAAAAACAAAAATGGGTTAAGGTGTACACTAGAGGAGAAAATAAAAATTATGCAAGTGGTTATAATGACTCTAAATGCATATTCTCCTGAATGCCATTAAATCTGACTTTGAAGTCTGCACTGATATTTCTGTTAAAGGTCCCTTGTACCAGGCAGCAAGGCGTAGTGCTGCACAAACCACAGAGGTTGTTAAGGCTGTGCACACAAACAATCCTCTCCTCTGTATCAGCTCCATTTGTTTTACTGGCACACTGGGCTGGCTTCTTCGAATAAGATACGGGGCACTGGAGAGCGAGACAGTGTTTGTGGGTGTGCAGCAGACTGCTGTTGTGCTGTGGCATAGTATTTCCCTGCTGCACAGGGATGCACAGTTGGAGCACCCTGGTCAAATGTTTCCCACTGACATATGAAGGAAGGAGTGAGGAGTTAAATCCCAGGCACTTTTTATAAAAAAGACAAAAAAGTCAAGTAGGAGTCTGGGAAGAAACCTAATAGTTCTTTCACTCATGGAAGGCTTTAGCAATTCATGTAAAATATATATCTTTTATTTCAGAACCAATTCATTTTTAATTTTAGATGCATGAGGTGTTATTAGTAGTGCAGGGATTTGACATTTGACGTAGAGAAATTATTTGCTATTTCTGTCTGGCATTCTTTTAAAAAAATAGGCAAGGCCAGAAGGCGTGAGTCCTGAAGTTCAGTACTCCGCAAGACCAAGGCAGAAGTAGATGACACACAAGGCATTTCAGCTACACAAACACTCCTAGTCAACTAAACACTGTGTACATTAGGAAATTGGCTTTCCCCTGGAGAGTAGGAGGAGGGCTCAGACAGGCTGGCTGGTCTGTGAGGCAGCTGGCATTGCTTTCGTTTGCTCTGAGGAGAATGACTCGGGCTGCAGCCTGTTTAAAACAAGAGGGTGTCTCCTTGTTGCAGTTGTTGCAGCTGAAAGAACTGGACACGTGGTGTGTGAACTCATTTCACAGACACCCAGGAAATGGAGCAGAGACTGTCCCAGAAACACCCCTCTGACCAGCTGAATCCCACCCTACAAATCCTCATACTGCTTCCAGTTTGTCCCCACATTGCATTCCTGTGATTCAGATGGGGTCAGTAGGAGCAAGTCAGTAGCTCTGCATAAACAGCATGCTAAGACAGATTCTGCTGAGGCTTTGTAATGCGTATCCTAATTTTGGTGTCCTTTCATGCAAACTTTCAATTCAACCTAAGCCCTCTCACTCCACGGGAGAGGTAACCTTCACGTCTGCTCTATGAAGGGGGAGGAGAGCACTGAGGCTCTGCTCTGGACCAGACTCAAGAGGAGAGGTTACCCAGGACAGCTGGACTACATAGCTTGGGATGCAGCTGGGAGTCTGCCAACATGCTCCCCCTCCATGCTCACTCAGAGGGGACCAAGAGGAGAAAGGTGATGAAAGCTCTCATATCTCCATCAGGAGAAAAGCCACAAGCATCTCCAGCTCCTACTAACTTGATGCATCCATCTCCTCTCCTCAAAAGCCTCATCCCACAGCATCTTTGTTACCTGGCCAAGGCATGACTCCAGCTTTAGTGGAAAGCTGCCATCAGTGGCAGCACTGGGTGATAGAATGGGAGCAAAACAATTCTGCTGAAGAGTGAAACAATGCCTATATTTTTACCTGGGTCTTCCTGGACAAACCTGTTGCTGAGTGTTTTGCACGGGGAATCTGGAGCTTGCTGAATTCCCAGGGTGCTCAGGCAGTGACAGGCATGTCATTTCTTGTGACCATGAGCAGCGGGCTGGGATCAGCTGCCTCCCAGCCTCTCTGCTTTCCCTCCAGCACCTGTCACTTGAGCAGCTCCCACCCCATCAGATGCATTTAGCTATGGCAGAAAGGCCTGCCCATGAACCACATCACTAATATATTAGAGATAAGGAATGCTGAAAACACTGGATTTTTTTAACAAAATACCATCACCCGTCCTGGGCATGCCAGCACAGTGGATATGTCTGGGTTTCTGGGACAAATCTAACAAGCCGTCATTTTCCATCTGGATGAGGTTTTTGCAGGTGAACAGAGGACACACCCAGAGAAACACAGACTTACTGGGCTTAGGAGCCCAAATAAAACACACTGACACCTGCCCAGCCAGCGGGTGCCCAGGACAGCCCAGGAGACAATTTGCCATCTTTCCACATAAGGGCCGAGTGACCCAAACATCACTGCCTTGGGTCACAGAATTACATGAAAGGGACAATTGACCTTAAGGGAGCTGTTCAGCTCCTTGCTATAGGCAGTGACAGTTTATCCAAGCTCCTCTGAGTTCAGACTGTCCACACAGGCACCTCCACCAAGCCAAGATGAATTGCACCCTGGTTACCTCACAACTCTGCAATGATGATACCTGCCAGTTTAAGTCCTCCACCTGATTACTTGCACACTCCTAGACTCCTCTAAGATGGAAATAAGCCTTCACAGCAGTTTTGAGTACTTAATGAGACACCACTAATGAGTAACAGCTCGTTATCTGCACTGGTCTGACAGTTTATGATTGCCTGTTAATAATTCCAGGGTGTCTTTTAAGAAACAGTTTTGGGGACTGGGCAGTGGTGCTGACTGGCCACTTTTTAAAGTGCTTAATCATGGATGCAGATTGCTTAGCCCTTGAAATATTTGGCTTGTTTAAAGTAATTTACCTGGGTCACCCGAAAGAACATTTGAAATATCTCAACCTTTATTCATTCATAAAGCAGAGCCACATTTTAGCTGCATTTTTTTATGACTCTGTAGTAGCCAGGGCCACCAAGGGGCTGCATTTCTGCTACAGATGTGACTGTGGCATCAGTCCCTACTGCAGACTGTGCTCACAGAAGCATTACAGTCCCTGGCAAATTCATTAGAACTTCTGAGCCAGGTCAGGAGTGTTAACTGAACAGAAATACCTCTTCTATTTTCTCACTTTATGCTATGACTGTTGAAATAGAAACACTTTTTCCAGGCTCCCTGAAAAATACAAGAGCTGAACTGAGGGAAGAAACTTGCAATGAATCTGCTTCCTCTCTGCAATCTGGTATGTCTGTGTGAAGTGATTATAAATCCATGCTAATAAAGAAAATCAGCATTTTTATCCCATCATAGTTCCTCACAGCACAAAACCAAAGCGCAGACAATGGAGAGCTTAAGCCCATTGTTTTCAAAGAATAGTTTTAAATCTTGGCCTTACTCTCCCAGCTCCAATAACAGAGCAGTTCCTGGCACTCTTCAGTTTCTGCCCCTCTCGTGCATGGAAGACTCACTGCTCTCAGCCCAGCTTCTGTCAGCCTCTCCAGGTCCTTTGGACACCACACGTGGATGCTGTGCTGTGCAGAGTGTGCACACACACCCACACAAGGCTGGGCACAGGCCCCAGAAACACATGTGGCTCAGCCATGCAGCTGCCCCGAGCCAGCAGAGAGCACCTCGCGGGGAGCTGCTGCTCCGCTGCAGGAGACTGCTGGATGCTCTGAGTGTGGGAGAAGCTGGGAGGGACTGAGGGTGGTTCATTAGGAAAATCATCTCCTATTCAGTGGGATTAGTCAAATGAGCCTTGTTGGCCTGGATTGCTAAGGAAGGGTCCTCAGTGTCCAGCCAGAGTATCTGATCCCACCCGCCTTCCTCCACACATGACCTCTTCCCCTTCCCACAGTCAGCAGGGCTGTTTGCAGGAGCGAAGAGCGCTTCCATTAAGTAAGGCAGAAACACAGACAATCTTTCAGGGGATCCAAGGCAGCTGGAAAGAAATGTGTCTCTGCTGCTTTGGAAACAGGGAGAGAGGACCCAGCCTAATTCATTTTTAAGTGAGTAGTGTGTCATAAGGGCCTTAAAGGCCAAGTTGCAGTGAGTGAGGTAATGCAGCTGTAAGTGATGAAGCAAAAGCTCCTTCAGGCTTTAGCTGAAGAAATTTTCTTTCAAATCTACACATTGACCCTTTTATTGAATACTCCACATGGCCTTCAAAGCCTTTAAAATATATCTCCATCTTTTTTACAGACTCCACCACTTCTCCAGGATATTCCCTAGTGAGACCAAATACATGTCTTATGGGCTTGCATGTGGGGCCGCTAACAAACCCACAAAATAAAGCTTCACCTGAGACCTTCACCTACAGGAGCAGAGATGGGGCTTTCAGGAGATCACTGGGTTTGCCTGGAGCAAAACCATTTGGATGAGGGGGCACTACTGAAGGTAGGGGAAGGATTTCAGATTTCTCCAGTAGCTGGTGCACAGATTTAAAACAGTCACAGATAGACTGGCCATTTTAAAAGGTAGCAAAATACCCTTTTAACGGTCAAGCTGTTTCCAAACAGACTGAAAGGAGCACTGTGTTCATCAGGGACTAGGATGGCCTCTAACATGCTGCACAAAATATACAAAAGCTGCTTTCTTTCAAAGTGTGTTTGAATTGGCACTGACCTGGTGCTCTAATACCTACCTGTACATAATCCACGCTTCTCCCCAGTGCTTTGAATGCTGTGTACATTACTTCTCTTTTTCCACCCCATTTCTGCATGATGCAAACACTTTTGTTGGACAGGACCAGTTGAGATACGTGTTGCATGCTCTCCCTGTGAGACTCCTCTGTCTCACCCGGACCTTTGTCGTGGAAGTTATTACTCCAGATATAAGTGGCACAACTGTCCCTACCCATGATTTCAGTGAATATGTCCATCATGTAAACGTCATCTTCTGAGTTCCCATCAATGACCATAACAACTTTAATTCCAGGGTAGGTCAATCTTTTTACAGAAAGTAAACATTTTCTTAAGTAGTCAGGATCTTCTTGATAGGCAGCAATACAAAGGGCAACTGTTTTGTTCAGTTTGATTGGAGTCTCTAGCGACCGTTTCATTTTCCTGTGCTCTAGGTAGGCAAACAGGCTTTGGATGATGAGATGTGATGCCAGGATAGCACCATAGAGTCCAAAGGAGAAGTAGTAGTTGTCTGTTTGGATGAACTGGTAGCCCACAATGTAAGCAGCGGTGATTCCCAGCAGGAGGGACACCCCGAAGAGTGTGGTTCCAAGTATTCTCAGGATACATATAAACCTCTCACAATACATCTGCAAAGAAGGAGGGAAACCATTAGCAGAGCCACCACTTGCTGACATAGAGTGTCATAAGGGGTGCACGTGGCTGCAACACAGATCTCAGCCTCAACAGATACACCCTGAGCTTCTGGCTCATGGACTCACTGCATCCCCTTGCTCAACTTAACATCTCTTTGCAGTATTGCCTCCATGTACTTGTACTTGTATTAGTACAATCTAAACAGACTTAATGTGGCAGAGATGTTTTCGCTATTTGTAATGTCCTCACAGAAGGTGCTATCTGTGTCAGGATCTTATTTTGGCAGCCTGGGCTGGTTGGATAAGACACTCTGTCATATTATCCTGAGGAGGTTGAAGAAGGGGCTTTTGGGCCACCACTTCATACAGTCACAGGAGAGCGGAACAGCTGAATGTCTGGGCAGCCCCTCCTCATCCTCCATCCATGTCATGACTGCATCCCACCCTGAATTGTTTCTGTCGCTTAGTTATGTTTGCAAAAATATTGGAAAGACATTCTTAAAACAGATGCCTGAATGTATTTATAATTTTTTAAACAGATGTCTGACTATATTTATAATTTATATTTATATAATCAGACATCTGCTTTAAAAGGTCTTCTCAATACCACTGCAAAAATGTATTATTCATACATTTGTGTACATAGATATATGCACATGTGAGCATGTGTGTATAGGGGCTAAAGCTTGACTGAAACTAAGTCTGTGGCAAAAATATGCATAAATTTAACAGAGCCAACACTCCACCCTGGACTCAGAAATTCACTAGGACATCAGCTGATTCTGACTACTTCTACATATTTAGGTTACCTGGCTGTAAAATCTTCTAACCTAAGCTCTGGGCCATGGAGGAACTGGCTGGCGTGGAGGGTGCTCTGGCATTCTCGAAACAAACAAGCAGTATGGGCAGGCAGGCAGGCAGGTGGAATATATTGGTACCTAACTGCTTTTTTTGACAATCACATTAACCATTTTATGCAACAGATTTCTCAGAATTTTAGGAAGTTAATGACAACATTTTCTGTCAATAGATTCATTTTATGTGAAAGACATAAAACAGGTGATGTCTGTTTAAGGTTAACTCAGCAAGTGTGTTGCAATGCTTGAATATTTTGCTGAATTAGGTCCTCTCAGAGTAATGGACTTAATATTTGTGTTTTCTTGCTATTATTCATATTTTCCCTGCTGTTATCATCTCACTCATCTGCTGCTCATGTTTGTTTCACCATCTGTTGGCCAAAGCTGAAGCTGGAACAGGACTTCCTTACATCATATATGTTTTTAACTCTTTCTTGAAAAATTACTACCAAGATGCAGCAGCATAGCTGTCATCAATTATATATATGTCTGAAAAGTTACAGGCTTGGAACAAAACAGTCAACACGGAATCACTTACAACATAAAAATAAACTAGGCAAGCATGAAGTTTGAGGTTACAAGGACTTTGCTTTTTTCCACTGGCTATTTAGGATCTTAAATTTCAAGACAGGAGGAAGCCTCTTAAATGTATATTTGGAGGCACTGTTAAAGAAACCGGACCCTATCTCTAGGACTTCCTTGAATACTTAAGGCTGGGCTCTTGACAGGTGCTGTAATCATCCACCAGCAAAAGGGACCCTCCCTGCTTTGGCCTGTCTGAAAATCTTTAACAGCAGGGGTCATAAAGATGCCTAATAAAAGACAGCTTATGCTTACCACCACTATAGGTGAATTGAAACTCAGTGCCCAAAATAGACTTGCTTTAGAAAACAGATTAAGTAATGGATCCCCTCTAGATTACCTGGAAGTAAAATAGCCCATGTTTTTACTAATCCCTCAAGTATGCAAAATGTCACAAACATCAAGGTAAATGTCTCATTAATGGTGCACTTGTACTCTGCTTTCCCATTTGGGATCCTGAAGTCTGCTTACATTAAGAATTATATGTCTGAAATAAACAGGATTTACATTAAGATCTGGAGTGGCTGCATTTGAATGACTATATACTGTAGCAGGTATCTTTTACATTAATTTGCTTTGTTTTGCTCTACCTATGAAGTGCTTTCGCACAAAAGGAAAAACAAAACAACCCAAATTCTCTGACTTTGTCATTACAGCACAGATCTTCTCCATTGCAAAAATCCAGTCTTTTAAGATAAAGAAATTAATTTCTGGTGTTAATAAAACAACATTTTTTTTTCCTTTCACTGTCAACCTTAGGAAAATAAACAGTGTTTTGTCTAAATTCCTGGCTTTCATCAAAGAAATTTTCCCCTTTGTATGTGCAATTGAGGGTTTTATGTATAATCTTTTAACTGACTGAATCTCAGGGGAACTTGAAAAGTTGCTCAATATTCTCAGGATTTAACACGAGGTATTGATAGCTTGCCCAGCAGAAATGATCTTTATCAACTTTAGCATGCCCAAAGAATGGCAAAGAAGCCAAAAACTCTCCACCCATCTCCAATAATTAAGCCAAGAAGTTAAAAGGAAATGATGTTTGTGCAAGTCAGGGACCAAAAATGAACTGCTGAGTCAAACACTAGCACTAAGGCTAGGCAGCAGCTGCATCAGAGACTTCAAGATCAGCGCTGTTACGAGCATCTAGCCTGGCCTGACACAGTGAATGTAATAATTCTATCCTGCAATTTGGGCCCCTAAATCCCTTACAGGCACCTTAACCCTGTGGTGCTGAACCCAGAATGAGTTTTATGCAGCCCCCAGCAAACAGACCCAAGGTTTGCATGGCCAAGGTGAGTGTATGTAGAGTCTTCCAAGTCTACTACTGAGCAGCTCTTTCCTTTTCAGGGATGGAGCTGAGCAGTGCTCACCAGCCCATCTAGTAGAACTGAAATGTGAAAGCCATAAGCTAAATCCTAATGCTGGGCAGGCTGTTGCTGATTCAGTGACACATTTTGATTCACCAAGCAGCGCCAAGTATTTATGTGCCTTGTAGTGACTGTACAGTAGGAGGCAAGGAGTGCCTTTCTTTGGAGGCTCCTATGGGAGAGCCTGACCAAGAAATGAACACTTGCATGTACTTGACATCAGAGTCCACCTTGTGAACTGTTTGGCAATGTGTCTCTTGGCATCCTGATAAAGCCAAATATATATATATACAAAGAGAGTATTTCTCTTTTGTGATGAAGGTGAATTTACTCTACATGACTATTAATAACCGGCATAACTAAAAGTTGTAGTATTCTAACAATGCTTTCATGAAAAAAATCAGGTTAACAAATGACTGATACCTACATGGTACATCTAATGATTGGGGTAGTAATTGTAGCACGAGAGATCACACTCCTTTCTCAGACTGAATAACGCCTTAGATCTCAAATTAGAAGAACACAGCAAAATATGCTTCAGTTTTCTCTATTCTGAAAAATATTTAGGCTAGCATTTACTGTACTTATGGTACATAGATCTAATTTTAATCAGATCTAGACACCTGACTAAAATTGAGCAGGTTCTTATGTCCTGTTTTCAACCGGGTCTTTACTCAGCAAAGAGCACTTGTGACCTCCATGGTAAAGTACCAATTTTTCCTCTCCCAAAATCCTGTGGCAAAGTTCATCCACACGGCTATTAATCAGCTTTCATGTATCTCTGAGGACCTGAAGATAGTTCATCCCTTTAAGAAGTCAGGAGGCAAAGAGAAAGAAAAGGCTTATTTTGTTACTAATACAGAGTGGGAGCAAATAGATATCCAGAAAACCAACTGGTGCCAGCAGATATCAGTATTATCTGCAGCCTGTTCAATTCTGCACCCTCTATTGTGTAGCTGCTATGAGGACAAAGGAAGCAATCAGGTGGTGCCTGGCATCAACAGGTCATGGAACCAGTGACTGATGGGGGTCAAACTGAAGTCAGGTTTGCTTGTAATACATGGGATGCATCTCACTACATCATCTCTCTCAGAAATCCCCTCTCACGCAACACTCAAACATTGCCACATAGTAATTCTGGGTAGCTTTTCCCCAGAAGATTAAAAAGCAAGAGGGGGACACACAGAAAGTTTGTACGTAACGTGTAATGATTTGGAAGGCTGTTTGAAAGAATTAGCACTTATTAATTCCAAACATCTGGAGACATTTAAAAAACACTAACCAGAAGCTGCAAAAGCCAGTATTTATCCAGGAAGTAGTAATAAAGGTTCGATCACAAATGTGCTCATTTTGTCCCTGTATTGGGCCTGGCTGAGATGGAATTATTTTTCCCCACAGCCCTCCAAGTGCTGTACTTTGTATTGGTAGCTGGGAAGGTGTTGAGAACACAGCAGTGTTTTGGCTACCGCTGAGCAGTGCTCTCACAGCGTCCAGGATGTCTCCCCAACATCTTCTCCCACACCAGTATGGGTGGGCAACGTCCTGGGAGGCGACATAACCAGGACAGCTGACCCAAAATGACCAAAGGGATATTCCATACCATATGACATCTACTCAGATACAAAAGCTAAACGGAGGAGGAGGGGGAAGCATTTGTATGACATTTGTTTTTCAGAGCAACTGCTACCTGTACTGAAGCCCTGCTTCCTAGGAAGTGGCTGAACATCACCTGCTGATGAGAGGTAGAGGAGAAATCTTTTGTTTTCCTTTGCTTCAATGCACAGCCTTTGCTTTATTAAGTTGCCTTTATCTCAACCTACCAGGTGCTTTTCCATCTTATTTTCTGCATGAACATCCTGCTAAGGAGGGGAGTGATAGAGCAGCTGGGAGGGTATCATGCAGCCAGCCAGGGTCAACCCACCACAGTCCCCTTCATTTTTAAAGGTTACAAAAAGCTGTGCCTCTCTCTAGACATCGAGGGCTGTGGTCACATCAGCAAATAGTGCAATGCCACACAAACAGATCTGCAAAGGGGAACACCTGGTGCTGAGGGCCTAACTCCACCCTCCATACATTTTTGTGCTTTACTCTGAACTAAGTATAGTTGGACTCAATGGACTAAAAACCTGAAATGTGTCCTCCAGAGGTACACCTTGCAATTAGATTCATTCAAGAGGAATCCAATTTGAGTGTCCAGTTATTGCTTTGCTATAAAAACTCAAGCAATCTGATTGAAGGGGGGACACTTGCAGCAGCAGCGTCAATAGCACACTCCTCACTGAAAATAAATTGATAATTCAAATCAACCTCACATATGATCTGCAGATCAGATTTGTCTGGAACCTTTGTGGAAACCAGAAGTGCTGAGCACAGAAAACCTTTGGAAACATCTCATTTTTATATGCCTGTATGGAAGCTGAATTCTTGAATATCTACTGAACCTTAGTGCTGAGGCTTTGAATGCAGCAAAGCATGTAAGTGTGTCATTAAAGATAAGTATGCACTTTGGTATTTTGCTGAAGAGGGAAATCAGTGGATAATTTATCTTGCAGTTCTGTAGTAAAGGCGTAAAAAAATCTTTTTCTGAAAAGCTGCTATTTCTGGGACACTTGAGATAAAAATGCATGTATATGTTTGACAAATTTATTGTAGAGATTAACCTCCCTTATAACAGATGGGTCAATGCTTAACCACTGCATTTCTTACATCAGGGAATCTAAGAGTGGATCAAGGCCTAGACAATTTGGATTTGCTTCCTACTGTTGTCATTTACCTGTTGGGTGACCTTAGATAAGTGAATTCACCTCTCTCTGTCTCAGCTTCCTCACCTGAAAAATGGGAATCCTGATCATGCAAGAAATTTTTGGAGGTGTATAGAACCCTTTGTAAGGGTTAGGTTACTCTTTTTGGTGTGATATGATATCCACCTGTTTTCTAGTTCCATATAACTGCTTTTAGTAAAAAAATTCCAACAAAAACCAACACACCCCTTGCTATTTTTCTTGCCTATATTCACCTGAGGGCATAGTCTGTGGGGATTTGTCTGTAACAAACACGCAACTCTAACTCAGCAGGACGCCTGCGATCAGTGAGGTGGGCACCGTAAAAGCCAGCACACACGGCTCTAAGTGCATACAGCCACCAAGGGCTGTTTAGCACACAACCAAAGGAAGAATGTAATCTTTATAAGCATTAATACCCAGCTCCTTACTTATGAGAATAACAGCACCGGCTGCCCCAGAGCAGCTGCTTCGATGACACGAGTGTGTCTGAGTGCATGTGTGAGTGCCTGTGTGCCTGCACACACTGTATCTGGCCCTGCACACACACTCTCTGTGAGTACAGGGCGTTTGAGGCTTACAGTTTCTCAGACAATATTTAGATTCATTACTAGCCTTATTTTGGTGGCAAATTAAATCATATATCACTGGAGTACGAATGCTTCTAGGTACACATTAATTACGAGCATAAGATAGCTGTCCAGACTCTCTCTTCTATTCTACAGCCTGCAGAAAGGAAACTGAAAAGTTATGCTACATCTGTACACCTTTATTACAGCACAATTACTCTATCTGGAACTTTTGTTATTTATAACTTCCAGATTTTGTTATGTTATTGATCTTCTGGAAAGGGCTCGCATAAGACTAAAGTTAATTCTGAGGTTAAATTTAAAGTAAAGAACAGGATTACTGATGGTATCAAACTCTATCTGTCTGCACAGGCTTTGATCAGCAAATCAATAATCTCCTATTTGTTCAATGTATGTTTCCCACTGAGCTGCCCAAATTTAATCTCTTACAGAGCAACCAACGTGGAATGAATTCTAGGGCTGCTGGTTGGATTTGACCCTAATGTAACAGTAATGTAACTAGTTGCTGAATTAACCAAAAAAGAAAAGAAAAGAAAGAAAACCAACCAAAAAAAATCACCAGACAAATGCTCCAGGAAACAAAACAAGAAGTAAATCACATTTGTACTCAGATATTTTGGATTGGGGGTAAACAAAAATCTAGTTTAGAAATGTTTTCTGATTGCTGGTTATGAAGTCCATGGATGCTTTTGGCACAAACCTGACTATTTCATGCCTTAATCCATCAAATAAATATTTATTTGGTGCATACAGCTTATTATCTTGTAATTTGTTTGTAAAGCATAGGTCATACCTTTTTTGACTAAGTCCCACTATACTGAATGCAGGAATACTTTGCTGCTCTATACACTAATCTTGAATAGCAACAAAATGAAGCAAATGTGCTTTCATGCCACAAATATGAAGATTTGAGTTTTTGCTAGTGAACTTGCCTGGAAAACTCCCTTAAATCCAGTAGAGCTGCTCTTCCTACTAGGAAAACTTTTACCCAGGTTTTTCTACGCTTGCATGCAGGATAAGAAAGATCTATGATCCTTATCCAGTCCTCAGAAGAACCCCCAAGGCACCCATGTTACACACAACGTATGCTTTCAAAAAAGTGCATGGGTGCCAATGGAAGAACGATCCCAAAGGAAGAAGACTATGAAGCCAAGCGAAACACAGAGGAGCAGCTGTGCCCTAAGAGATGTGGGGTCACTGCAGCCCTGCAAGAATCACAGAACCCTTAAGGTTGGAAGGGACCTCTGAAGATTGTGGAGTCCAACCCCCTGCCTAGGCATNAGCTCCGCGCAGCCCCCGCCCCACATCGCTCCGCTCCCGGCCCTCCCTCGGGGAGCCGCCCGCCTCTCCCCTCCCCTCCCCGCGCTGCGCGGCGCCCGGGCGGCTCGGCAGCGCTGTCCGAGGCGGGACGTCAGCCCCACGCCCGCCGCCTCGCCTGCCTTCCCGCAGTCCCAGCCCTCCCTCCGCTCCTGCCGCGTCCCCGCCCGGCCCTGGATGCAAAGGCGAGGGGCGGCCGGAGACAATCCGGACTGGGCTCCGAGCAGGTCTCGCCTTCCCTGCTGCGATCAGCGGAGCGGCTGCCCAGCCTGTGCTCGGTTTTATTTTAATTTCAGGGGGTTTATGGGGCNATGACCTCCCTGGGCAGCCTGTTTGGTGCTCTGCCATGCTCAACATAAAGAAGTTTTTCCTCCTATTGAGGTGAAACTTCTTGTGTTTCAGTTTAAGGCCATTGCTCCTCGTCCTGTCACTGGACACCACTGAAAAGAGTCTGGCACCATCCTCTTGGCACCCACCTTTGAGATATTTATATGCATTAATGAGATTCCCTCTCCACCTTCTCTAGACTAAGACAACGCCCATCAGGAGTACTGTTCTACAATGGGGTCCTCTCGGGGCAGGGAAATGGGGTAAATTCTCTCCCAAGGGCCAATGCCCACTTCTGCCAGCATTGCCACGGAATCTGGCGAGGCTCTGACGAGCCGGCTCTCAGCCGTGTCCCAGAGACACGAACCGACACGCCAAGAGATGCCGGGCAGGGCTGCTGGGGACGGAGGGCTCTGCAGCCGGGCAGGATGCGCCAGGGCCGCGCACTGGCCGCGGGCTGCGCGCGGAGCGGGGAAACCCCGGCCCGGCGCCGCGGCCAAGGGGGCGGAGCGGCGGCGTCAGCGGGCGGGAGCGGGGGATCCCCGCGCGGCCACGTCACGGCGGCCCNGCCGGGGCGGGCCCGGCTCGGGCGTGCGGCGCGGGGAGCTCCGCGCAGCCCCCGCCCCACATCGCTCCGCTCCCGGCCCTCCCTCGGGGAGCCGCCCGCCTCTCCCCTCCCCTCCCCGCGCTGCGCGGCGCCCGGGCGGCTCGGCAGCGCTGTCCGAGGCGGGACGTCAGCCCCACGCCCGCCGCCTCGCCTGCCTTCCCGCAGTCCCAGCCCTCCCTCCGGTCCTGCCGCGTCCCCGCCCGGCCCTGGATGCAAAGGCGAGGGGCGGCCGGAGACAATCCGGACTGGGCTCCGAGCAGGTCTCGCCTTCCCTGCTGCGATCAGCGGAGCGGCTGCCCAGCCTGTGCTCGGTTTTATTTTAATTTCAGGGGGTTTATGGGGCGGTTGGGTTGGTTTTTTGGGGTTTTTTTCCCCCAGATCTTGAAGCTCAGCAATGTCTTAAACGGATTACACGGAGGAGGGGTTGAAGCTGAAAACCTCATTCATCCTCACGACGGTCCTATTCATTGCTGAAATAGGTGTAGCGTAGGAGCCGGTAAGATCCTCCCCCAGCCCCACTCGTATTCTGGGGATCTGTTCCAGCTTTCCTCCCTTGAATAGTGGGGATGGGAGGAGGGGGTCTTCTGCTCTTGAGCTGACAGAAGCATAATCATAAATCACCTACCTTGTTTGTCCTTCTGTCCTTTGGTCATAGAAGGGCTCCAGCCAACTGTGTGGTCTCACGTACCGTTGCTCCCGCTGAATAGTTTCCAAGTTTGAGGTAAAAGAACAAATCGCACTTTTCAGGGACTTATTGAGACGCTCAGAAATAAAAAATAATTAAAACTGAAAATAATAAAAAAATCGTGTAAGGCTATTCAGTCCTATTCATTTTCTCCCACGTGTTTTCACAATTACCATGTATTTGTCTTTCTCTGCTTCAGTTTCTATCTCAAAGTTGTGGGATTTTCCCCAAATAATAGTAATAATAATAAAATAATAATAATAATAATAATAATAAAAGTTAGAAATAATAAATTAGGAGTTAGTTTCTCGTGGTCGAAGCTGAAGATCTTATTTCAAACCCGGCTAGCCAGGAGCCTGGAGAAGTTGCAAGGCAGCGTCTGAAAGTTTGAGAGATCAGCATCAGATAAAGTCTTTTTGGTGATACCTTGCTGCCCGAGTAACTGTTTCAATGAGGTTTCTCAGCAGCAGCAGCAGCAAACGGGTAATATTTTCCAGACGTCTTTTTCTTTCCTGCTGCTGCTGCTGCTTTTCTGCCTCTTCCACGTTATGGGGTCTTTTAACAAGGGAGACTTGACTTGTTTTAATAGGCGGAGGATGGGAAGAAGGAGGGAACTCCTGTAAGGAGGAAAAAAACCCAACCCTCCCAATTGCCGTGATCTCTGCCAAGGACCAGTTCAGCGCCAGGCATTTAATTAGGCAAGTTGCAAGTTTTTTCAGAGAAATACGATACACATATGTTGCCACCAACTGGTTTCCTCTTCATGCCCCGCAGTTGGGGAAACCCCCCACTTTCCCCACTCCCTGCATCCTTGGGCTTGGGGTATGGGATTCGTCCCTCCCACAGCCACTATTCGGCTGGGACGGTTTTTGCTGCTGCTGGTTTTTATTAATAAGGGAATTGCCTCTATGAATGGATGAACTTTGCCGTTTTCAATCCTGGTTTACCCATTCACTCTCGGGAAGATTTGTTGTAGTAAATACCCAAGGAAGCTCCCACTGACATTCAAACCCATGCCCCTTGTGATAAAACAAGCCGGGAAACACGTTAGGCCATTTAAAAACTGGGAAATTGCGGTGTTTTGTTTTGGTGTTTTGGATTAGTTTGGTTTTGGTTGTTTTGGGGGTGTTTTTTTGGTCTTGTTTCGTTGTAAATCAGAAGTGTTAATTCTGTCGACGGTTCCCGGTTAGCCAGGGGCACCAGCAGCTCACAGCACACCCCATTGCCGCTTGCCGGCAGCTTTCACTCGCTCCTTGTGACTCCGCTCTGCCTCCGAGGCGGGTTTCCCCACTTTGGAGTCCCCGTTTCCACTGCAAATGACATAAAAGAGGCACTGGGTGGCACTGTTGAGGCAGCGGAGCCCGCGGGGCCCGGGAGCCCCAGCGCGGGGCTCGGGGCCGGAGCGGGGCCGGGCTGGCGCTGCCGCGTCCGCCGTGCCCTGGCGGGGACCCGCGGGGGAGGATGGCGGGAATCAGCTTCCCCTTCCCCCGTGCTGTTTGCTCAAGGACCGCAGAGGTCGCCGCTTTGGGGCGCCGAGCCCACAAAGGGAACCGTATCCAGACACCGTTGGGAAGTCCGGAGATGACTCTTCGCCGAGTTATCGCCCTTCGTTACCTTCTGGTGTGGGAAAACTCCAGAGCACACTGGAGGCTTCTCATGTGTAATAAATGGTTTAAAGTCAGTGGTTACCTAGGCTGGAGGTTTTTTGGGTACCTGCCTTGGGGAAGTGGCTACATTTACAGGTGTGTTCGGTCCCTGCCATGGGGAGAGTGGTTTTAGGAAGAACATTGAAGCCGAGCTCCTTGAACGATCAGTGTCTCAAGTAACAAATCTGATGGCAGTTTAAACCAGAGTTTTGTGGGCAGTTTTAACCTGGCATTGCCAGGGAAAGCAACTGTTTCACCCTCCTCCTTACTGTCCCTTTTCCTATGTCAGAACTGTCCTAGGTTAGAAATTAGTTGTTTGGGGAGTGGGAGCAGCAATAAGGCAAGAACTTGGGCTGGGTGAAGGCAAAACAACTGCTTTGGCAACAATCTGGCTTTCGATGGTTTAGAGTGTCCTTGAAAGTACAGCCTGACTTAGCAAGCATAGAGTCTATCAGGCCTTTCAGGTATTCCTCCCTCTCAGACCATCCTCCCCAGGCAGCTTCATTCCCATACTGCAGCCACCTCCAAATCTGTGTCACGAAACCTTTAGTTACAGAGCCCTACACATCTCTCTCATCAGGCAAGGGACATATGGCAGTGTCTGCTGCAAACAGGGGCAGAGGGCAGAAGGGTGTCAAAAGAGCTACTTGATCCCTCTCTCCACAGGAGCCATCCTACTAGCCAAGTATCTGGTGTAAGCCAGGCTTATAACATGATCACAGAATCACAGAATGTTCAGGGTTGGAATAGACCTTAATGATCATCTAGTCCCACCCTGCCCTGCCATGGGCTGGGACACCTTCCACTACACCAGGTTGCTCAGAGCCCCATCCAGCTGGGCTTTGAACACCAACAAGGTTGTGGCATCCACAGTCTCCATGGGCAACCTGTTCCAGTGCCTCACCACTCCCACAGTGAAAAATTTCTTCCTAATATGTAACCGAAATTTCCCCTCTTTCAATTTGTATGCATTACTCCTTGTCCTATCACTCCAGTTCCTGATGAATGATGAATGTTTGTCATCTAGCCAGGCAAGGGGCTACCTCAGCAAGCTCTCCTACTGTTGTACACATAACCAAGTCCTTGATGTCTGTGTGAGTCCTAAGGTGTGATTTCCTGGCCTCAGACTTCCTCTGGCACTGTCAGAGGCAAGAGAGGATTAAGTTGTAACACAGGTATCCCTAGTCCATCCATCCATGGCTACTCTCAACACTGTGCCTTGGGGAGCTGTTGCTGCCAGCCTCATTTGTGTTCCCTGGGCACTTGGTGCCCTTGTCTTCACTCAGGGATATGTATGTCCTGCACAGGGGACTTCACGTCTACAATAATTTCTGAAATGAGGTTTCAGGGAGAAATTGGGTTTGTTTGGTTTGGTTAATAACTAAATGTTACAGATTAATTTTTTTCAAGTGAGCATTTGTTGTAAATGAAATAGCTTTTTTGTTTGTTTATTTGTTTTTTGGTTTTTTGTATTCCACCTTTTAATTGTTACATTTGAAGACTGCATGTCTCCTTTACTGATGAATGTATATTACTCTGGAAATACACAGTATCCCGCTGGCTTAATCCCATGCTCTTTAGGTTTGAACAGGGATCAAGAGACAGTAGGTGAGGCACGAATCTTTGTGTAGCAATAGCAGCACTTAAATCACACCAAAACTTTGGTTTAGAAAGTGACATAATGGGCATGGTGAGTCTCTCATATCCATAGCTATTTCCTTCTCAGCCATAGCTCATGTTGTACGATCACACTGTCAGGGCAAGCGGGATAACATAGGTTGGGAAGTTAGGTTTGCCTACCAGGAAGGAATTAAAAGTAGGAGGATATGATTAATGCCAATCCACGCAATGCTATAGAAACCAGATGTAGATGTGTTTCATTAGAAGTATATCACATCTATGTTTATATGTTATGTTATGTTGACATGGTTACCATTATCAAACAATCCTGCCTCTTAATTGTGATTTATAATCACAAGTCATGAAGAAAAGGGAGTTCTTGGCTGTCACTGTCCACAGGCACAGATTATCACCAGCCATAGGAGAATAATCTTAATGAGCTAGCCTGACTTAATTTTCTAATGAGGCAATGCATTTGTTTGAGAGAGGTCAGACAAAATATATTTTTGGGGGAGATTAACATAGGCTATGGTTAAATAAACTGGTTACTGCAGAGTAAATTAGCGGATGAATTGATGGCATGTAAGCCACTCTTCAGCAACTACTGAGCACTCACTTTTACCCTGAGGGAATGTGGATACCCTGAGGCTCTATGTGCATTTTTCCTCTCCCTTCTTCCCTATCACCCTTAAATATGTGAATGCTAACCCCCAGCATACACACATGCTTGGACCAGCAGAGTTTGCAGTGCTTCACTGATCCCTTCAGCGACCTGTGCTGAAGGCAGCTGCAGAGCACCACAGCCATTTCCTACGTGCATGCGGGAACTGGCTGTGCAGGGTGAAGGGAACGGCCCTGGCTGAGTGGAAACAGGAGCCAGTGAGAGCAGACAGCAGGACTGCCCTAAACAGCCTCTTCAGGAGCACTGCTGCCCAGAAGACAGGAATAGAGCTGGTCCCCCAGTGACGCTGAGGTGGCTGAGCCCACTGGCACTGAAGGCTCTTATCTTGCATTGTCTCTAAGGTAAGGATTTACACACACCCTTCTACTGCAGATCAGCTATTGTGTAGGGCTTATCAAAAAGAAAAGCAAGAAGCAGACTCTTTGCAATGCATAGTTGTCTTCACAGTAAGAAAATGAGAGAAAATAAAGATCTTTGTCATGTAACAGTAAAAGCTAAAACTGGAAGGTAGATGTATTCATGCTAGACAGAAGGCACATTTAATAGCGAGCTTTCTTTAAACAGTTATCTGAACGATGAAGGGGAGTGGTGGATTCCTATGTTTTGAAATTCTCTGGATGCTTTTTTGGAAGCTGCATTTTAGTTCAGTGAAATTTATTGGGCCCAGTACAAGAATGGATTTCCATAACAGGCAGGTCAGACAAAGTGATCCAGCAGTTCCTTCCATCTCTAAACTCCATGAAGCTATCGACAACCGCTCTGACATGTCAGGTGTGTTCCACACCTATTTTCACATGTAGCAAGCTCTGTTGGAAGTAGGAGAGGTACAGAAACCAATATAGGTGTAAGTGAAAGCAGAATCATGCCCTAAATTATGATTTTATGGTAACTGAGAATCCACTTGCAGATTTTAATATAAATATCATGGGCAGTTTAAGGCTTATGAAGACTGGGTGCAGACAGACCTAACACTCTGTGGGTGTTTTCACCATATATAGAACCATTTTAGAGGCTTTCAGTGTTCTGGGAATTTAAATAGAACATTATTTATATGCAAAGATTTACAGGGTCCAGAGAAAGCCATTGGTCTTTAAAATTAAATCACTCTTGCAAAATTGAAACTTTCCAACAATTTCTTTTTAATATAACAGAGAAAGCCATAACTTGAAGCAAGTTAGAAGTTAATAGCAGGCAGGTTCAGACTAGAAACAAGTCATGCACATTTGGATGTGTCCAGAACTCTTGGCTAGAATGGACTGTGTCTGTCAGCAAAAATGCCTGTCAGGATGGTTGAAGTAATGAGTTTTAATGTGCAACCAGCATGGAGTAGAAGGAAAAGCAGGTCAGTTCAAGGTTTCTTTTGTGAAGTCTAATTTAAGAGAAATGACTTAATCACATGCCTGTAGTCTAATGTGACAGTAGGGAGAGTCCAGTTTAGAATGTCTCAATGTTAAAGTAGAAGCATTATATTCTGTAGGATCCACAGATAACACCACACAAAACAAAAGAGCACATGCAATTAAAGGTAAATCTATACACAATGACTCTGCTAGTGGACTAGGCTGACCAGAGCCAGGCAGTTCAAGGTTGGCACATGTTCCTCCATGCTATTTCACTGCTGCCAAGCTCCTGGCAGGGCTGACCTTGACCTTGGAAAGTCTGGCTATCCCTGAAGGGGACCAGGTACCTCCCTGGAAGAATGCCTGGGCTCTCATCTCCAGTGGGCTGCTTACAGGACGGGGAAATACACCTGTGCATTCCCAGACACCTTCAGATGGAGAAACTGGAATGAGTAATGGGTTTTATACATGCCAGCATAGTGGCTTTTAGAAGCCCCCATGACTGGTTGGAGGTAGTTGCCTTTATTAATCTCCTTTCTTCCTAGGCAGGGCACTGAAGGGGTGCAGCCAGTCACAGCCTGCTTGACCCTGGCCTCTGACAGTCTGGTGGTTGCAGTTGTCCTCCCAATAGTGATGCCAGTAGAGGCAGTGCAGTTCTTGGCCACCACATGGGAACAAAGGCACAGGGACCTTGAAGGTGCTCATTTTTTATAATGACAACAGCAACAACAACAACAATAATAATAATAAAATCTAAAAATAATTAAAATTTAATTTTCATTGAATTTAAATTTCCTGTGGAATGAAATTTTCATTAACTAAAATAAAAAAGAGTGAGTAAGGCTTTCTTAGAGTGTATGAAATTTAAGCAGGGACACAGGACACCCCTTTTATTCATTTTTAGGATGCTGTTTTGTCTGTTACTCGTACTTACCAAACAGTTCAATCAAAGTTGCCACTTTATCTAAATAATTACATGGTCTCTTGCTTACTTCCCAAGAACACATGTTGCAGATCAGTGTTAGGAAGGTGGATACTACTAAATTGATAGGCCCTCCTTACCACCACCAGCTCCATGAGAGATGGAGATGAGAGGGGTCACCATCCTGCAGGCATTTGAGTACAACTACCTCAGGAGACCTCAAGGGATGCAGCTGCACTCACACAAGTTAGAGGCCCATTTTCTGCCCAGGTTGTATGAAAATTCACCAGAAATCAGAGGACACATGTATTTCTTATTCCTTTCTCTGGAAATCCCACATCAGAGCATCAGCTCTCAGTTAATGACACATTTTTCATCAAAAGTAGCTAAAAATCAGGAGTGCAACTAACACTTGTGTGGTGCTGTGCACCTCGCAGCTGGCTGTGTGGGAATATGGCTGTGACATACACAGTTTACCAAGGAAGGGTACATCTCAAGATGGCACCCAGCACCTTTTGTGACAGCACTAGCAATCAATTCCTGCTCTAGGAGTCTGGATTTTTTTCCAGTCCAAATTTTTTCTAGCCTGTCATATACTCTTAGGCTTTGTGCAAGTTCCATTTTGTGGAGCTCTCTGTCCTTCGTGGATTTTCATGGCATGTGGTCTGGGTTGAACCCTGGGTTGCAACATACAACAGCTGAGCTGTTTGGGTTATTAGATGGTCAGGCAGTCGGTAGCTGAAGATTTTTGCCCCATGTTACACAATGCACCCAGAATGTGTGAAAATGTCTGGCAGTGTTGCATTGTGGAGCAGGAAATGAACCTGAAGAGAGCAGAGCTGCTTACAAATAACAAGTATCAGAGAGTACTAATGACCTCCAGCAGCTTGCACACAAAGCAGGTGAGACCTCGTCACAGGCAAACACTTCTCTTGCTTTCCGCTGCAATTTGATTTGCGCAAGCAGCTGTGCCACGGGCCTTTGACAAACGTACATTTGAATGTATGTGCTGATAACAAAGCAAACGTGAGCAGTGACAATCTGCAGAGCCCGCTGATTCCACCAGCTCTTCTGATCTGTCACTGAAAATGATGTTTTCTGCTCTGGTTATGAGGGCAGATTTCAAAGACACAGCTCCTTCATGCCTGTTGTCAGACTGAAGCCTTGGCAATGAGGTCTCTTCCCGACCAAAGCCACAGGAGCAGGTGACACATCAGAGCTACCAGTGAATTGACAGAGATCTGGAAGCATCAGTGTGCCCTGCTGTAGAGTTCAGCTTTTCCTGCTGCTGCTCGCTGTGCTCTGAGGTGACATCGACTCTCTGGCCTTTATGGGTGAAAGTCTTCCTGCTGCTGGGAAGTGGAAATTGTCCAGGTAGATACCAACATGGAAGCAATTCCATGAGAAGAAGTGTGAACTTCCATGTACATCTGTCAGGGAGAGCTGTGAGCCTTGCTACCCCCTGTCCCCACTCTGGGCTATGGGCAGCCACTGTGCCTCTGACCCCCCACCCTGAGGCAGGAGGGGAGTGGTGCAAAGGCTGGATGGTTTTTCCAAGATCTTTCCAGAAAGTCAGCATCTTCCTAAAGTAATTAAGAGCTGTTGTGTTATGATGTGGACTGACTCTTAAAGGAGTATCCTGGCTAAAGAGACATTCCCTCGCTGCATCTTCCTTTGTTTCAGTGAGTGGATTTTCCTCACTGTGGCTGGAGGACACACACTGATCTGACTATTAAAATAACTTTGGTGCTCCTGTCATGTGCCTGTTTCTAGATGTTAAACGTAGCTTACACTGCTGATTTTGTTACACAATGGACTGTGCAGGCAAACACACAATTTGGCGTAATAAATAAATAGCATCATTTAGGCTGGAAAAGATCTCTAAGCCCAACTGCTAACCCAGCACTGCCAACTCCACCATTAAATGATTATTTAAACAGTGATTTTGCGAATGCTTATATTCTGTGACCAGTGGTAAAACATGCCATCCTCTATCAGCTATCTGCCTAAAACTCTGGGTCCTTCTGGACTTGACCCTTAAAAAGTCCTTTGTCTGAAAGTAGCTTCCAGAGAGACCTGTGTCCTCCCATGATATTTAATGTCACCTGCAGAGGTTTTAGCTTGCTGAGGTCAAGAAAGATTTTTTTTTTCCTTTTGAATATGCTCATCTGACAGCAGGTCAGGCAGTCCCTACTATCCCAAACAAGGCAGGATGAGCTGTGGGCTCCAGTCATGAGAACACAAACCATAACATGACCCTTCAGAACCAGTGGATAGACTCTAATTAATTTCATTTAGTAGAATAAACACAGACATGATAACATATTAGGCGTATGATTGCAGGGAATTATGTTACAGCAGCTTAAGATCTTGCAACTTATCACTTGACCCAATCAAACACACTCTATCAGGCCATGCTGATCTATATTTTCGTGCAAATCCCTTAGCAATTTTGTTTTGTTTTGCTTTGGTTTTTTGCAATGGTTTTGCAAAGCGGGTTTGAGCTTATCATATTCTGTGACTCATCTCAGATGAGCATGCCCATAAATTCCAGCATGTACAATCCTACGTGCACGAAGCAAACATTTGGCAGTTTCCAGATTACAGCAGACACAAGCCCCTTTAACATAGATGCATTAAGGGTGTCAGTCCCTCTGCAAGTCCTACAAGAGTCACCAAGCCTTAACAAGCTCATTTCTCTCACTCTCCGCTCTCTAATCCACAGTATTGATGGATTCATCCTGCATATTGCAAGGAATATTAAGTATATCCTTGACTTCAAGATCAAAATCAGGGGTACAGATGTATTAAGAAGGACGGATAAAATCTCTTCACAAAAATCTCTGGACTTTGTGGCATTGCTCGGTACTTCAGGTTGCTACATCCTGCTGATTGCCTTTCATTAAAATACCTTGGCAGCAAAGTACCACTAAAAAGATCTATGCCACTTCCTATCAAGCTATCATTGAATGGGCAGTTACATTAGAAAATGACAGCACAGCATGATCCCTTGATGTGCTCACCTATGGATATTCTCAAAGGATTTTCCTTCCCACATTTTCTGAAGATTAGTATTAACTGATATCATTTATTATTAATGATGAACTCAATGAACACATTTTTGAAAGAAAAACACAAGATGTTTGGCTACAGTGATGACACACAAGGCACAAATTTGACACCATTGGTCTGCAGATGGCTGGGTAAGCCTGTAATGCTGGGGAACGGCGTCTTGATTTGATTTCTGCAACAGCAGCGGCATAAATCTCCAACTGCTGTCTAAGACCCCAAGTCCATTCACTCTGAGCAGACCCATTTCATTGCCTGGCTTTTGGCCAAATCTGTCATGGGGAAGAATCATGTTGTAATGCAATAGCATCCTGACTCTGCAGGATGCTGTTTGATCTCGCCTGTATAGATGGGGCTGTGTCCCTGCTATGACGGCGTTATGGCAGTGTGCTGCAGCCCTTTGAAGATCAGGAGTTTTCTTCATTTTTGTGAGTTGTACTCCTTGCTGGAAGGAGACCCATCCTGAGTGGAGACAGAGAAACCATGGGAAAAGCAGAATTGAATTAGGGAACAACTTCTCATAAATCTTTGTTCTCAAAAGAACAAGAGAAAATTTTGCCAATGCCCTTTGCATTCTGGTCCAAGGGCGGTGACAGCTAACAGACACTTCTTTCCCCACTTCCCTTCCAGACACATCTGCTGGGTCCTTTGAACCTACAGCCTGCCTCCTCCTAGTGCTCTGCAACAGCAGCTGGTGGCTCTTCCCTAGATTCACCCTCTGGTGTCCACAAGTGATGGATGTACCAAGGCTTTCTCTCTCCTAGTACCTAGGACAGCAGGAATTTGTATCCATCCTTTAGTTATAATTCCTCGTAACAAAGGAAAAAATAGGCATGTTAATTGTTTCTTTTATTCAAGAAATGTGGGTGAAAGTATTGAGGTGATTTGTGAAGGCAGGCAAACACCAGTCATTGAAGAGACCTGTAACATTTTTACTGCTTCCTCAGAACTACAAAGCCGTTCCTGAGGGACTTGAGCTTAAGTCCAGGCCTCAGCTAGGGATACTTCCATAGCATCTGTGCACCAAAACTCGCAGTCCGTAAAAACAGGGTGCCACCTCGCCCCTTCCTGAGGTTTGATTGTTATTTTTAGAATGGAGCAATGGAAAACCAAAACCTCAAATCCTTCTTCTCAAAGCTGCCTTTATCTTGCATCCTGCCTTTGAGTTTGCTTAGCTGCTCTAGCCCTTCTCTTACAGAGGAAGTAAAGGGCCATGTGTTTCAATGAACTGTCGCTGTTTGCCTTGTAAGAGGTGAATTTATGCCCCTTTACTCCATTTCAGACAAACAGTGCAGGCTTAGGGCAAGCTTGAAGATTCAGGAGGCAGAATCGCATGTTGCCTATCGGAGCTACCAAAGATGTCAGAAACCCCCACCCACACATTCAAAGGGAGTTTGCAGGTGCACATGAGAGCTGAGGAGGCTCACAGTGATGGTAACTCACGTGTGGTGTCTGTGGCCTCAGAGGGAGGTTTCAGCCCTTCACCCCTCTGAGCTTTTTGCCCGTTGCCAACCCAACAAAGAGTTGCCAATGGTTTTCCATGTGCTGGTGCTTTGCCCGCTTTGTCACAGTTCCAGTGCCAGCTCTGCCTTCAAAAGCAGAGTGGTCCTTCAGCAGAGATCTGTCAGGAATACCTGAGTTTGGAATATGGGGTGTATATCATCTCTGTTAGGCAAAAGACTTGTCTCCATAGTGTCCCTTTATAGCTGAACAGATGGGAAACCTGAATGCCAGTCTTTCTTTGCACAAGTATTTCAGTCTCATGTTGTTCAAAAAATGGTGTGCTGTGTGAAGCAGTGAAAGACAAAGATGCTGCATTAGATTTACCTGTGAAGAAGACCCTGAAGAGAAAAGGTCACAAAAAAGTGAAGAAGATAATTCTGTAAATACAATTTCGTATCAAAGCAAGTGATGCCGTGACCATCAAGGCTTGCTTCCTGTCAAGTTTTGCTTCTGTGATGTCTACTAAGGGTTGTGGCTATGCTGATCTCAGTTAGGAAATTGATTTTAGTCATCTTTTGGACACTGTTTCAGCTAGTGCTTGAAATACCTTAATATTTTGGAAATTTCTCTATCACTCTATTAATTTCATAGAAACTGGCATGGGAGTTAAAAAACACTGACAAATTAGAAAAAAAGAAGTTAAAAAAGAGGAGGTAAAAACAGCTTGCCAGAAGTTAAACAGACAAGGTAAAAAACACTTTTGAAAAAATACTCTTAAAAATGAGTTAAAAGTGCCCATTGCAGTTAATCCCCCTTTCATATCCCAATATCTTAGCTGGTTTTTGCCTGTGTAATGGAATATCTACATTTTTAAATGCCAATGAAGTTTAACAACTCTTAGTCACAGGGAGTTGCAGGCGATTAATAATGATTCTGGCACAGTGAAAGCTTCCTCTTACAAGTATTTTCACTTCTTTCCGTCATTAATGTTGGATGATCTGTCCACGTCTCTTTCTTTATCTTCTGTCTTCCAGGAGCTGGTCTTCCCCAAAGCAGCTCAGCAGTTGTGTGGGCTGCTTGAGCTGGCTGCAGCAGGGAGGGCAGGGCTGCACAGTGCTCTGAATCCTTATCATGTGTCTGCTACTGAGAGCCCCCATCTCCTCTGGTGTAATTTGTTTTGTCATCTTCTGGGTGGCTGATCAAACCCCTCAGCAACTGGGTATTGTTTCGGTAAATGAAGTCAGGAACCAAATTCCCCAAAGTGTGGAGGTGCGTGGAGCTAGTTCGTGGTGACGTGTTACACTTCTTCATCTCTGGTTCTTTCTCAGAAACAGAGAGGAATCTCTGTTCAATGAAGCAAAATTTAAAAGGGTTTTTTAAAATATTTTTTCTTTCTTTCTGTCTTCCTCTGATCCTACAGAAACCAGGATCCCCACTGAATATTCCCCACTTCCCTCTCGCCCTCTTGATGGGGATAATCGCCCAAGCAGCACCTTGTGTGGTGCGGGGTTAGGCTTGTTTCATTGTACACGCCACAAAAGGGGCTCACGGGCCATCTCCACAGGGTATAAATAGCCCTGAGACCACGCTTAAGTGTCAGTTCTCTGTCTGCTCATGTTTCTTGACTGTATGGGCACCTGTGGGGCTGCCTCTGACTTGGCCCGTGTAGGTCTCTAGGGAAGTCCTGGAGGTTTGGGAGAGCACTTCCCCATAGTGTGGATGGGCTCCAGAACTTTATGCCTGGCCAAAACCTTCTATGTCTGTATGCTGAGTCTTCATATGACCTCCACTGAGCAGGCAGAGCTGCTGGAGCACTTTTCTAGGAAAGCCTGTTGCTGTTTAGCACAGGAGAAGATGGAATGTGAAAACCTGAGCTCAGACCGTGGTCCTGGGAGTGGTGTTCACACTCTAGGCGGAATCTATCTGCTAATTCAGAAATTGGGCATGGGATGATCCCTTCCTCCTGGTCCCAGGTGTCCTTGGGTGCCCTTGTGTTGGGTGGATCCAGTCAAGTGCGGTGTGCCTGCTCTGCTCCCTTTCACCTCCACCCAAGGCAGAGGCCGGAGGAGAGCAAATGAAGCCTCTCCCTTGTGGTGGGGTGTCCCATCGACACCTGGCATGGACAGGGATAGTTAGTCAGAAGCCACTGGAAACGGAGCAGCCTGGGTGGAATCTGCACCCTCTCACAGCTGCTGTTGCCTAACGTGAGCTTTGCACAACACAGCCATCGGTTCCAGCTGACTCACAGCAGCGTTTCACGTCAGGAAGGGCGTGCGGCTGCCGCGTCGGGGACACGGCATTGCAGCGGTCCTGGGCTGGCAAAGGAGCTGGGCAGAGAGCAGCAAGAGGTGATTCTCTGCTGAGTGTCACAGGGAGAGCTTTGACTAAGGAAACACAGCCAGATCCGTGCTGTTCCGAGTAAGGAAACACAGCAGATCCCTTCCTCTGCATTGTGTGTGGAGGGCTTACTCCTCTGTCCAGAGAGGGCACTCTTATTGCAGATATTTTAAGAGATCTGCAGAGGCAAGTGATAGCGTGGCTGATTGTGAACTATTACTAATATTAACTAAGAGCTTTTCTTACCTTTGATCTAAGCTGTGAATGTTATATGAGCTCAAATCAACTGTATTTGAAAATATTTGAAATCTCACACTTCTCTCCTTGTTTGGTGTTACTGGCCAATAACATTAGCAGTGCTTAATATTGTATCCATTAAAGAGGGGATAAGTGACAACATAAATGTAAAGGCGACATGAACACAGTCTTTATTTACACAGGCAAACACTAGGATTTACTCGTTCTTGGTCTGCATTTGTTGTATCCCTACTTAAGCTGACAGCCACAGTGAAACCAGGTTTGAAACAGCTCTGCTCAGATGCACCGTGGTTCCCTTACAGCTATAATGTAACACTTTTGCTTGAGATGAGTTGTGAGCCACAGGATTGTTTCACAGTAGAGTTGTGATTTCTGACACTACCTTTTCCAGAGATTTATAATATCAGTGGGATAGTGCTTTCTTTCTTTTCTTTCTTTTCTTTCTTTTTTTTTTCTCATTTATATATGAATGAGTCAGTGCCCTTTTCTTTCATTTTCTTTTCTTTTCTGTTCTTTTTGCTACAGCTCACTGGCTGCTTCCCTTTTTTCCCAGCCTTGTAGTATTTCCACCCTCCTCTCCCTTCCCCCAGTCTGCCACAGTGTCAGTGAGAAACAAAACTGCTGAAACCTGAGCTTTCTGGCTAGAGAAGATGAAGAATGAGAGGAGGTGGTAATTAAACCCTCCCCCATATTATTCATGCAAAGGAATTGTCTTTGAACACTACTTCATCCTGGGAGCCTCTCCGAGTTCAAAGAGAAAGTTGAGTTGTTGTCATTCTGGGGCCATAATCTAATCACGGCATCCCCCTTTGATTTAAAAATCTTCTTAGGAGGTGGCAAATATCTCTCCCTGTCTACCCTTTTATATTTTATTTTTAATTTCTAGTCTTAAGAATGTTGTGCTTGTTGTTTTGTCATTTTTCTTGTAGTTTGGCATAGTTCTTGTAGGGTTTTATCACCCAAGCTAGGCTGGTCCCTCTCACAGGCTACCGTTTAAGAGATCTAAGCCTTTAGCAGTATCAAAACCAGAAAAATATTCCTCTCTGTAATTACAGACTATTCTCTGCATGCACGATAAGACTGAAAGGCTGAAAGGAGCCTCCATCTTTCAGGGTGTTTCCAGATTCATGCTGTCAGAAGCAGCTTTGATATAAATGGTGCTTCTTGGGACAGGCATCTACCATCTACTGGAATAGATCTACCATTTTTAATCACTTGGCAGCTAAAGAGCACTGAATGTGTTTCTTCGTCCTCTTCTTGCCCTGTTTACTCTGAAGAAGCCCAGCAAAACATCTCTAAACATCAATCCATTTCCACACTGACTGTAAGTGCTGCCACTGACACACAGGTATTCGCCCACACACAGAAAGCAGGACGCGATGATCTTGGCAGTCTTTTCCTTTTCAAGGTTATTCATTGTATGATTCTCTGATTCTCTGATGAACACATTTAACATGTTTTGTGTTCTTCCTTGAGAGGGCTGCTCTGCATCAGCGACTTGAAGCAGATAAAAGTCATCCATTATGATTTCTGAGATTTTCAGGTGACAGCTCCAGTATTACTCAAGGGGTTGGTGAGATAGAGCCTATTCCCACTTCCACCAGCTGCCCTTCAGGTACTGTCCACCCTTGCTGTCAGAATTTATTAGGTCTGTTCAGGGCACACACACTTGTTCAAGGTGCTCCTGCAGATTCTCGGAGAGTTCAGAGTCTGCAGATAAATAAAGGCAAAATGAAGATATGGTCATTGCAGGCTGGGGTGTTTCTGAGCACATGCAAGTGATTATATGGTGAATTTTGGTTCCTTGGCAGTGTAGTGATTCTGAGGAATTGCCTGTCCAATTGTAAGTGTGAACACCTGGGCTGTGTGTCTTGCCTGAGGCAAGATTTCAGGACATCTAAATGCTGCCCTTCGATTCTAATATAAAAAAGTTTTTAAAAAGATCATTTTGTTGTGGACAATAAAAAAACTCTAGGAAAAAATCAATAAGAAGAAAAGTAATGACATAAAGTAGATTTCTCTGTCAGTTTAAACCTTTCAACACATAGCTTCATTTCAAAAACACCAAATGCTAGTAGCTCCCCTTGAGCCCATATGGCTCTGCTCAGTAGACACACTTTAAAAAAAATCCTTACCAGTTCTTTAGATATCTAAATATACACCTGTCACACTTATTTTAAACATCTTGTCTTAGAGTTTTCATTCTAACATTTAGATACAGATTTACAGCAGAGTGATAGTTTCTTTTAATCTATATCTGGTCAAATCTCTTTTGTGCTGCTTATAGAATTATCATTTTAAAAGCTGCTAGGTAGTTTTTGCATATACTTCCCATGCTTGAGTTCATCTCTGCTAACTTTGTATATCTAAGATATTGAGCCCAAGGTGGTCACTCAAATTCTCTCAAATTTTCTCTGTTTTTCAACAGAGGAACAGAGGCACTGACAATGACTGTTCATCCCTTCCTGAGGTTGTTTGGATGACTGTTTCATGAGGAACCTTGAGGGATCATTTTTAAAGTGCCTAATTCTTAGGCAGCTAAGTGAGAAGGAGCTTATGCTTCATACCCTTAGCCTTGGCTTTCACAGCAACCAAATCTGCTTCGTTAAGAATTGAACCGGTTTAGCTAAAATGCTGCATAATTATTATATAAAATATCTGATATTCCCAAATGCCAGTGGGGCACAGCTGGTAAATCTCTGCCTTGTTTCCTGCTTCCCATGTGAAAATGGCCAGGCTGAACACTGTCTGGTTTTGAGTTAGAGCAACAAGAAGGGAAGAGAAGATCACCTGAAAGATGCCTCCCTCTATCAATATGTATTCAAATACACAAGGAGATAATGTGAAGAAAAGCAGAGTTTGCAGCAGTCTAGTTAGGGATTCACATTTGTATTTTTTTAGATAAGCCCTTTCATGTAGCTGAATAGCCCTTTTTTTCCAACAAATGGACAAAGCTTGTCCTTTTGTGTGAAATACACCATAACTTGCACAGTGGGGTAAAACTCTCATAAACAGATAGTTTGAAAGAAAGTAGCTGTCTTTCACTAAACAGATGTGGATTCAATTTCAGATGTCAACAATAAAAAAATAAAATGCTTGACAACGGGGAAATAAATGAACAATAACATGGAAATTAAGCCAGACTGTTAGAATCACAGCTTCCCTATTTAGTAAAAGGTACTGCTGTTCTGTGAAAGCTGGTTGTCCTTCTCTTAGGTGATGTTTATCTGCACAAAATACACATGGAAGGATACCAAAGTGTGGTTCTTGAATCTCTCTGTAATTTTATGTTGGTCAGTTTACAGACAAATTCAGGATGCCCTGACCTAATCTGAATGAACTCAGGCTCTATAAAATCACATAAACACCCACAGTAGAAAAAGCACTATTCTGTTCAGAATAAAACCAAACCTCAGCCAAACCACCCCACTGTAACCCATACCCCAGATCTCTGGTTACCATTCATAAAAGCCAAACTAATGAATAGGCAAGGTTATTGAGGTGGCTTCCTGAGCCACACTTCCAGCGTTATGTGACAAAGGCTGAGTTTGTGTTTAGAACTGGTGGATTCAGTGACTCCTAATCAAAGCTGTGGGTCTGGTTCCTTAAAATGACCAACACAACTATGATCAGCAATGGCCTCAACATTATGCAATTTTGTAATGTGTAATGTGGCTTACATCTGTGGCTAGAAGGCAGGAAAAACTAATTTTTTTTTAAAGGCATTGCTTTTGTTTTTTAAGATAGAAAGCAGTGTAAAAGCCTTTTACAAAAATAAGACCCCAAACCACTTATCTTTACAATTGTGTTTGTTTGTTTCAAGAACAATAACAAAATGGCTAAATCTTACTATTATTTTTGCTGACATATATTGGGTATGTTTCCTTTGTACTCCACTGTTTGTGATTAACACCACCATAAAGAAAACAAAGCCATGATAATTACTACGGTAACTGGAGAGAAAAATATCTCCTGATTGAAATAAGGAGTAAGTTTCACAATACACCATGGCAATTCATTGTGTAAATTGGGGCAAGCAGATTTAAATTTGAGTGGAGAGTTATGGGGCTCTTAATCGAGTTATTCATTAATATTTGTCATCTACAAATTTGTCATTGAAGCCTTTAGACACTCGTAGATTTTTGTGGTAGAAATCATCTTTATGTTATTGGTCATTTAATTAGTCAATGATGTATTGGGAAGCCAATGTTATGTCACATCCCCATCTGCTTTCATTACTATCATCTGTGATGATCTTTCCTTTCATGGTCTGAGGTCAGCCTTGGTGACTCCCACCCTTCCTCTCAAATTCCCTTAACCCTACCATCACCTTCCTTCTGATGCTTTTAATTTTCATTTGCATTTTTCTGCTCACTGACCTTTAGTGATATGTGTGCTTCACTGGACCTTGTCTGTGCTGGTAACAGAGGGCTGTGGGTATTTTAAGGTGCATCCTGATTTACACAAACAGCTGTATTTTGCATCTCTCCATGACAGAAAAAATCACCCCAAATTCCAGCATTTAGTGGCAGCACATGGAGACTCACTTTGACGCTTTGGCCAGCCTGAGTGTCCATACTATCTCAGTGACAATTCCTTACTTATCTCCAAGGATTCATGGACTCCTAGGAAAGATGTTCAAATTTTAGCCATTTCACTTTAGCAGGTTTGGTTCTCATGCAGTCAAAGCCCAAGGGTATTGCTTTGAATGCTTAACTAGAAGCAAGAGACAGATAAACACAGAGCAGAAGGCAAATGAAATCCTGTTGTAAATCTATCAAGCAAACACAAACCCCTCCCTGATCATCAGCCTGGTTCCAAAAATGTGCTTAATGGAAGATTCATGTGCCAAAGGACTCCTGTTACTGGATTGTGTGGAGCTGAGGTATTACTGAATCCTGTGTCTTTCTCTGCATTTCCAGCTATGTGACTGGAGCTCATGTCCTGCCCCACACTGTCCCAGTAGCTGTAGAAACCAATAGAAATATAATTGAATACGTGAGATTCCCTTGATTCAGTTATTCAAAGCATGTGGTTGCACTATCTTCCAAAACACCCTCCAGCCAAGCAACCCTTAGCTTGTTCTAAAATACGCTTCTGAGGTCAGCAGCTCTGTGATACGACTGAAGGAGTGCAATAGCTGCAAGCCTTGGTGAGCACGTTTCATACAAGGCTCAGAAGTGCCGCTGCCGAGGGTGCTGCTGGCTGCTGCTGCTTGCAAGAAACCCATCCAGGCTTGTTCTTAAAAAGTCACAGATACACACTGGAAAATCCTTGATATTTATTTTTGGATACAGGGCTAAACCCTGGCTTTGTAGAGGTGAGGAGAGCTTCCATTGATTAGATTAGAGGCCAGACTTCTTTTTCCAGCTTGATTTCTAGCTGAGCCCTGTCTCAAGCTGCTTCCTGAAGGAGTGGCAAGGACAGTTTTGCTTTTTTATGTTCACCAAGGGCAGAGTCTGAGGCTGGGAATCAGCCTTAGGTACCACCATTCCACTAACTGAGTGATTAACAGGAATTTGATAATGGCACACTCTGAATACAGACAGTATAGATTTGAGTTCTGGGTAGCTGCAGATTACTAATCTCTGCAGCTGCTGCTGAGAAATTTTCTGGTAATAGCTAACAAATTCTTCTGAAAGATCAGCTTCCCCACCAGAAGGAAGCACATTTACTCAAATGGATTAAGTTTCTCATATTTTATTTTTAATTTCTTCTCTTATTACTGTGTGCAAAATAAGAATACCCAGCTCATCTCACCTTTTCTGTCTGTAGATTTTCATCTTCTTCCAAGGAAGGTCATGCTTACCCCCTTTGCAGATGGGGAAACTGAGTCATAGGGAGAGGTGTCTGAGGTCATTAAGAAGCAAATGGAAAAAAACATTGTGTAAACTGGTCTCTGGAGTCCCTGCCCAGTTACTTGCTCCCTTAAATGTCAGTCCCACAGGGTTTAAACTAAAGCTAATGGTGATAAATAAGAAACTCCCCACTGACTTAGAGGGTCTTTGAAATCAACATACATATGTCTATATACATATATATATCCTTCCACAACCTCAAGAGGTTTTTATATCTTATCATAATATCTTGATCTCATCTACAAAGTCTTAGATTGACATAGCAATCACAGTTCCTGTGGCTGGTCAACAATAACATTATCGCCACTGCTGCAGGATGACCGAGGGGCTGATTAAACACCCCCAGAGGAGAGCTTGCCCAGTGGAAGATGCAGAGTCCCATTGCAATGGACCCGGGTGTCAGGCAGACTTTCCAGACCCAGAGCTCTGCTGCTCTGGGACATTGAAAGGTTCCCCCCTGGCTGGATGATGCTGTCTGGGGCTCATGGGGTGGGTCCAGCTCTATGGAGGACATGAAGCACACCACGCCACCAGAGACTGGAGGAGACAGCCCTGCCCCTCTCTGGTGCACAGGCAATGTTTTCCAGGAGAATGTGGAGCCCCCAGAATTACCTTCCAAGCCCAGCAGTGGATCTTCTCTTCTTCCTCCCACCTCCCAGATTTCTGCTCTTCCAGATCACAAGGACTCCTCTGCTTGACTGTGGGAAATCTATAAAGCCTGTGACAAGCTCAGGGCTGGGCAGCATGCAGGCAGCTCTCCCTCCAAGGAGGGCCCTCCCTGGCACCAACAGGGCACTCTGTCCTACTCCCAGCTCCCACACCCCAACCAACATGCACTGTGCAAGTGCCCAGTGTGTCCCAGGTGGATCTAACCAGCTGGACGGGACACACAAGCTCCCAGGGAGGCCGCAGTGTTGTAAATGAGGCTGTACCACTTGGAGTCTGAGCTGGTAGCCATTTGTCTGGTTTTCCCTTCCTCTGAGTGAAGTGTCAACTAAAACATCTCTCCTTGAACTGCCCGGATGGCTGAGGTATCACCAAATGTCTGGGTTTCTGCGGGTGCTGTTCTTTAGCTGGGTGTTCACTATGGGAGTGATCACTGTACCCACTGAGCTTTCCAACTCTGGCACCCAGGACAGTGCCTGGGGTCCCAGTGAGGCTCCAGGAGCGAGGCAAGCAGCTGCAAGGTGTCTTCTCCAAGGTCTGGATGGAAACCAGGGTTGGCAATTCTTTTGGCTGCTCCCTGGGTCTGCTTGCTCCACTTCCTCTGCCTATTCTCACTCAGTGCTCCTCTAAGTATTTTCTGTTAAGAAAAGGGAGCAATAGTGGCTCCAGTGAGCCCCACACCTTTGTTAAACTAAAGCTTTTATTTCCTAAATGTAAGAACTCAAACCTTCCAAGTCACATGAGTGCTGCTAATCACCATTTTCCTGCCCAGCCTGTTAAAACTTCCACTAACTCATCCTGAGTCTGCCATTTAAAGATATGATAACATTTTGTATCCAGTTTCCCCTATAATTAGATTGTACAAACACTGTTAGTCTTGCTGAGAGTGAGACTATCAGTAACAAAACACTCCATCAACTTCCAGCACTTTAACAAGATCCCCCTTTTTATTTTATCAGTCTGATGTGAATCCCTCTGATCAGGTGTTAACAAGCCAGGCTATTTTCCCTTGATAATCCTCTAGCACTATAAATATATTTTCACTACTCAGACATCGAATCACTTGGACTGTAAGGGGTTTTAATACATAAATTTTTATGGCTTTTATCAGTGATCCACATCTATCTGTCAAGTACATATTTTTGCTTGATGGGTGAAATATCTTCAGTGATCACAACCATACAACAAATGAGAGCTGAATTCTGTTTTGTCCTTGGAAAAAAGACACCACCTTCCTGCACTTATTGCTCCACCTGGAATGGCTGCAGTCTTTTTGAATATACCAGCACCTCTTTTTGGGAGATTCTCAAAACAGAAATGGGAATTGGACAGAAAACATCCTGTAATGGAAGAACCCGAGAAAAAAAAACCAAACAAAAAACCCTCAAAAAATTGTACAAGTAGACAATGTATTTGTCTCCTGAATTTGTATAAGAACACAATTAACTCCTGCCTCATTATGCAGCTTCTTATTTGGTGTTAAGAGTGTTATAATCTTCTCAGGAGAAAAGGGAAATAATGATATTGACAGGAATTATGACCTGAACTGCACGGATTTTCAGTCAAAATCTCTTAGGACTGTATATATCAAAGTTTCTAATATTGTCTCTACCATTCTTTTTTCTATAACTTTGTAAAAAGCTGTAAATAATTTTAATGCTGGTTTTTCCCATAGAATTCACTAAGTCAAGGCCATAATACTTGAAATCCAGAGTGAATATTTAATTATTTAATTTAATATTTAGTATTCAAGCCAAATATTGAAATTAAATTAAATTAAATATTGAATGCTGCACAGGAAAATGTCTGCACCAATATTTACGCCTTTCTGGCTTTGTATTGCATCAAATTCTTTAGAAACTTTTCCCATCACTGCCCAGGAGCTCAGTGTGTGAGGGATGGAGCACCTCTCGTACAAAGATAGGCTGAGGAGCTGGGATTGTTCAGCCTGGAGAAGAGAAGGCTTTGGGGAGACCTCATTGCAGCCTTCCAGTACCTAAAGGGGGCTTAGAAAAAGAAAGGAGAGGGATTTTTTATGTGGGCAGACAGTGACAGGACAAGGGGCAATTCTTTAAACTTAGAGAGGGCATTAAGTATTAGGAAGAAATTCTTTACTCAGAGAGTGGTGAAGCACTGGAACAGGCTGCCTACAGAAGCTGGGATTGTCCCACATCTGGAAGTGTTCAAGGCAAGTTTGAATGGGGCCCTGAGCAACCTGATGTAGTGGTTGGCATTCCTGCCCATGGCAGAGGGGATGGAACTAGCTGGTCTGTAAGGTTCCTTTCAACCCAGGACATTCAACGATTCTGTGATAGATAATCATAAACTCTTTTCATACTCTCAGTCTCACAATTAACACCCAATCAGTGCTAAAGATGTTTTCTTTACATATGGAAAAATTCACCTTTTGTGGACAGGCTAAAAATCATCTAAACATACATCTAAAAATCTGAATCATATTAAAAAAACATGGTTCAATTTATAGCAAAGATAGAACAGATAATGAATGATGGAACACCAGCAAAACAGTAAGACAACTTACTTCTCTGATGACACATGATCGTCCTGCCCTTTTTATGAAAAAATTTGCCCTCTGACTGCAGTATTACTAATTTTCTTACTGTTAAGCCATCTTGGACAAAGGGTGGTGTTGGTATTGAGCATCCTCTGTAAAGATTAATATACAGATTCTGCCAATGCTTTTTTTCTCCTCTGTCATTTTTAAAAGAGTTTTTCTTTTCTTCTGGTGTTTCAGTTTTAAATTTAACCCAGGAAACTTCCACCGCCAGGCAAAACAAAAATAAAGCAGAAACAGGATCAATAGGTAAAGAACTATGTAATACATTGATGCCAGTCAACATGTGTACTGATTTTGCATGGGCAGGTTTTGGTAGCGGGGGTCTGTAAGGGGTGGCTTCTCTAATGAGCTGCCAGAAGCCTCCCCCATGTCCAGCAGAGCCAATGCCAGCTGGCTCCAAGGCAGACGAGCTGCTGGCCAAGGCCAAGCCCATCAGCAGTGGCAGTAATCCCTCTGTGATAACATATTTCAAAAGGGAAACAAAAAAGTTATTGCACAGAAGTAATTGCAGCCAGAGAAGATTGGAGTGAGGATATGTGAGAGGAACAGCCCTGAACCACCAAGGTGAGTGAGGAAGGAGGGGCAGGAGCTGCTCCGGGTGCTGTAGCGGAGATTCTCCTGCAGCCCCTGGTGCAGACCATGGTGAGGCAGCTGTGCCCCCTGATCCACCCGCTGCCTATGGAGGAACCCACGCCAGAAGAGGTGGATGCCTGGAAGAGGGTTGTGAACCTGTGGGAAATAGGTTGAAGGAGACCCTTGGAGAGAAGAGTCCACACTGGAGCAGGTTTGGTGGCAGGACTTGTGACCCCATGAGAGATCCATGCAGAAGCAGCCTGTTCCTGAAGGACTGGACCCTCTGGAAAGGGACCCACACTGGAGCAGCTCATGAAGGTCTGCAGCCCGTGAGATGAAGGTTGTGAAGAACTGCATGGGAGGAACCCCACACTGGAGCAGGGGAAGGACTCCTCTCCCTGAGCAGCAGTGGCAGAAACAACCTGTTGTGAACTGTGTAACTCTCATTCCCTGTCTCCCTGCACCTCTGAGAGGGAGGAGGTAGAGCCGGGAAGGAGGGAGGGATGGGGGAAAGATGTTTTTTAAGATTTATTTTATTTCTCATTATTCTGCTCTGATTTTGATTAGTAATAAATTCAACTTAATTTCCCCACTTTGAGTCTGTTTTGTCTGTGATGGTATTTGGTGAGTGATCTCTCCCTGTCCTTAACTCAGTAACCTTTGTTACATTTTCTCTCTCCTGTTCACTTGTGGAGGGGACTGACAGAGCAGCTTTGGTGGGCATGTGGCATCCAGTCTGGGTCAACCCACCATGAATGATTTTGTGGAAAAAAGGTTTTCTACTATTTTGGTTTTTGAGGAAATCACATATAGGTTAATAAACATAACAGTTCAGATTTAGCATGGGTATAGTCCTGCACAGTTACTTGGTTTACCACCATAGCAGCTAAAATGTGAGTATAGCACACACTAAGTGGATTAAGAGCTGGCCAGCTGGCAGATTTCGAAAAGTATTTGTTGGTGGGGAATTGTTACCAAGTGGATGTGTTTCTCATGGAAATTCCCAGTGGGCTGTTCTGTGTCTAAGACTGTTCAACACTTTTATCAACTCCTTATTTGCACATGTTGTAATAAGCTTTGATTTTCCTTGATACGCCTGACAGATCAGTTAGTGTTTAGTGATGTACATGTTTTCTGCAAACTGTTAGCCTCTTACCAGAGTTTTGCTGTAATTCATTCTGTTGCCTCTTGTGGTCTGGACATAAAATTTAGCTTTTTAAGACCTATTGTGAAATTCCATGTAGAATGCTGCCCATTTCTCTCTTTCTCTCAGAGATAAAAGACACTCCCATTACAAGTTCTGGTACTCAGCTGAAGCAGCTGGAGAGTCCACTCTCTAGTGACTTGTGCTTTGGAAAAAAAGTTGAAAGCTTTGAAGGAAAGAATGGTTAAGTTACACATTGGAAGCCTCTGTTTTTAAATCTGGAAAAGAAATTTAGCTCTCACTTAGAAAAATGTCTTCAACTGTTATCTGAATGAGAGATGTGTAATTCTGGTAATGTTTTGCACACATATAATGCTCTTTATTCAAGGATGTTGCAGTGCTGAAAAATATTACATCATTAGGAGAAGAGCATAACAATAGAGAAATACTGATCAAAGCTAAGTCACCAAAAATAATGCTAGCAATGACACTTGCAGTATGAGTCTCCTGATTGGATTGTAGAGGAGACACCCTGGTTGCTGTGGGAGGGAGGTACCCTTAGTTGGTGTGTGTTCAAGAGTTAAAGGAATGAGTCTGGAAGAGGCTAATGGAATAGGATGAAGTGAGAATATAATTTGATTTTTTTTTTTTTTATTAGGGACCATTTCTTTTATAACCAATCAGATTTTAAAGAGGTAGAAAATATGTTACTGTTCTTCGCACTAGTGAAAGAAGGTGCTGGACAGTGTTTAAGTTCCAGAGGACAAAAGCCTGAAGGGCTTTCCTCTGGTTTTGAAGTGAGGAGTCCATGGATTTTGCATGTTGGATCACTGCAGGGGTTGTTGTGAGAGCCTCTCTGCAAACCAGGTCAGCAGCCAGGAAATTAACAAGCAAAGCAGCAAATAGGTGGTGGGAAAGATTACTTGGGAACAAACCTTGTTGGAACAACTAGCTAAGAGCAATTAGCAGGGCAGCCAGCACCAGCCCTGGCCAGTGGGAAGAGCCAGCCACGAACGCTGCCAGCAGAAAGCACCCGCCAGGAGTGACAGTCAGGGAAGTGCTGTTTGCACATGGGGCTGTGCCTGGCTGCAAGCAGGAGCACTGGCTGGTGGCAATGCCCAGGGCTTCCTCTGAGGCCAGCCAGCTGCCCCAGGGCATGGGTAGAGCTCAGGCATGATTCTGCTGAGAATGACCATCCTGCTACTGAAATCTGCCCGAGTCTGGATCAAGCCCAGAGTGAGATGCAACAAGAAGAGGATATCTATGGCTGACACCAATGCACTGATCTTTCAGAGGTCTCTTTTAGCCTCTGTGGAGTGAGCAGGTACCTCAGCGGGGAATGGGATCATGTTTCCTTCTCTTGCTTGGATTTTCTAGTTTGGAAAGGTATGCCTGGAGCTCAAGTAGCTGCTCTAGAAGCACTACTAGGCTCATGGTTTAACAGCAAACTACCAGTTACTTACTGTTAATAGGTTCAGATCCCTTTATTTGCACTTGGTTTGCCTATAGCTGGCTTTTCTTTGTTTCTTTGTTATGAGGAATCCTCAGCCATTCAAGAGTCAGATGACTCTGATGCCATCTTAAATGGGCAATAAGCCCAAAACTCAAAAAAATGCTTTCACTCATTTTTTTATGAGAGTGGGGAATATCCTCATACCAAGTATATTACTTGTAAACATGGAAACGCATTCGATGGTCTTGAAGAATGAAAGATTGAGAAGTGACGTGATGGGCTAGAAGGCAGTGCCCTGCTGAGAGGTCAGATCCATCCTTGTCTGCTGAAGCCAAGAGGAATCAAAGGGGCTTTGCAGGGGAACTGTTTCTACAGCCATAGACCCAGTCTCCTGGTCTGCTCATAGACCAGCAGCGTTTCTCCTTTGTAGCACTGTCTCTCTATACTTCCATGAAGGCACTTCAAACAAACCTCCTTGGTTTTGGAATATTTGTGTCTCTGAGGCCTGCATGGCATTCTTTCTTCTGGCAATGTTTTGTTGCTTTTACTTAAGACTGGACAAGTCTAGGAGCAAGGCAAACAATACTACTGAGTAACAACAAACATCTCAGCTTTCTTTAGACTGGTAATATTATTGGCAAATTCAGTGCTGAGCTGCAAACTGCAATTTGTTCTCTTTAAATGTACAAGGAACACTGCTGTGAAGCACAAGCTGTCAAGATTATTTTGTGTAAGTAATTATCTTCTATCTTGACTGGACTGATGTGGGCTTGACACACTGTTTGCCTTTGTAATCATGTAATTGCTAAATGAAATCACAAACTGGTGGGTAAAAACTCAGAAAAGGTGTTATTAATGTTTTGATGTTACTGCTACTGGATGTCACAGCATCTGCCATATTGACCTCCACTCCCTGAAAAAGTAAGACAAAGAGAGTTCACTGATCATTTAATACCATGCCAGTGTCTTCAGGTCTTAGGGCTTCATGAGCTCTACTGTGAAGCAAGTGGATTGATTGCAAAGGTTCAAAAAAGTTTAAAATGAGTAAAAGTTAGTTGTGAAATAACAAAAAGAGAACGGAATTCTAAAGCAGAGATGAGGTCTTTGGAGTCTGTTACTGACAGGGTATGTGCAAAGAGGAGAGAAGAGCACATAAAGCATTACCTCCTGCAGCACTGCTGTTTGAGAAAGGAGCATATACACAAAAAAAAAAAAAAAGGCAGCCACCCAGGATGAGAAGAGCATATGCTATTTTTATTCTTTTCCTTCTGGTGGGAAGTTATGTGTATGTTGAAATATTTCTTTCCTCCAGCCACTGCAGCCTACCCCACATAGCATTTTATTTTGGTTCAGTGAAACAAGATAATCTATGTTAGTACAAAATGTCTCACATAGGTAGAGCAGCTGAAAAAGTAGATTTAACCATGGCAGTGAGGAGCTCTGGCTTTACAGAATTTCATCGTTTAAAAACTGAAGCATGGACTAAGCCTTGGGGTATCCCATGATTCTGGGATGAAAGTACAAAGCATCTTTATTAATATTATAAAAAATTTTACCCATAGATGAACTAAATCTGAAGTAAGCCTTTCTTCTGAGGCTTCCTCTGTCTGTCAGACTTCTGTTTGTTTGTGAAGTTCACATGCTTCCTGGGTTTGACCGAAACCAGGGCTTCTGGAATAACTTGAGAAATGTTATCACTCTGATGTTTCTGAGCCAGCTAGGATTAGAAATGACTGGAAATCTTGTGGAAGAGCCTGTTTTCATGAGATTTCCATCCAGATATGTAGACCAAAGGGGTTTCTTGCTCTGTGAACTTACAGAACACCTTTCAGTTCTCTTTGATGTAAACTCCGTGTTTCCTGTAGCATAAAGAAAAGTCTCCCCTGCATTGTATCTATGCAAATTACAGCAAATAGAACAGTATAAGCTCACCTTTTAAGACCTGACCTTTCGTTTGAACTGTTAACACCTGAAAGTTTCAGTTTTTAAAGCTGGGTATTACAGTTTGTTTGTTGAGCTAGGAAAAGATTGTGTTATAATCGATCCTTTCAGGACTCTGCAATAGGCATAGGAAATACTGTATTTTTTTTAAGCCAACAGAAACCAGGCCACACAGAGTTAAAGTCCCGACTCCACCCCGAGGGTACCTTGTTTTCTTTACACAATTACCTGTGGTCTCAGTCTGTTAGATGATCTCAGCTGGCATTTGCAGTAATACTGAGACCATTGACTAGGGATGAAGTTTCCAGCTTCAGCTTGAAAGATCCCTTGTGTTTGTGGATTCAGGTCAGACATTTAGTGTTACCTGAACTTAATTGCAGTTTGTTTTTGCTTTGCATTGTCTTCTAAAAAAGCAGTCCAGGGAAAGAGGGAGGCCTGAGAAAAACAAACTGCTTGACCAAAATGACTTCAAAAGCAGCATTAGGACCACCTCCAAGTCGAAACACATCTCTGGCAGAAAGGTGATCTCCTTGCTCCTCAAACCTTGCCACTTCCTGCAGAAGCCCTGCTTTTTTCATTTTTGGCCATAACAAAACCCAGGACTGCTATTACCTTACCCTTGTCTCCCATCTCAAGTTCAGGCTGCTTGTGCAGGCAATGCAGCCCTACTGTGACTCCCTTTTCTTAGTTTTGCCTCAGAATTTTCCTTTTCAGTCCCATACAAGGAGGTTGGGTGCCCTGGCTGTTAGTGACCATCATTTAGGTCACAGTTATCTCTAGTATCCACCTATGGCTGTCATCTTTGACTAGCAAATACAGTCCTGCTTATCCTTTCTTGAGTTAGGGCAAGCAGTCTCCTTCTTGGTTTTTGGCCTACTTTAAAAGTTGGCTCAGTCTGGAAAGCATTTCTAAATGCTTCAGACAGCACTGAAAAGACACCACTAGTAAAATATGCCCCTTGAGTTTTGTGTGCATGTTCACATCACAGCGTTTCCTCTTAATATTTTAATGTAGCTATAAAAAGCGTTACCTGGATATATGTTGTGGGCTCAAATTGCAAACTCCATTGACTCAAAACTTTATTTGACTTAAGGGCTAGTAAAAAACTCTTCTGAGTTCCATTTATATGGTGATGACCTCTGCAATGCATTTGAATGCTTACAAATGATGGTATATACTATTGAGACACTTATCTCAAGATTGGTGTGTCACATCAGAGCCGGCAGATGAGCCTGAGACATCTTGTTATCTCAGTTTAATTGGCTCCTGCAGGTGAGCTTATTGGCAGTAAATGTTTGTGCACATACCTGTATCTAAGACATAGTGGGCTGAGAGCAATGTGCTAATGTTATTCATTCCCATGAACAGACAATTGGTTCCTAATTCACCTTTCTTTTGCTGCAACTCAATCCACACACGCACAGTTCCCATCGCTCTGATGATGCACAGCAACACCTTAAACTGTCGTGACTGGATCAAAAATCATTCCAGTTAATCTAGCTTCTGCTATTAAGGTATTATAACCTCTTCTTTTTTATTCTTTCACAGAGATGAACAAAATGGATTTGAAGTGAGATTGTAGTTGCTAAACTGTTGCACAAATTAATATACAAATGACCATCATAATAAAAAAAGAAGTCCGAGAAAAATGACAGTTCTGCAGCCTTTCGTGCAGAAAAATCTAAATCAAACGAGTGTGACTGCCTGAAGGTGCTAAATGAAACTAGACAGTTTCAAGAAATGGATTTGAGACGCTGTTTAGTTATGTGAACTCAATTTATGTTTAAAACAAGTGAATAAAGTATATCTGGAGAGTTCAGTAAATCTTTTAGGAGTGAGTTCTGTGTGCAAACTGCAGTTATGGCAACAAACAGACTATTCTGCCAAAGCAGTATATAGCAAGTGAAAACAGATCTCAGACTTTGTGCAGGATCTCAGGGTAGAAGTTAATGCTGTGACAGTAATGACCATGAGCTTCACCTGCAAGCAGGCTTTTGTGCTGAAAGCAAAGACTGAAGAAACAAGCTATGCCAAGATGAATGCAGCAGAACAGAAACATGTAGGGAGCAAACCACTCATGAGAAGACAGACTGACTGCATTTTAGAACAAGCTCAGCGAGTAAATGAGGAATATATTGCTCTATAGTGTAAGGCATTAGAAGTAAAATGTCAGGAGACTGGCAAAACTACCCACACTCTTTCTTAAAAAAAATTAATTGCCCAAAGTTGCCAGTCAATAGCAAATAGTTTGCTAAAATGCAAGGAAACAGGTTATATGCATGTGAATAAAGAGACAAACCACATCATGCCCATAATATTCTGTTAACTAAGTAGACTTAGTTCAGGATATGGAGCAGGCACCTCTCTCTGCCTTGTTGGGTCATGTCTGTCCAAACCATTTTCACTTTGCGTAAAGAGACTCTGCAAGCAGCATCTACACAATTTAGGAGTACAAAGCATTGTGTAATGCATGACAGGTAAGTAAAAGTAGCAAGCATCCATAAATGTGGTCATTGCCACCTAGAAGGCACGTGATGATGGCCTGGCAGTTACCACCCAGGGGTACAACAGGTCAGTGATGCTGCTGAGTTGCCATCTTTCAACTTTCAGTTTTTTCCTTGGGCCCGTTTGCCTCCCATGCCAGTATTTTTCCTCTTGAAGCCTCCTCCCAAGGCATGAAAAAGGAATGGAAGAATTGAATTGCCAAGTAAATATGGCTTTATAGAGAGCTTTGTTTCATCAGTGTTAACACCCTATTGATAACTGAAAATGAATAAAATGGGATCTATTAATGCTTATTAATATTTAATACCAGCACTTTTTTTTGGGGGGGGGGGGCACAAATACATAAATCAGTAATTACAGACTTATTAAATAGTGTTGAAGAGAATTAGGCCTCACATATTATCATCTCTACAAATATAATTGTAAATTACTGATAGTGAACAACAAAGCACCTGATAATCACAATTTTGGGACCCAGAAACAGTTTTCCAATAACAGCATCCATAGAGTGTCTTACTGACACTGAGATCTGGCACCCAGCAGTTTTATTAATTGCAGTATCAAGGCTTAACGATGGGTGAAAATTTATGACCTGCTCAAACAGGTTATGAATGGTTAAACCTTTCCTTCAAATTTGCTTTCTTTTTTGAGCCATAAAATTCACTGTGGTCTTGTTTGTCAACTTTTTCAAGGGTTGAGGGATGTCTTTAACCAATTTTCTATGAAGCTTCTAAACTCTTTCAGTTATAAATTCCTATGCTGTCATTGCTGACTGTTATTGCTCTTAAATACACTCTGATTCCAACAAGGTATGACCACATAAGATAGTGACATTTAAATCTGTTTGATTAGTGGATGACTTCACCAAATGAAAAAGATCAATCAAGTGGTCCATTTTTGTCAGTGAGTTAACTATGTGAGTTATATTAATTCCTGCAGAAAGTCCTTTATTCTGTGGAGTTTGTTAATAAATAGTTATCATATTCTCATGAGTTAATCTGTCTAAATGCAAACATCAAGACAGATTATCTTGTAGCCTGTAGTGTGTAAAACAATTTGCCCTCAGTAGGTGGGCTGTTCTGTATTGTTACTGTTTTCATATACCATTCTTTTTCTCCAAAGAAACACAGCTCACCACTTTGATGTGATTAGCTTATGGAAATGTTTATTATAGGAGCAGTGATTAAGTTTTGGTTCCAAGACAGGTATAAGCTTCCTTTAATCTATACCACTTTCCTTCAAGCTAAACTGTTCCCAAGTTAAATCATAATATCCATTATCCTCTTCCATTATTCAACCCCAAAAGTATTTCAACCCTAAACTGCTTAAATATTAGCATCACTTAATTAGTCCATCTCTTCCAAACATTTTTCCAGTTCTGGCAATGTGAGGTTTTTTTGCTGCTGAAGTTGTAGCAAAAAGCTGTTCCCCAGCATGGACCTAGTGAGATATTCTTTACTATAGCCTTACAATGTCTGCCCTGAAAATCCTCAAACTACATTTACATGTTTCAAAATCATGACCAAAACATTTAATAGATTTGTACTGGGGTCTTCAGTGGATGAGCTGAGCAATTTTTCCCTCTCCTTCACTCTGAATGGATGGGGTGGAATATCCTCTTTGGGTATGAACAGCTACACAGACACCACCCCACAGCAAGAAGTGTGGATCTGGCTATATTCTGATGGATTAATTCTGTTTGAATACCAGGATGAATGAAAATGGAATTTGGCCCTGCAACTGTTAAAACCTCAGTGTATACAGATGTCATCTGAGCACCACTCTCAGCAACTTGTAAACTTCCAGTGGCAGCCAAGGAATTTGGATCAGATCCTTTATTCTCTGAGCTATTACACATTATGTCCTCTCTACTTCCCAGTGATGCCATGATGATTTTTTGCTTTTCTTTTATACCCCTTTTATACACTATTTTATATAGCTTTATATATTCCTTGTGATTTTAGCTTACATAGTTATAATTCTTTAAGTTTGATAACCCCTCTTAGACCTAGTATTTTGTTAGGTTTAGAGACTAAGCACTCTAAAATCCCCAGAAACCAAGGTCCTCTCCAGAACACATTCTGTAAACAAAGACAGGACCATCCAGGGGGAGGGTCCCTTGGGTGGGGGGTCTCATCCGAGTCCCTCATTGGGGAGCCTTTGATAGATATGCTAATTTTTGCAAGGTATATCATTGTATACTCATCACATCATGTGTGGCCATTTTCTTCAGTGGGGACTTTGGGGTGCATTTCGATGTGCATTTCAGCGCACCTGAGGATCCTTAAATAAATACCGAGGTAAAAACCCTTTTCCCTCTTAACTGTGTTCAGCTCTCTGAATTTTAAGATCAGAATAAAGCATCACCAGACTCCAGTTTATATGTGACAACTCTTGACTTCTGGATAGTGAGAGTCCCATTGTTTTCCACCTCTCACAGTCTTTTTCTCAACACAGTCCATTTCCCTAGCAGAATTAATTCCAGCTTTGTTCTATAAATGCTAGTCTCTTTCCTTAGTCACTCTAGGCATTGAGCCAGTGAATTCAGACTAAACAGAGGATATTAATTTTACTTTAGCATGTATATATTGCACAAAAACTGTGATGCACAAGGATTTACTTCCAAGAACTAGAGTGAGACAGTCGCGTAAATTTTCAAATTTGAACGTCAGAGATAACTTGCTGAGGGAATTGGAGACACTTAAGAGGAAATCCTCTAAGATTTTCTGCTTTTAATGACTAAATACCACAAGTAAGTGGGCTGTGAAGTATGAGTCCTTCACCTAAAGAACTCGATGAGCTCAAATAAACCTTGGGCTACCACCTTTTGATATTCTGCATGCCAGTGGTTTCCAGGAGTGGATTGCAGGAAGGTGTTGAACTCTGTCCTGAGAGCTTGAGACATTTTGTAACAGAGAAGGAGAAGAAGCAGCTGCTAGAATCTGAACACTCCCAAGACATTTGTTTAAATATGATTATGATATTGGGAAAAGTGAAGCTCACCTTTCTCAGGACATGGAAATAGCCTTGTAACCAGTGCAGCCAGCCAATCTATGCTCCCTGAGGAACCTGGGTGCTGGTTAGCGTTTGCTAGGAGCTGGCAGGCCAATCAGTAGATCTAATTTAGCAAATTGGGCTCTATGTTATGAACTCCCCTTTGCTTTAGGGGAGAATAGTAGGAATGTTACTCAGGCATGACTTTGGTAGCTCAGCTAATAAACATTTCCTTGAGGCAGACAGCTTCTCCACTGGATTCTCATGAATAATGGCGTGAAACACTTACCACACCCCTGGACAAAAGGAGGTCTTGCACCTTATATTTGTGGGACTGATCGGATCTCCTTAATTGCTCAGGGGCTTTATTGTTCTGCCTCAGCAGAGCTGTGCAGACTTTATCTCTCACAAATATATGAGAAATGCAGTCCTCGGCACCCACGACTCCTTGCCACTGTTATCAGCTAATTAACAGCACAAAGAAATAACAAACCTTAGCCCAAAAGGCATCACAGAAGTGAATGAGCTGATGAAACTGCCTGCTAGAGAAAATACAGTTTAATCCAGTTTAAAGTTGTTTTTATCTACCCTGAAACTGTTAAAAGAAGATTTACTTCCTTGAAGACAAAACAGTGATGTCCAAGATGTTACAGTGTATGCCTGCAAGGACGCATCTGCTGATACATTTGGGGAACTCTTCTGGCTTAACTGACCAGCTGTGCAGGAAATACGTGTGGGATCTTCCTCGAGAAAATTTGTGCCATGTGTAGGGCTGATTAATAACGAGAAAAACCTCTAAGTTTTTCAGCCCCAAGCTTTCATCACTAATTTAATGTTCATGGAAGCCAGTCTGCTGGAAGTGGGGTGAGTCTGAACTTGGGAGTGAAAGAGGGAGATCAGTGAGCACGTCCAGTTGTCCACATGCATTTTATAGAACCACAAAAGGGATAGATACATTTTCTTCAACCAGGTACAGCTGGGATGAAGCAAGATCCCTACTGTTCCTGAACCTTGTGTGCAGAGCAGGTTTCACCCCACCAGGCACACTCAGCTGAGCTGCTGAGCACCAGCAGGCACAGTCCCCATCTACCTGGAAGTGTGGATGCTGCTGGCAGGGGCTCTGGAGCTTGGCATCAGGAACTAAAGTGACACCTTCTAAAAGTGTAGACATAACCCTTTGGTGACAAGTCACAGAGACCCGTGAGTTAACTGGCCCGTGATTTTCCTGTCATAATGTCAGCTGGATGTTTCAGTGCCAAATATCAGAAATGTAGGAAGCGTGATGAAGTGGAGAGGCAAGGCCCTTTTTCCTTTTTGCCCTCTTGGACCCAGCTCAGTGGTTTTCCCCTCTTCACAGCCTCTCCCCCTCTCCAAGGGCCCTGCTCCTTCCTTTGTCTTTCTGCAACAGTCTCATCTCCTGCCTTGCCACTCAGACATTTCTCCTTTACCCACCTCCTCCTGTCCCTTCACCCCTGGTTTGTTGGTGATCTCCACCCATATCCAGTGTCCTCATGAACCCAGGAGCACGTAGGCATGTCCCACTAGTTTCAGGAATTGCTCCATTAGTTCATGTCTGAACATTTCGCCCTCTCTGAACAGGCATAACACCATGTGAGTCAGTCTTGTGGAAATAAGTCTTACTCGTCAGATCTTTGCTTAGGTCCTTTGGATTGGTGGGTTTATTAAAAATATATTGTTAGAACATGGAGAATCTTGCTTGTCTCTGGATAATGATGTAATGTATGCAGCTGTCTGGCTTAATCCAGGGCAAAGCTAAGGGAGAGTTGTTATGGACAGGACTACCCATATTCTGGAAATGGAAAGCCAGAGTGAAATAAGGGTTTTGACTTGTCTCGATGTGACACAGATGATTTCCTCTTCATGCTACCATGCAGACACAAACAGGGTTCATGAACCTGCTGTGGCCTCTTTTCAGATCTGTCCTTGTCATGGATCTTTGGATGCTTCCATCTTTTGATAAGCTTCATTAAATCCTTCGAGATCAGAGAGAAGGGTTATAGGGTTCAACCAAGAATTGTGGACCTGTGCTAAGGAGCCTGCAGGATGACACAAGCTGCTTCTGCAGTCTTTCCTCATGGGCTCTCTCTGTTTCAGTGAACTGAATGATCTCAATGAAATTAATATCTTTCCCATCATGATATATTCCCATGTGTTTTTGTAGGACCAGCCTGGAAAGTATTTCCCATAGCTTCAGTAAGTAACTAGTCATATATTCAACACTGCTTGTTTGTAGTGCTGCTCTCCAGAGTCTTTGAGAGAGCAGCCTGATGCTGCACCTACACCAGACTTTTCCCACCACAGGTTTCCCATCCCTTTCAGTGGCATGCAGTGGAGAAGACTACTGCTCACCTGACCCAGGTAAACCTTGACAACACAACAGTACAATTACAGTGGCTGCCATTGGTGGTCTACCCTGTTTTCCCTCTGGTTAGCTCTGAGGCAGGGTTCTGGGTACTGCATTCGAGGTGTCTGGCTCACTGGTGCATTGCTGCAGTACCTGTGCTGTGCTAGAAAACAGTGACAGCAGAGTCACACTGCCCTGACAGAGCTGAAGGCAGAGCAACTTCTGCATTTGAAGCTCCTCTTAGTAGTTACAAAAGTATTTACAAAGTTGAATGACAAGACTTCTTTGTGATATTCTCTGTTAATCATCATTATAGTTTTAGGACAGACTCCTACCTCTACAGAGAGTCCTGCCAGAGTATGTGGGACACTGTGAAATTAGAAGTTTGTGGGCAACAAGTCCAGGTATTGTACAGGTGTCATGAGGGAATGGCAGACTTAGTGCTAAGGCTGTCCAAAAATGTGCAGACATCACCCAAGCATATACTGTGTGGTTCCCAGACCTGACTGATAAAGCAAAGGGCTACTGATGGGGGAAGAACAACCAAAGACCTGGCATCTCCTTATAGAAGTACTTGGAGGTTGTGGATGAGGATTGCAGAATTCAGGTTTGGGCTAACAGGCACTACTTAGCTGCTAAACCCCAGCAAACTTTTGTGAGAGCCAAATGCGTACAGGATCAGTTCAGCTCACTACACTGGGAGGAGGGTTGGAGGTAGAAAGTGTGTGAATGTTTCTACAAAGAGCACCCTGATAGTTAAGCAGGTGAAAGCTGATGCAATGAGTATATGAAGGTGTGTCTTAATTGGAGGGATATTTAACCAAAAGGAAGGGATTTTTTAGACAAATAGGAAAATGTCCACTCTTTATGAGTACAGTTTGAAAAAAAGAAAGGATGTAGAAAAGTACAAGAGCATCTGCTGTCAGCACAGACATTTGTGGCCATTTCTCTTAGTCAAACTCAATTTCATGGTACCCTGCTTTGACACAAATGTTTTGAACGGCTTTCATTCTTATTCCTTGAGCAAACACGAAGGACTATCAGTCCTAATCTGAGTTCAGCTCCATTATGTTTTTCAGTTGTGTCAAAATGCAATAGCTGTAGAACACCTGGCAATATTTTGTGAACTGCAGCCTTTATGCTCTGCCTTTGGTGGAAGTTTGGAGTTTTTCTTTCTCAGTCTCAGCTAGGCCTGTCAGTAACATGTCAGTGTTTTTTGTTCTACTGCCGTCACACTGAAGTTGCCCCAAATGTTCTGCAAAGATAGGTGGACGCATACTACCTTGGAATTAGTGTTGGAAAGCATATGCCATTTGTTTTGTTTCCTGACTGGTGGCACCGGTGCAGGCCAGGAATAAAAGTTTTACTGAGCAAAGATGAAATATTAATATACAGCAATAGTCTTGTCAATTCAGTTAGGTCCTTCTCATATCAACTTCAAAGCCCTCTGGGTTGATGAAAATGTGATCTGTCTACAAATATAGCCATTATTTTACATGAGTTAATTGTTACAACCACTTTTTCCTTTGAGGAAGGAGGGAAAGGTGAAGGGAAAAGTTCTTCAAGGACTTGTGGCACAAACCAAGGTGTGCAGAGTCACGTGTTGACCCTGTACAAACAAGCAGCAAAAAAACCCCAGATGCAAATAACCTCATGGCCACATCAAGCTCCTTATAGCCACTTCTGTCTCTAGGCTGAAAATAAATCCCATGGCTGCTTCAGGCAGAAGAAAGAGATACCCTTCTCATCACCAGATCATACAATCATAAGCTATGAGATGCTGAAGTGCAAAAGGAAGTAACTTCTACTCTTCCTGTAGTGTGACCATTGTTATGCATGGAGTAGGGCAAGGCCATTTAAAACATACTGGAAAAAATGAAAACAGGGATTTTCTTAACAAATAGCTTTTAGGGACGAGAGGCTAAATGTATCTGCTGTGATGGGAATGGTAGGAAAGGTGGAAGTGCCTGTGAGGAAGAGTGCTTGATGTAAACATCATGTGCTTTGCCCTGATGAGGTCTTGCACTGAATTGTGTTGGCTCATTTGTAAGGCAGAGGATGCCTCAGTGCCAGTCTGCAGTGAAAGCGATGCAAAGGCCTGACTCATCTGATAAAAATGTGTCAAAACTTTTCAGAAAGGATCAGTGATTTAAATTATGTAACTTTTGAGAGAGGAGAAAGAAAAGGAAAGGGAGTAGGTAAGGAATCTGATAATGGACTTTCCACTGGCTCTTCGTAATATCGTGCGACAGCTTTTCTGAAGGTTACATTTCACGGAAAACAAGGATTTTCTATGGGGAGAAAAAATTCAATTCTCCATCTCTTAGAAACTCCTTCAGTAATCATGGGTATGGTCTTGGCTCTAAAACAATCCTGATGGGCATACCCTTATCTAACAACTGAGAAAAAGAAGTAAGAGCATCTGCAGGGGTCTGGACTCTTAAAACTGCTATGACACGTGTCTGCCAGCAACAGGCCAGTGTGAGTGAGCTTGACTCTGGTCTGTTGTTTACTCTGGACTTAATTTCTGGATTTCAAGTTTCTGGTGGCCTTTGTTCAGATTCCCAAGCACAGAATTATTGTAAAATAAAGAGGAGGCCAAACTTGGACTTGGAAGAGGAATCTCTGGCACTGTTTGAAACATATAAAAGCTTGAGGTTTGGCTAACCTTGCTGAGATGCTGTTGCACAATTGTGTATGTCAGAGATCAGTAATTAGCCCTCATGAAGATCCTGCCGTCTTGGTGGTCTTGAGAAAAACATATATTTTTAAGTCACAGTGGGTTTTAATGCCAAAGAATAAGTATTTGATTATTCAGATAATGCTACTGCAACTCACTTTCAACTTGAATGAATGTTGGCAGGCACCGTCAAGTTTGTTGCAGATCTTTATTATGTCTGTCAGCTGTGGAGTCATAATATCACAATCACAATGCAATGAGTGATTCCTTGACTTAAATATTACTGCCCTTTCTCCTTAGGAATGGAACAACTTAAAACACCCTTCTCATGTAGAGAAGTGTTGTTACTTACACTTTACACGAAAGTAGTTGAAGCCTCACAGGTTCGAGTCAAAGCCTTCAATAATGGTCAGTTATCTATGTGTTTCAAAGATTGAACATGTTAAGCACAGATGGTCACACAAGTTTTTCTGGTAGACTGGGGAGCAGAACCCTGGCACACTGAGCTCTGGCCTGCTGGATGAAAGCACTTTTCCATTAGTATCGCGGTGTTCACTGTAGGCTGTATCTTTTTAGTAGGGATTTTCCCATTCTGTCATGAACAATATTCCCAAAGGTGCAGCGCTGACTTCTGTTTAGAAGTAATAAATGTAAAAAGTCTCGTTGAGGAATCCCTGGAAATCCCTGAGGAAAAAAACCGCCAAACTTTTAAAGCTCTTCCAAACATTTGTTTTTGTAATATCCATTCTCAAACCTGAAGTAAACAGAACACATATCTGACAAAATTACTTTGCTGTCCTCACTGCTATACAAAAAGAGGAGAATGTTGTGTCAGCAAAGGAAACTATTTCATTTCCTGTCGGTGCAAGTCTACGATGTCTTTGCCTGTTTCCAAGTGGACAGGTCATTGTGGGCACCAGAGTGCTCCACTAAGAAATACAAGCATCTCCAGTGGGTGATTCAGACTTTAAATGGCCAAAGAGCTACCTGGAGACATGGGTTCCTTTTCTCCATGCAATTCTCAAGTTCCTAATTTAATTGCCAAAGTGTAAATGGGATGAAATCTCACTTAAAATTATATTTTAAAAGGTGCTCTATGTTACTGAGTGTAGTTTGAAATTTGTTGCTGGTGTGTCTGTTTGCCTCCCTCTTTGTCACATATAGATAAACCCTGTGTTCTCCCTCAACATGACCCTCAACATGATTAAAGTTGAGGGTCATCAAATATTACAGACATGTGGGATGCAGAAGTGTTCCAATTTAGCCCCAAATCTTCTTTTAGGAGAATTCATTGGAGTCCCCTGAGTACTTGCATTTCTCATATAATGGATGTCCTTAACTGTTTAATACTGAAAATTATTTAAAATCAGACTTGCAATTATGTTATTAGAGGACTTGGAATTATTCAGACATAAGCATGTGCCTAAAAAGTATAGTGAAAAGATTAAAACACAACAATTTGAAAAATATATTTTAAAGCAAAGCAAAATATTAAAAATTAGCACAAAAAAAACCCCCACAGACAAAATGTTGGGTAATTATCACTCCCCAAAGCTTGCTTAAATCAAAGCTGTTTGATAGTTTTTTTAATGAATGGCAACTAAAGAGAGTGTGACAAACAGAAATGGAAGGAGTGGGAAAAGGAGGAGAGATGCAGTGGAGCCCCAGAAGAGCAGTGTCTATATTAGCATGGAGTAGAAGCCACTTGGAACAGAAATTGGTGTTGAGGGTCTGATATCTATACTTGGTTGCATTTTGGAGAGTTTTTTGACATTGGCTCTAGCTTGTCCCCACAGCACACAGATTGACCAGAGCAGGTCATTCTAGAACAATCTCTTCCAGCCCAGCCCTAAGTGAACAGAATTTGGGTCACTCCACCTGAGGTTGCTGTACAACGTCATGATGAGATTTGCTTCAAATATATAAATCTGTTACAATGTGAAATATTAAGGTGACTAATGTAACATGAAGGCCTGCAACATAGAATGATCTTATGGAAAGGTAATTTCTGTGTTTTATCTCAACAGCCTGACGCCAGCTTTATGAGGAGATTGTAGCAGAAGAATGAGTCTGTTCTATTTCAGAGCTATGCAGCAATGGTAAAGCTGTACTCTTGCTAAACCATTACCACAAAGAACACTTAAACCAGTGTACTTCAAAAACCTTCCAGCAGATCTTCATATATACTGAATCCATTACTGAAGAGAGACAGGGATTTTCCTCAGACCGTACAATTTTCTGCAGAATTTTCAAGTAAAAATAATCAGATGAGGATAAAAATGAGAACATTTTATTTGGAAATGTCTTATTTTGGGTCCCTTTTCCCAAGACAAAGCATGACATAATAGATGAGAAAGAGTTGCCCTCGGGACCGACCTCTCCAGTGAGAACACCTCTTAAAAAACCAATAAACCTCGAGTCAAGGTTTTGTTTTGATCCGTCAGTGTTCTAATGCTGGGATACAGCTGGGACATGAGAACCACAGTACTGCTGTCAGTGCTACATGAGCTGTTACAGAGAAGGGAGCAGGGCTGCTCAAACTCTGCCAGCAAGTACAGCACAAAGTTTGTTCTTGTGTGTGCCAGCATTTACTTCTCACAGTGGAGAATCCTTGAGTAAGATTGGAAGGGACCCTGAGAGGATACCTAGTCCATAGATCTCCCCTTCTTTCCCTCACCAGACTTAACATTTTATTGCTTCATTCACTTCAGCTGTTTCAAGCACCAGGATATGCCAGGCTGTGCAACTTTTGCCGCAGGAAAGCAGGCTGCAGCTCTGTGTCAGTTTAAGCCCGGCTCCTAATCCTGCTGATGAAAGACTACTCCTTGCTGTACTCTACTGAGGAGCCCTTCCCAACCTGCAGTTGCAGCATGAAGCTGAGGTGGTCACACAGATTCCGTGTCCTGATGGAGAACTCCCAGGCTGACTCGTCAGATTTGCCTTGCAGGTGGTTCAGCATGGAAGAGAACACGTGCAAGGACTGGACATGGAAGCAGGAGGTGGGAGCTGGCTGGGAGAGTCTCTGATGCATGCCTGTGACCTGACCTAAGTTACATCCTTTTGTTAAATCTTCCCTGAGCTTGGTACAACCCTTTAAATGGATAGAAATTTTGAATGGAAAGCCTCAGATACCTTCAAAGGATGTTTGTACTTTACTTCAGGATACTTTCAGTAGTGAGGGCTAGGCAGTTAAATTGCTTTTACCAGAGCATTAGCACAGTCTGTTGTTGAAGTTCATGCTCTTAGGGCAGGGGTACGAAGGTACACACCCCTGTGTGTAACAACACACACTTGGGGAAAGCTGGTGGCACTTTGCCTCCTAGGCTGGTTAGGCAGCTTTGCAGACTCCACTTGCTGCATCTCCATATTTGGGCCCCTGACTGCCCCTGCACAGCTGGCCCGCACTGGCTGGCAGTCTATGAACTAATATCATTGACGTTTATTGACTGGAAGCCTTTGAATATTTTGTTTGTGTGGAGTTTATTTGAGCAATACAAATTCCTATTTGGCAGGCAGTTTGAGTTGCCTCTAAAGAGGCTTGTCTGTATTTGATAGTTTTGCCACTTTAACTACAGTGGTATAATTGAAACAGCAACACAGAAAGTACTCAAGGGAACAGGCAATTATACTGGTGGCAAATTGTTTACATTGGCCTAGCATATTACAGAACAAAATGAACTGTACCAAAATGATGAAGTTTTCTATCAATTTCTGTCAACATATTACTCTAATCAAGGGGTTTATCCATGTGTATTGCCTGGCCTCAAGTCCTCTTTCTAACAGATTTAGGCATGCTGGTATAATATAAATGCTTTCAAATTTAATAAGAGTTCCAAAGTGAATGATATTTTCTCCTCCTCCCCCAAAATCTCCAAGTCTGGCAAGTCTAAACTCTCTGTTGATACCTGCTTGGGATAGAGATCATTTTCTATAGATTTTGGCTCCACAGACTGTAAGCAATGCTATAAGCTCACTGTGATGTGTATGGAGGTAAAGAATGGCTCTTCCTTCTTATCTCAGTTGCTTTGATGGCACTGGGAAGATAAAGAACATGCTGCTGTTGCTTTTGATGCTCCGTGAGGGGAAAGTAAAGAATTAGCAACAGCAGCTCTATTACCCAAAGCTTCGCCTGCAAACTACTTTGAACAGGTCTTTGGGTTGCTTTGATTATTTTTTGTTTGTTTTCATCTGCTAGACTGGTCAAATGTCTGGAATAGCTAGAATACACTAAAGAAAAAAACAGAAGGCAGAACAGGCATCTTAAACAGAAGATTTTGGCTGCCTGGATTTCTGACATGCAGTGAATAAGCCTGTCTCAGTGTTCCTGTCACCTCCTGAAGACATGGCATCTTGCTGAGAGGTTGGAGACCAGCTGGCAGCAAGGGGAGGGATGGCAGTGGCACACACAGGTTTGTAGGCATCAGACTAGAGAAGCAGGGCAGGATCCAGGCAGCCACCCAGGCTGCCTCAGCAGTGCATTGGGCTGGGTATAAAATGAAGCCCTTGGCTCACCATGTTCAACTCGTGGCTAGTTCAGTAGCCCCTAGCACAGCTGGCCAGGTCCCAAAAGATCCCTCTACAGGTATTTAATTCTCCCCATGCACTCCCCAGAGAGTCAGATAGAGTGGAGCCAGGGCACATAGCACTGGGAATTCCCCTAGGCACCAGCTCATTGGGTTTATACATTGTTGTGTTCTACCAGGTGACATCTAAATCTGTTAAAAAGTCAGTCTTGCCTTCTTCTGGATGCCTAGATCCTTTCTTCAAAAGGGCTGTTGGCTTCTAAACCACTTATGGTCTTCAGTGCTGCCCATCCTTCACCCCTGGCTGTGCTGAAAACTCCATGTCTGTTTACAAAATGTTCAAAGGAGAAATTTGGGAGCTGGCCTGAAAGGCCTCCTGTGCGCTTTTAGCCAGCACTTCCCTCTGTAGCTTGCAAAAGGTTTTACAGCTCCTTTTCTACTTTTTTCTCCACTTCCATTCATTCTTTCTACAGCTCCTTGCTCTTTCCTCTTAGATAACATGGTCACATACCAGATTAAACCTAAACCAGCAAGTTTGGGGGTTTTCTTGTCTTTATCTTCTGTGCACCACACAAGTGCACCAAGCAATAAATTATTCTTAAAATTTTCCCTGCCCATATCATGAGGTGGTTTTCATTCCACTAGTGGTGTTTTACCTGCAGAGCCCATATTGTTGATTTCAAAGTAAACAAAAGCTGTATTAATTGTGAAGTTTTTTGGTAGAAGAGGAGAAATGCTTCTAAATGTTTTCCAAACATAATGTTTAAAACATTTTGTAATGTAGGGGAAGTCTGAAAAGCAATGTCTCCCAAACTGAATTGGATACTAGGGCAGGATCAGATGAAGACTTTTGTGAAACATCACCAAGGGAGGATTAGACTGGAATTGGATTGGACAACATGGACAAAGCTGTGCAGACAAATCTGCAAATTAGCAAAAGGTAAATCTATTCTCTAACAGTATCCAAAAGGGAGTTAGGATTTGCCATTTACAGAGCACTGGGAAGGTGTTTCACTGCTGACAGTCTGGCCACAGCTGTAACATCAATCAGAGCCGCAAAAAAACACTTTTATCAAGAGGTTCTTTTTTTTTTAACTGCCAGGGCTATTGAACTTCTTACAGTATGTTGCTATTGCAGTACCAAAGGAAAGCTTCTGCTGTTATGAAATATTTGGGTTCTCCTACTTTAGACTGAAAAATTAGCTTTGTTTCTTTCCTGATGTTCAGAGAAAGAAACTCATTCTGCACAATGGACACAAAGAAATCATGGTTTCTCGTTGTTTCTTCCACTGCTTTCACCTCAGTGACCAGTGTGTTTGATCTCAGCATGCACAGCTAATTCTGCAGCCACCAAACAAATTTTTTGCAAATGTCCACAACAGTATATCACCATGACAGCAAGATGTGGAGCCTGCCTCTAGAGTTGGCATAATTTTATGACTCGCAGTTCATGGAACTTTGTGGGTGGCCTGGACCCAGCTCTCTGTGTTGCTGTGTGGAGGAGTCACAGACAGAATCTGACCTCATTATTTCAACAGTAAGTAAAATGATCTGTGGACTTTAGAGAACACTTTTCATGTCAGAAGGTAAGAGCAGAAGACCTGTTCCTTTTCTGGTAGGTGCTCTTCAGTTGAGATTCAGCCATTCATGGAGCCTGGAGGATGGCAAACTCCTCTGCTGTCCTGGTACTAAGCTCTCCTTTCTTCCTGCCACCCTGACTCTCTTCCACGATCAGTTCCTGTCTATCTCTGCACTTGAATCCTCCTCTTTCTCCTCCCTGGTTACCCTTCTCGTCCCTTCCCCAGCCTCTCCCCTGCTGACCTCCTCTCCCCTCTCCCCAGGGTGCCTGGCTCTTCCTGCCCCACTCCCCATCTCCACAGTGGCTGATGTCCTCAACACCGAGTGGAGAGGGACAGCCACTATTTGATATCCTTGTTGCCACATAACTACATTTCCATGTTGTGAGGAAGCCTGCCAAAGTCCCGTTCCTCCCATAGCAAACTGAGAGCTATCACCAGCTGGTAACAGCTTGCAGACACAACTTGCTGACTCGGAAATATTCTTGACAGAAGCAAGAAAGCTCAGATTATCAATCCTTGCTATCATGAAGACTTTAAACCAAATACATTCCAGCATCTGGTTAATGATCAAAGCAAATCCTCTAAAAAAACCCAAACCACACACATAAAAAAACGACCAAAAAACATTATTTCCTGATAGGCTTAATAACCTGGAATTAAGGAGACCGTTTATATCAAGTTAGGAGACTGACTTGTGACCACCAGTGAAGTGTGAATCAAAGACTGTTCTTAAATTCACAGTGACTGCTCTACAAAGGATCCAGCCAGACACAGCATACCAGCATTCACTGTACAATCCTCAGCAAGCAGAAGGTCCCTGAGTTCATCATTCCCTGGTTTAGCAGAGAGGAAGAGACCAATGCTCATGGTTTGTGAATAACTTCCCAGCCTACTGCTGGCTTTTTTTTTCCTCATTCCTGATGATACATAAGAAGCTTGGGCTGTTTCTGACTGGTTCTCCAGAAGGTATCTGAGCAGTGGTTGAACTGGGATTATTCAGATAGCAGAAGGAAAAATAATTTTGGGCGTCACATGGCTATCTTACAATTTTATTTAGGAACCTTGCCATAGTCTGCTGTTCTGTTTTGCTACGTAGCTATAAGCAGATATATATATTGCAGAATTTGCCATCTAAGAGGATACATCTGAGGAAGATCTTCAGTGAGTGATAGCAGGTCTGTCTCTAGTGCCTACAAGAAATTCTTGATTAAACCCAGTAGAAAATTTCCCTGAATATGTGTCAGTATTTCTTCCAAGCAAAAAAAAATCCTGCCAAAATTTCCCTGATGATCCTGATTAATGCAGAGCTCAGGTTATTGTCTGCCTTTGGAATAAAGCACATTCATCAAGAGTTCAAGGATCCAAAGGAAAAAAGGATCCTAGGAAGGAATAATTGTAGTGAGTGGCTGCTCAGCTTTGCCCTTCAGGAGCTGGCAGTGTGACCATTATCTGCTCACAGCATTCAGTGACCATTTTCTGCTCATATGCCTCATGCATTCGCTGAATCCCCACTCCTCAACCTCTTCCAACACCTTCTTCCCTCTCCACTCACTCCTGTACTCTACTCACCCAGGTCTCAAACTGTCTCCTTTTTCCATGATCCCACGCCTATAAGTATTCACATGCAAAGTTTGTTTTCCTTTTGGAAATTCTGATTGTTTTCCAACTGTTTTCAAATTACTTCCCCACTCCAATTAAAACTGCTGTGACAGAGGCAGACTTTAGCAAGATGCTTTGCTCCCTTCATGTCTGTCCTACTTGGATCTGAAAGGATGTTGGCTGAATATTGGATATCCTCAGAAATCCTCCAATTACAGTGAAAGCTGCCAATCTGCAGACCCTTGTGCATTCTCACTGTTCACACACAATATGATTTTTTGGGCTGTGAATCAGGTTCACAGCTACTTTCAATTGCCAGCTCTTTGTTTTTTGTGCTTTCTTTCCTTCCCTGTGAAGCAGTGGGAGCCACAAGTAGCCTGGAACAAATGGCTGGTCAATGGTGAGGAAAATCTGAGAGAGATTGATTCCCAGCTCTGGCAAGTGGTAAAGAGAGAGGGAAAAGAGGAGAAAAAAGAAGCTGTGTCACATGATTCTCATGTTCAAATGACTCCAGGTAGGCTAGTGTTGCTCTCTGTTAATGAAAGAGCATGTAGTTTCAAGGAAATGAGAAACCAGTGAATTTTAGAGCATTTAAAATACTGGCCTAAAATGGAAAGGGATTTTACTTTACCTACTGCAGACTTCGTGGTCTGTTATAGTATTGTCAAAAACACAGATGAATTGCTGATGCTTTCATAGAATCATCAAGGCTGGAAGAGACCTTTAAGATCAATCAGTCCAACCATCAGCCCAGCACCACCACTGTAACCCCTGATCCATTAAACCACATCACCCAGCACCAGATCCAGACACATCTTAAACACCTCCAGGGATGGTGTTTCCACCAACAATCAGACTGATCATACTTTAGTCATAAATGGTAAAATGGCCATTGCTTTAAAAAAAAAAAATGCATAGCAGGAGTATCTAGCTGACAGCTCCCAGAAGAAAACACATTAACTTCAGTTTTCTTGTTAGAACTTTTCATGCAACAGCACAGCCTAGTCCCAGCTGAATCCTGAGTTGTGACCATATACAGAGCTTAAATAGCATTATCTTGTGCTGGATATCTTGTCAAACCAAACATGTATGCGCAACACTCATATATAGTACGACTGACTTTTTTTGCAGCACTCTTTTGAATCTAAGAATAGTGTAGCCATGAAAAAAGTGTGGTACAACTGATGAAGTTGAACTACAGTACAATAAACATGGGTAGGGAAGGAAACAAAGGTGTCTGCAAATGACATTCACTGATCTTCATTGCTTTCAGTCTTGAAAAACTTCACATTTAGTGAGATACTCTGTCTGTCTCCTCACAGTGGTTTCTGTCCCCCTAACGCCCTGAGTCAACCTGATATTCCCTTTCCCTCCTAGATATGGTAGATATGCCCACGGAGATGGTCTTGTAGTTACCCTCAGGTCTTTAGCATGAGCTGAAAAATATTAATTTAAATTGTCAATTAATTAATTGACTTACCATTGACCATTATGATCCTGAAGTTATTAAGCTGTATTCATGCCTTGGGTATAATTTTGATGGGCAAGACTCAGTGGTTTGGCAGATTGGTCTCGACAATGGAGAACGCAATGGCCACAGGTCCATTCCTCTCAAGGAATGCAGTGACAAAGTTGTATGTGCCAATCAGGCAAATTAAATAAAAAGTTCAGTGTTGTGTTCATTGAGGGGAGCAAGGCTATGGCCAGTCAGCACCAGCAGCCTGGGCCATTGCTCCTTCTCCCAGATTCACCAGCATCTTGTGTTTGATATCTGCTGCAAGATACCAAAGAAAGGAAGGGCTATTGGCCACATGTGTAAATTTCCCAATGGAAAAATTTCTCTTAAGTGATAGGCTGCCTCTTATCTGTCTTCAGATAACAGAGAAGCACAGTGGAAAATCCTGTATTACGACAGATTCTCAGTCCTGAAATTGCTTTATTAAGTCAGACCACTTATGGCTAATGCCTAGACAATGAATCAAAGCAGTTGCCCGCACAAGGGATTGGATGAACTCAAATAATAAATAAGTATGCAAAAACCATGGTTTTTTTCTGAATCATTAGGGGAAAATAAATAGGTAATATTGCTGGGTAGTTCATTTATAATGAACAGTTTGATTAGCTCCACATCTGGGTTTCCTGGCTTTTTTTCAGTTTAAGAAAGACAGCTGGCTTGTCTTGAAAGAGTGTTTTAATGCAGAGCTCTTTATTAATATTATGTTTCTTTTAGGTGTTTTGTGTTAATACTTCAAACATGCACTGCTGGCAGTATGAACATGGCCTAGTTTTTTAATGCAAAATATCATGTTTCCAAGTATTTTCTAAAAGCCTGAATTACCACATTTTCTGTTGGGGAAAAAAAAGAAAGGAGGAGGGAATTAAATAAACAAAAACACCTGGCAACCTCAATTGTTGGTGTGGAACAGGCAAGTCTTGCAAAAGCACTTAAACTGAGGGTTTTTTCCAAAGTTAATGAGTAAGAGTTGCAACAAATATCAACAGTAACTCTCCTGATAAAAAGCCGGAACCAGCAAGACTCTAAATGCCTAGAGACTGGAGGAAACAAAATGGAGAGTAAATACACCAGTCTAAAATCTTCACATCATTTAAAGATATTTGACATGGATACTTTAAACATAGTACTAAGTTATAGAACACAAAGAGACATATATTTTCATTTGCCAAGTTTGGTCTGAGAAAACAATGGTATGCTTGGAGCAAAGTAGCCACTAGAAAAATGCATGGAACAAGCCCTCAGTAGAGAAGAAAATCACAAATAGCCTACAAAAGGAAAATAAAATAAAGATAATGAAAGTCAGAAGAATTTACAAAGTTATGATGAGATGGTAGTCCCAGAATCTGGGAGGGTCAAGGACATTTTGCCCAGTGAATTACCAAGTACATATCTCCTCAGTGCTTACGGCTAAAAATGGTGCAGTATTGTTGTGTTTTGAGGAAGAATGGGTTATTTTTTGAGGGGTAATCACAAAGTTTGGTAGGTGAATGAAGCCAGGTGCTCCAGCAGCACATGTCAAGCTACAGGACAGCAGTTCAAGGAGAGCACATAGATCAGACATGAGGTACAGAGGGGCCAGGAGCTTCAGGTGTCAACCACAACACAGGAAGAGCATAGTGGGCACAGGAGAAAACACTGCGGGGTTCGTCTCCTGAATGCTGCCAGGAATGAAGTCTGAGCTCGGTGGCAAACAGCAGGGGCCAACTATTTATTCAGGCAGTCTCAAGCAGTTCAAATAGATTGCTGATAGAAAGGCATGAATAAACCACCATTTGGTTCAGTGCCATGAATTTCACTTTGTTGAAGGTTTGAGTTGAATAACTCCTCCAAAACAGGCTGCTGGATTTAGACAGTGTTTCCTTATGTACAAGGTACTTAGTTGAAAAGGAATTGAAATGGTAGGGCAAAATATGCCAGAGATAGACTGAAACCACAAGTTTTGATTTTCATCCAACTTTAGAGTTTTCTAAACCAGACAATGGCCTTCTATAGAAAGAGAAAGTGCTATTTCTATCTGCCATCTCTCACAAACACAGGTTATTCAAAGTGTGATGTGAGCACCAACAATTCAGTTAATGCATTGCTCAAGAAAACAGCTATCACTTACTGGTGACAATTTTTTAATCTGAGTTTGGAATATGAAAATGTAATCTATTTGCCTATTGACACATACTCATGAGTCATCAGAATTTTGTATGAACTCTTGCTCTACAGCAGCAGAAATTTTGCCATCAGTTTCCCTAGGTCAGAATTTTATGGTGTAAAACCAAAAATCATGGATATCAAGTGTTGCTGACCAAGACCATTTCACATCTTGGTTTCTAGACCTTCTTCTGGTTGTGACTTTATTTCTAACTGTTCCCACTTCTTTACAGGTAAAAGAGGATAACTGTCCTTATTTTGGTTATTTTTCTCATTCTGCATCCACAGTAAAACTTCTGTCTGCTCAGACTGTTAAAAAATCCAAGCTATCATTTTTTTCTTCCAGTTATAGAAGATGGTGTTCTTATTTTCCTCCAATTGCATATGATTTTATAGCAGGTTGTCTGACAGAATAGTGGTTAGAAATCTGTGGAGGAAGAAACCAGGCAGTGTTTCTGTGGGAGACTCGTCACTAAGGTCACCACTGCATGTCATTTTACCTGTAATGCATTTTGCCCTGTGTGCATGGCAAGGAACAGAGGAATGCAAAATCAAGGGTTTATTCTGGCTCCACTAATGATAGACCTCATCTTTGTGCAGTTGTTGACACACTAATGTTTTTGTGACTTGAGTTAATGATATTTATGCTAACAGCAGAAAGTGTTTCTTGAGAACTTTTGTGCTCAAGTCTTGGAATGAATTTTCCAGTTCTGTTTACTTTTCAAGGTGCCTTTACACAAAATCTGAATATTTTAATACATTTTTTTTCCTAAAATTTTGTTAGCTGAGAAAGGTTCTGCAGAGAAAGTTCCTTCCATTTAGACAAGGCCTTAATTATAAAGCTCATGATGATATATCCTGTGGATTCTGAGGTGATGTCAGTTGCCAGTGTAATCCTCTCCATTACTTTGAACACACAAAAATAATTGCCTCGATTTGGTCTCTGTGCAAATGCGACTCATGCTGACAGAGTACCCAGAGTGTTTGTTTCCAGAAATATCCAGAAAAATACCAGAAATAGCTGCTAACCTTCCCTAAAATAATTACTGCAGGGTTAAATAGCTTTAAAACCTCAAGTTTGAAATTAACAACCGTTTACAATGTTCTTCACTTGTAGAATTTTTTAATCTTTTTTACTTTTGCCCTTTTACATAAAGCCCACAGACCATCTGGGAACTACTGACCTACAGCCTTGAGGAGCAAATTCTATTCTTCTGGTTCATGCCATAAAAAATGGGCAGAGTTTGAGGGTGGAATTTTTGAAAGCAATTTTATTTGCTATGGGCAACTGCAGGCAAAATATTTGGAGGTAATCTGCCTTCATAACTTCTTGTATCTACTGAGACAGCTTCTGATTTTCATGGGTCTTAACTTTTATCATAGAAATACTGAAGAGTGTTTTGTCTTTTCAAAGGTCAGAAAGAGTTAAGAGGGAAAATCTTCCACAGAATCAGTAGGACCACAATAAGCTCTGACCTGTAGTGACAATGTTGGATACTGTTTGTCTATCTTCATTTTTATTGAAGGACTTCCATTAAAGCTATGAGGTGTCAGCTTTGCGAGGAGTCTCACAATAACTAAATAAAATAAACAAAAAATGAGGATTTTTTTGGCTTCATTTCTAATGAAGCATGTTTTCAATGTATTATTCGATTTCTAAACCATAGCCAAAGAGACAAAGTGCCAGAACAATAAAACATTCTTCCTTGCTTGCAGAACAACTCGCCTCTCATGGCAAAATGCTGGATGCCATTGAAGCCTATCCTCAGCATGTAGTGGGGATCTGTGGAGAAGAAAAGACTCAAAACAGAAACACGTCTGAGCAGACAAACACTACTAAGGCAGGGAAAGTTGGTAAGGAGGAGAAACCAAAACATCGGTCCTGATCCTACTTCTTCTCAAGTCAGTAGGAAGACTTGTGAACTTCACTTCACAGAAGTGAATTTCAATGTTCAAAAATATTACTCAAGGCAGAGAAACTGTGAAAGTCCTCTAAATGCAGTAAAAATAAAAGTAAGTGAAAAGAGAACCTCCCTGCATCATACTATTCTTTTTTTCCATTCTTCAGTTTCATCTGGCTGACATTTAATACTGTTTATTATTAGCAGAGACTCTGCTGTAGCTCTCACAGTTTTAGGTCATGAGCAGGCATAATGCAGAGCACACACATTTGTCACTAGACCATTGCTGTAGAAATTCAATTAAAAATATGACATTTGATCAGTCAGCAACAGAAATGCACTGACATTCCACAGTATTCTGTCTGCAGAATACTGTCCCAGACACAGCAAAATGTTAGAGACCACAACAGCTCCAGTGTGACCCTACCTGCAGCACCAGCTGCAGTCTAGGACAGAATGATTTAAATAAGTAAGACTCATATCTAGTGCCAAGCAAAGACTGTCCTGCACACTTTTTACTCCAAGATCACAGTAAATAGCATCTGGAGAAACTCAACTCAGGAATAAGCTCTGTAAGAATGAAAAAAAAGTCTGACCACAGGTCCAGCTGGGTAAGTCCCCCAGCTCCAATGGTGACTATCAGCAGTGGTTTGGACAAGAGGGTAAACCCTTATACACATTGCAGTTTAAACCTTTCAGCTCCCAGGGGCTGACTTTCTGTTTCAGTGTATGGTGCACTGGGGTGACTGGTGCACAGATACCCTTTACTGCATTGTATGTGCGAGAACTGGGAGATCCCCAAAGCTCCCGCAGCTGGCTTTGGGGTTTTCTTCTTTGGTTGGGTTTTTTTGAGAAACAGAAACATGGAGGAGAGGAACAGTAAAGCTAAATGACTTGAGACATGGATAAGAAGTTTACTGTTTACATGGATAGGAAGCATGATTAAAACTCAGGAAATGGCTAATCATTCCAGACTTCTTTGAGAAGCTGTAGAAAACTGGAGCACTGACAGAAGCAGGAATGGTACAAGGTTCAATGAAAATGTCTCCAAAATCCTTACATGTGGTTTTTGGTTGGTTTTTTTTAATTCCTCTGTAGATTTTTAACCTATTTTGGAAGAACAGGATATTCTCCTGTGTATACTTTTTTGGTTGGTTGGCTGATCTGTAGGTCTGAAAAAAATACTGAGTATATCTTCACAACTGGTGCTGAAGACCCCCAAAGGGTTAATGTAATTAAAGATTGTATGACCTGAGGTTTGTTCCTAGAGACCATCTGATGTCTAAGCCAATGGGACAAGACTATGCATGAAGGACCTCACAGAAGCTGGTCAGGTCCAGACACATTTTTAATGTAATATTGTCAGCATGTGTTGTTCCATCAAAGTAAAACATTATATTAAAGTTACTGGCTCACAATGTTGTTTCTGGTTAGAAGAAGTCTTCTAAATACTATATGCAGAAAAGAAGTCCAGACCTGAATTTTTTAATAATGTTTTCAATCAAAAGCCGGTCATATCAACTGATTCTGCTCCACAGAACAACCAAGAGGCTTAGTTTTCCTTCCAATCTAGAACAAGATTTTAGCCCTGTAAGCTATAGCATGATTGTCTGTGCTCGGTTACTCCTTGACCTGCTGTCAAACGTGAAATCAAACACCTGTGGCAGATACTTAAGACTATGTGTGTGCCCCTGTTGATCCGTCTGCAATGTATTACATCCTAATTTATTACTATGGGTGGTTTTCAAAGGGGATTCATTAGACAGACAAAGTCCACTGCACTGTTAAAAAACTGTTTTTCTTCCCACCGTTCTAATTTTCTCTTCTTCTCAGGTTTCTGTTTCCTTTTACGCCATGCCAGGGATATTAAGTGCTTGTGAGACACTATTTGGTCCAAAACCAGTCAGTCTGTTCTGGGCAATTAACGTGGGTGGCAAGCAATATCTGACCCAAATTCTGTGGGTTGGACGAACCATAAGAAGTAGTTAATTATCTTCTACAGACCCTATCTGTTTAATGAGGGGTGGAATTTCTCATTTATACAGAATAAATCCATGAGTTCTGGCACTGTCCTGAAAGAAACCAAGGAATAACTGCCTCTTAAAGGAACAAGATTTTTCACACAGCTGTCTGTGTGGTCATGAATTGGTGTAGAAGGCAACATGATGGCTCTGGTAAGAGTTGCTAATACAGATTAATGCATACTAGTGACACAATCAGGGGAAGATATATCTTGCTAAAATAAAATTCCTGATCCAGGTTTTCCTTTGGGTTTATTTTCAGCTCCTTTGGAGACAACAGGTTAAAAAACAGCAACAGTTTTCCATGATAACAGTTTTTAGCTTTGTGGGTTTATTGATTCAAGAAATATATAAAACTTCATAAAGAAAGTAAGGAGAATTATATCTGCTTCTGCTAAGTCTCTCCTCTGCTCAGTGTAAAGCCATCTCACCTGGTCCGCCCTGTCTGAGATATAAAACAATAGATGTGTTTCTACCTGGGCTGGAATTGCTGAAAATTTTCTTCCTAAATAATATCTGAGTTGAGTCACATGTTCAGTATTCACTGTTACAGTGTAATATGTGGAGCACTTCTGCTTTTCTCTAAGGAAACCCACAAATGCTGCTTCATACCACAGACTGGCAGTTTATGGAAAAATCCAACGGCTAAATCATCAAGTTGAGAGTACTTAGGGTCTGTTGTGACATGGTTTTTGAAATACTTTCTTTTAGCTTTCCTTCTGCCACCTGGGGCACTGCTACACCAAATAAAAATTTCTGTCATTTAAAATACAATCACAAAACTCACGATACTTAGCCCCAAGCTGTCACTTGAGGTTTTGATGATGAATATTTTTTGATATTTTCTAATAAGTTGCAGCTTCCGTCTGGAGAAGCCCCTCCGAGGCTAAAGGCCAATGATATAAAAAATGAGGCTGTCTGGTTTATTCTAAGACTGTTTGGTTTAGATCAAGCCCTTTGGTGTAAGTGAAGCTGCCTCATCTAGGAAAGGAAATGACTTAAAAGTGATGTAACAGTTCTGAAAGGGAGTCAGACAGTGGGAGACGCATATAACTGGTTTGTCTTGTGCTGCATTTAATTGGGCTCGCTATTAACTCGTCAGATGGTGAAAGGAAAAACAGCATTTCACAACAGCTCTTATTTGCTAGAGATGAGGAAGTAAAGTGGCTGTTTGCAATGATGCAAACAGAGGAATTTTTACTTTACCATCACAGCTATCACTTTCTCCAACAGCAGAGCTTCCCTGACTCAGACATGTGTTAGGGAAACCAGGACAAACACCAATGAGCTGTGAGTCCCCACCCTGCTCATGACACAGGGAACATCTCTCTCCTGCCCCTGTCTGGGAGGAGGCTCATTTGCGAAGAAAATGGCCCAGCATCTAAAGGATGACTGATTCCTCCAGACGCAAAAATTTTCGAGTTTGTTGCGTTAAGAAAGACACTCCCTAAACGGTTCCACTTTACACTCCTCCTGCAGCCAGATGTGTGCTCCCACGTCAGTGCAGGGCGATGTGTCCTGCTGATGGACCTTCAGAGAACCAGTGCAGTTTTCTGACTGATGTGTGTCTTGAACACAGCCTTCATCAATCGAGTGTGCCAGGGAGCCCTGAGAGGTATTGCTGCAGGGTACTGCCTGTACCTACTGGAAGCCAACACAGTTCCCTGCTGCTGCTGAGCCCTGGGGTGTCCTGCTGCCCCACAGGGCCTCACTGCTTGGGCCAGCTCCACGCTGCCTCCAGCATTTGTGACTAAATTGCTTGGTGAGTCTTGAACCATAGAAGATGCACCTGAAGCTTGGATATAGTTCAGGAAAAGTCTCTTGCCTTCATCTTCAAAATTTATGGTATGTCTTGATAACCCCACAAAGTAAAGATGGAAGTCATCTAAGGTTTCCAGACAAATATTTTTTCTGGAATATTTTTTACTTCAGAAGATGACATTTGGAGCCTGGCTCAATGGTACCAGGTACCATTTTAGTGAATTTATGTCTTTTTCCCAACCAGTTGCTGTCCTATAAAGATGCAAGTTTCCCATAGGTTTTTGTCACATCTGCCTTTTGCAGATATCTATCTTGATATCCCAAGCATATATGGGATATGACAATGTATTCATCTTTAGCCGACTGAATTCCTCCATTATGGATTCAAAACTGTCTAAGCAAATATCTGCTTGGAAGCAAAAATATTCTGGAATGATTCTTCCTCTTCTTTGGAGGCACCACAGACATGCAGATGCAGTAAGTTACAGGTGACTACAGGCAGTTCAGGAGAGAAAGAAGTGATCAGTGAAGCTGGAGACTAAACAATGGAATGGATATATTTTCTGTTTCAGCTCCAGCCATAGCTTAGTTCACCAGCCACCCCACCTGCCTAGCAATCATATCCATGAACTGCAGAATTACTGGTATTTTTGCACAATTAGAGTGCCAAACCACCCAGCAGCCACTGCAGTCCTGTTGTGTGAGGTATGCAAAGATCATATGGTGATGGACAGCCTCTACCTCAGCTTTTTTACTATCTGTAGTGGGACAGAGATGAACAATGGGAGGAAAGCTTACAAGCAGAAATATTTAGGTACCTCAGTCCCATTGAAATCAGTAGGGAACTTGGTTCAGTACTTTAGTGACTTGGATGTCCTGGGTTTTATTATAGATATCACTCTCAGCCATGACCTGTAGTAGATGTATGAAAAGCATCTGAATTTTAACTGCACTTAACCAATCTGGAACAGCTGCGTGATGTAGTTGAATTTGGCTTGGAACCAGAGCCAATGATGTTGATGTCCATCCATCAAATTTACGGGGCCTGCTGGACAGTAAGGATGTCTCTCTAATGCCTGCCTGTCCCTGTCAGACATCAATGCAATGTAAAAAAGTAGTAAGGATGTGAATGGCCAAAAAAAAAAAGTGGAAAACTTAAGTGCTAATAGATATCCTACTGCAATTAGGAATAAATGATACCTTCTTTCTCAAGAGAGATGCTTTCTGTAAGTAGCTGGGGAAACTCTGGTGATGTACTCCAGGCATCTCCTGCTCCAGCTGCTCTCTTGTCTTTCTGCTAGATGCACGTTATGGAGAATATAATGTTACAGACTTTATATTATAGACATAAACCAAGGGCAATGTATGAATTTCTTTAACTCTGAACCACTTGCCAGAGAGGGATCTACAGGCCCCACAGGGCTGGCACAGTCTCCTTAATTAATACCTCTGTTATTAATACTCTGGGCCCAATTGCTCATTTTTACCTCTGTCTTCCCACACAGTCAGGGGACCACTCCATGGGACATTTGTCATAAGGCATCTGAAGCTCATCCCCATATTTTATGGATATGTTAATAACAAATCAAGCATTAAGGATTGTAGGTAATTTCTTTGCAAGCTCCTGGGAAGCTTTCCCATCCCTGCTGCACACTGAGAGTGCCACTTACCAGCAGTGTCAACTCACTGTCAGGGCCACATGTGGGTAGATCCTTGTGTTCTTCAATGTGACCATAGCTACCCACAGGCAGAAAGTTAATTTTGTTCTCTATGATTTCTATGTGCTCTGAGGAGCAGTCATATGTCACATGGGCCCCTCTGGCAGAAGAGCCCACACCAAGTATTCTCTGAATGCTGCAAAGAAACCATAAAACTCTGCTGCAGGAAATCCCATGCTCCTTTGGCTTGAATGCTTAGCAGCTATTCAGGGTTTTTCTGTGTCATGTTTCTTTTGGGAGGAGGAGCTGATAGAGTCATGCAGAGCCTTTGTGCAATCTGATTTATTTGCCAGAAGTGTGAGCCAGGTCTCCTTGCTCCACAAAATAAATAAAAAATAAAAGTAAGCAGGAGGTGGCTTCCTTGCTGAGACATCCAAATGTGCCAGAAGCTTTTTGCCTGATTTTTTCCAAATTCAGTATTTTGCATCTCTGGCCTTTTCCTGGCCTTCTCTCTTGATCCCAGAGTTATGGTTGGTCCAACAGAAATCCTTTCATCCCATGTAGCTTAGCTGCTCTCAGCCACTGCTGTAATGGTTGGTACCTTTGGCAGGGACTTCAGTTGTCTCCGTTACCTCTGCTCCAAGGAACATTTTGTGTTCCTTCCATTAAATCCCAGAGCTTTTTTCAGAAGATACACTTTTGTGGCTACAGGAGTGATTAAAGGGTAGTCTTATGGTATACGTTAGAGAGGAATAAAATTTGATCATTACAGCTTCTTTAGGTCCTGTAATACATGAATTCATCCTTCAGGTTGATAGTTTGATGGGAGCTTTAAAATCTTCCAGAAAGCCAGTGAAATCAAGGAAGCAAATTCACTTTCCAGGAGATTGGATCAAGCTTCAGGGGTTTCTTTTTTGTTGTTGTTTTTTAAACTAAAAATATTCTCCTGCATTGTGAACCCCTGCCAGTCTGGGCTTGTCTGTAAGTATTCAGAACCATCACTGGCCACACAGGCCAATCTATGATGCTTAAGAATATGAGTGGTTGTGTGGCTTCCATAGGTCATTCTTTTCTCTCTCATTGCTCCTGACCATTCACTATTTCTTTCACCTGTGTGTCTGGTGTTGCAGTACATGTACACAATCAGGCAAAAATTTACATTGAAAGAGATCTTAGGAGTTCCAGCCTGACTGACTGATTGACTGACTGACTGACTGTGTTAAGAGCATGGCCAGCTCACTCAGCTTCCTCAAGGCCTTGTTCAGCTCAGTTTTCAACATCTGCAAAGAAGGATACAGGGTCTTACAGGAAAGCTATGTCTGAGCCATCCTCTGCATCCCGTTCTTTAAGATAAGCAGTTCCCTTTCCCAGCAACACAACCACTGTGCCCACCCCATTGTGGCTGTACCTGGGAACTGGGTGAGAGTGTATCAGCACCCAGTGGAGAGTTCCTGTCTCCCTTAGGTGAGCAGTCCCAACCAGTGCTCACCATAGTTCCTGAAGTCCACACCTCTAGTGCTGCACTAGCACACATTTGGTAAAGGGGGGTTGAATCTGTCTCTTCCGCCTATGCAAACTCAGAAGTCTGAATCTGAAATCTCTCTATTTCCCATCTGAGGAAATCAAAACAGACCCCAAGTGTCCTGTGGAATCCTCAGCCATTCACGTGCGTGTCCTGGTCCCAGCTGGATCAGAAGTCATTTTTTCATAGCTACTGGTGCAGTGCTGTGTTTTGCATTCAGCAGGAGGATAATGTTGATAACACACTGATGTTTTGGTTGTTGCTAAGTAGTGCTTACCCTGAGTCAAACACTTTTCAATGTCTCGTGCTCTGCCTTTGAGGAAGTGTCCAAGAAGATGGGAGGGAGCACGGCTGGGACTGCTGACCTGAACAGCCAAAGGGATATTTCACGAAGCATCGTGCCCAGTATATGAACTGAGAGTTGGCCGAGAGGGGCTGACCACTGCTGGGGGACAGTGGTGAGCACTTGTACTTACTGTGCACCACTTGTTTCTTTCTCCTTTTCCTTACAGTATTATTATTATCATTATTATTATTACTATCGTTGTGTTTCAATTCTTACACTGTTCTTATCTCAGCTCATGAGTTTTACCTTTTTTTCTGATTTCCTCATCTCAGCAGGGTGAGGCAGAGGGGAGTGAGTGAGTGCCATTTGGCACATAGTTGCTGGCTGGGGTTAAATAGCAGCAGTGGGGAACATCATCTTGCAGATGGACAGGCAGAACAGCCTTGCTCATGGTTTAATAAGGCCAAGTGCCAGGTCTTGCACTTGAGTTACAAAAACCTCTGCAGCTCTAAAGTCCTGGGGAGGACTGGTTCAAGAGCTGTTCAGCAGAAGGGGCCTGGGAGGTGCTGGTTGACATGAGCCAGTGTGTGCCTGGGTGGACAAGAAGGCCAAAGCATCTTGGCCTGTATGAAGAATAGTGTGGCTAGCAGGATTAGGGCAGTGATTGTGTCCCTTTGCTTGGTACTGGTGAGGCTGCACCTGGAGTGCTGTGTTCAGTTTTGGGCCCCTCACTTCAAAAAGGACTTTGAGGTGCTGGAGCAGGTCCAGTGAAGGGCAACAAGTCTCACAAAAGGACTAGAAAACTTGTGAGGAACAGCTGAAGGAGCTACGTTTGTTTAGTTGAGAGAAGAGGCGGCTCAGGGGGGACCTCATCGGTTTCCACAACTGCCTGGAAGGAGAGTGTAGTGAGGTGGGGGCCAATCTCTTCTGCAGTGCCTGAAGTGAGAGGACAAGAGGAGATGGCTTTAAACTGAGATAGGGCAGATGCAAATTAGATATTAGAAAAGGTATTTTCATTGTTAGGGTGGTCAGGCACTGGAGTAGGTTGCCCAGGGAGGTGTGGAATGGTACTGTGGAGGTGTTTAAGAGGTATCTGAAGCTGGGTGATTTCATTTAGTGGTTTAGAGGTTATAGTGGCAGTGCTGGGAGGACATTTGGATCGGATGATCTTGAAGATCTCTTCCAGCCTTGACTTTCTATGATTCTGTGTCCTACTCTGGGCAGTTTGCACAGAACAGTCCCTCACACAGCTGGAGAGCAGCAGTAGCAGCCTGGCAGAGCCGGCGAGACACTTGAAAACCAGGTACAAATGTTATTAACATGAGCTGCAGAGCCCCACCAGTAACTCTGAATTTGAGCCACAACACCATAAACGCAGGATATACAGCAGCAACGAGCCAGATGCAGCGAAATATCCGAGGCCTCTCCAGGAGGCCGTGTCCCTGAGGCAGTTTTGGTGAACCACTTGGGCTGGCCGGTGTGCGGGAAATAACCACTTTTTGAAGGTTTACTCACTGGTGCTGGTTGGAGCTGCAGCTGCAGGCTGTCAGCCTTATTCCTCTCTAAAGCAGCTGCTGAGCTGTGCTCCTGCAGCTCTCACCAAGCTGAGAGTGCTTCCCCACACAAGTGGCTTTTTTGGGTTATGTGCTGCAGAATCAGGGAGAGAAACACAGCCTGTGCCAATGGAATGTGGAAGTCAGAGGAAAGGATGTGATTTGCAGGTCTTGGGTGGAAGATATGATCTGGTGGGGACAATTCATCTGTCTCAGAAAAATTTGAGAGATTTTTGACATTTTTTCTCATCCTATGTCATAATGCAAAGACATTCTGACTGTTTCTTTGTTATAAAGGGACAAGGAAAATAGAAGTTTGTGACAATCCTTGTGCTTTGTTTAAATGCCTTTGGGATAGATTGTTTTTATCTGACTGTTATTTTTCTAATTATCTTCCATTATAAGTTTTGCAAAAATAATTTGAAGCTGGAAACTGGGCTTAAAATTTGATTGTGGAAAATAAAATCAGATTGGACTTTTAATAAATAAAAAAATTCAAGTAATTAAAAAAATTTAATGGCCTCCTCCCCAAAAGGTTTTAAATTGACAATTTGTCAAATTTTAGTGCAAAAATGTTTTATATAAGAGGTTCCAAGCAGATTGCATACGCTTTTATTTTACCTTAGTCCCATTAGGACCTCCCTCATGATGAAGAAATGATTGTGCCTATTTTTCTGCAGATGTTAAAACACCTATGGAGGTCCTTTGGAAAAGGGAAATGGACTATCTATGCTTTGTGAGCTGGAAAACATAACTGATAATAAGTAATAGAAAATTGCCTCCTAGAAAACACAAATGCCATAAAAAGACCTGTTCCTCTCAAGGACAAAAAATTATTTCCTGTTTCAGAATTAGAGGAACTCAAATAAAAGGCAAGCAAAATATAAATGTTTGCAACACTTTCTCTATCTCTAAGTGTATTTATTTTAAAATCAAAAGCTAGCCAAGGTGTTTTTGAGATACCACACACAAAAATACCTCAACAGTCCAAGATTTAGTGAAAGCAAAAATACTCATTTTTTTCAAGATCTTTTCTGGCTAATGCCCTATGTAATAAATCTCATCTCAAATTTAATTAGGTAGACAATTTATTTAACAGAGAACTGCACATGTATATATTCAGTAGACTTAACACCACTTCTGGCCAGCTTATGTGCTCGGAGAACCCCAGCTCCAGCATGTGGTGAAAAACTCATCCCTTTAGCGTCGTAGATCCTTCTGCTACCATAGAAAATAGAGAATGCATTACAGCTGCTGGGGCAGAGCTGGCAAAATTCTGAGAACTCAAAACCAGGGCAAGACCTTTGAAGAAATTCAGCTACCTGGAGCTCTTACTGGGAGAATCTGGCCATAATTACAAACAATATATGCTGGGTAAGTCCACATCCTCAGAAATTTATTGAACTTCCTAAATGCAGGTGAAGTATACTGGCAGGCAGATGGAAAGGAGCAAAGCTCAGCTCCTGTAAGGCTGTGCTTGCTCCTGGTTGTGCTGGAGAACCACAGTGCTGGCTGCCAGCCTGTCTGCTCCTGTCTCGTGATCACCAGGCGAAGTGTGAGGCTGCAGGAAGTCTCTCTGTCTTGGCCAGTCAGCCACCTGAAGAGAGCCCAGGTATTTCAGTCACTTGTGATCATTTCTCCATTCCCAGGGAAATTGTTTTGGAAGACTCAGTCATGATCCTAAAAGCTGAGGTATGCTGAAAATCCTGGCCACAGGGAAGAAGAAAGCCTATGTTTCTATTCACCACTCGTTTTGAAAGGATTCAGTCCAAAACTCAGAGAAAACCAGAGTGATTCCCATTGACTTAGCAGGCTTTGAGTGAAACCCAAAGTGCTTAATACTAAACTCCTCAGAAGCATTAGCTAGTGAAGCTGGTGAAGAGTTCTCAGGCAATAGGCTCCTTTTTCCACAGCTACCCGTGTCCAACTGTCTCTTTGCTTCTGCAGTCCTTCCTCCCTTCCTCTGCATCCTGTATGGCTCAGGCGGGGGAGAGTCAAACCATTCCTGTCTGGATCCTTGCAGATCGATCTGTTCCTTTCCTGCTCCACTTTCCACACTGGGAGATTCCCAGACTGAGATTTAAAAGGCTCCTCTGGGGAGCCTTTCTGAGAGACATGATACTGGTTTTTCAGCAAGACCCTTCTCTGATACTCTTTTCCAGACCCATCCTGTCCCCATAGCAACTCTGGGTAACAACTGAGATGCATTACATTACTTTTTCCATTCTTCTGGCACTTGATTATAAATGTAGCTGCCAGCAGGTAAATTTAAAATGTATAAAAGTCAGGCCTTCACACAGCTGGTAGCCAGCCTGCATAGTTTGCTACCACAGGAGGCCACAGAACTGAAGAAATAAAGTCTGAAAAGGATTGAAATTGGAGTTGCTTGTGGGAACCTCATCCCACTTTTCACATGGGGTTTGGTGGGCAGAGGAAGAGATCCAAAGATTTCAGCTCTCACTCTGCAAAGGACTCAGCTGTTTTGTTGTTACATGTTTCCTAACAAGAATTTTGTTCAAAATGATTCTTAGCTTCAAAGAGTGGATTTGTGCGAACTATCCCAATCAGGTGAAGGGGATATCTGCCTTAAGCCTTTGAATGGGGCACAATTTTGAATACAAAAAGCTGGTTCCAGTGCCAGTTGTGTATGTTCCTTATTTCTTTTAAGGAGTGCCTGGAAATCCAAAGAGGCAGTATTCTCTCTCATCTTGGTGATCTCCAAGTGCTGGTCTATGACTTTGTGATGCTCCAGGCACTGGACTTTCAAAGTTCCTGCTCTGAACAAAGAGGGACTAGCTGATGCCAAGGAAAATATTTGATCCCTCTTGCCATTTCAAAGCTTCATGAAGAGGTTTTTTCTTCCTATTCATTCAAGTCCCTTAGTACAGGGATATGATCATTTGAGCAGAGTGGTTTACTGCCAGCAGAGAAAACAACACGGGCATGAACATTCAGTCTGAAACAGATGTGTGTGCAGGGGAAACCCTCCTTTCAGCTCCTCCCTGTAGCAATGGTGTCTTCTTGTTGCCTGAGCAAAACCGCAAAAAGGAGGTTGGATCATTTTTACACATATTTCCTTGGAAAACTCTGTTTTTTCCCAGGCACCTATTTATGTCTGACGCTATCAATAATTTTCAAAATTTCAGAAAGCTCTTAAAATCAACCAGGAGTGCAAAGAAACTTTCTCTGGGAATGTTTTACTGCCTTCTCAGAAGTGGCTGACCTTGCACTTACTGCAAGTGATAATTTGGTATAAGGTTTCTTTTCTCAGCTTGAAATACAATAGGAGCTCCTCCCACTCCCACAGAAATGCATGTACCAGCACTTAACAGACCATCCTCAAAGACCTGGATTCCCTCACCCACCACATGTCCTCTGCCTCCTTCCTCCTGTTTCCACCCGCATCTGGTCAGACAGTCTTGCTGTGAGAAATGATAGTGCCCTGTATAAGAATATTATCACATCACCACTCACAACTCTGTCATCTATCCCTTTTTATGTGACTTATCTTTTTCCCTGTCTCTCTTTCTGTATATTTCTACTGTATGAGAAAATCCTTGAAAAGAAGCAGAACTCCCTGCAACACTCCCAAATAAATTTTAAAATAAAATAAATTTTATCAAGAAATGTTTCCTGACAGTCTTGGATTATTCCTGTCATAGGCTGTCATGACAGGAAATTGTTTCTCCAAGAGCTGCTCCCTTCCTGGTGCTACAGACCAGCTCTAGTCAGCATTTGCTACCAGTTGTAGCATGGAGATGCAAAACACAAACACTAACCCTTTCCAGAGGAACAAACAACTCTGACTTGGATGATGATGGATTTCTAGAAGCTAGTTCTGCTTTCAGGGCTGTCTCTGCTAGTCTCAGACCTCAGAGGGATTTTTTGACAAGGTGGTAAGCCTATGGGTGGGAAGTAGGCTGCATGTCTGTGCAAGTCAGCTCAACTCCGCATCGCAGTGACTTTGCAATCACAACATGGCAGAGACTTTCTTTTCAACCTCTCCATGCTCATGAGGTCAGGCCCAAATTCACTGTACCTACTGTAAATTGTTAGGTCTTGTCCTTTAAATGATGACCTTCACTGTCCTTCAGTTCCTGGTGAGACAGCATGACTGGGAAATTAAGAACTCACTCAGAGTGACTTTGACTACAACAATGCTTGTGTTTCATGGCCAGGTGAGGTCCCTAAGATGGCTGGATTTACGTTGGTGTTTCAGTGAGGTATTTACAGATAGGAGGAGGAACACAGGTCTTGGGCACTATAACATTTCCCTACCTTTCAAGGTGGCTGTGAAGTTAAATATATCAGAGGATTTAAAAGATTCAGCTGTCGCTTTGTTAGGGGTCTTACAAGTAATTTTAGACATGATCTGTACGTACCATGACAGAGGAAAGCTAATCAATATATACACAAGGTATAATATTTTATTACTTATCAAAACTATCATAACTGGTCCTCTCCTTTAATACCTATCACTGTATCTAAATTTTAAAAGAAGTTACTTTTTCATAGACAAAATGAAAACGGAGAGGTAGTGAAATTCTGCAGGGAAACATCTATTCAGTAGAAGATTCTGTCACATTAATGACCTACATTTTGAAATTAGTAATGATTTTTGCAGAGTTGAGTAACTCACCCGGGACATTTCTACAAAGGCTATCTCATAAGAAAACAGGGTGTGTCACATTTAAAGATGTTTCCTCATGAAAATTTAGGTTAGAGATAGATTTTTCCTTTGAGACACAGCTGGAGTTGGACGCAGATTATTTATCTATACAACAAAACTCCAGAACATTTCCATCTTTGCAGGTCCAGGATAGATTTCTGCCAATCAGGAAAATATCAGGAAATATGCTTTTATTCTCACTCGTTATTTTCTGCTTTATGCAGTGGTTCCACTGCCATGTCTGGGCAATCAGGGGACAAAACCCCAGAGAGCTCCAGCAGAGACAAAGAAATGTGATCATAGCCTGAACAGCAAGCTGAAACACTCAGTCAGTGAAGAGTTTGCTAAAATACCCTCAGCCATCAGCAATTTCGCTGGGAGATGCAGTTTTAGGGTTCCTGAAATTATTCATGAATTCAGTAAGACGACATAGGAGAAAAAGTAGTGTTTTCTAATAGTATTGTCTTAGTGGAATGCTGCAACTTTCAACTCTTTTATGGAGAGTTCCTGGAAAGCTCAAAGAAAAATTTTTTGTTTGAATACACATATTATATCTCAAAAAAAATGGTGAGCAAGGAAGAGCACTACCTAAAGCATTGCAGGGAGCTTTTTTGGACTCATAGAATCATAGTGATGCCTGAAGAGGCCACTTAAAAACAGAAACTAGACAGGAATAAGGGAATAAAGGCAGGTATTTATTTGAAGGGCCTTCAAAGGTACACCCTGGAGAGTCCAGAGGCTGCTGCCAAGATGGACCCCAAGATGGACGACGAGTCACGAGTTCTTCACACTTTTATAAGTTTGGTCTTTTGCATACCAGGATTAATTCTCCAATTACCACCCCAGTTAATGATGTAATTTCCCCAAGCTCACCCCACTTCTAAAGATGTTGGTTTGCAGATTCTGGGCCTGGGGCAGTCTGGGTGTCCTTGGAGAGCAGGCTTTGAGAGCCTTTGTTGTGTCTAACTGGCATAAGAGAAGAGAAGTTAGCAGACTACAAGACACTTCAGAGTTACACACTAAGCACTACATGTTTTGAAAAATATGAAAGTTAAAACCTGAGGCATCAATAGAATGCTTTGGGTGGGAAGGGACCTTAAAGATCACGTAGTTCCAAACCCCCTGCCGTGGTCAGGGACACCTTCTACTAGACCAGGTTGTTCAGAGCCCCATCCAGCCTGGACTTGAACATCTCCAGGGCCATTACAGCTCAAGGCATTTAATGCTTGTGGTAGTAAATGTGTGACCCCAGATTCACTCAGAGCTTTGCATTTTACACAAGTCCTTTCCTGTAACAATGTGTTATATACCAAGGACTCCAGAAGGCATGAAATGTAGAAAACAATAAATTCCCATTGTTGACACAATTCTCTTTCATAAATTAAATCAGACATTTGTTGACAAGCCTGCCACAAACAATATTCAGCAACTGCAACTCCTATTATTAAAGTTAGGGATATGTCCAGCTAACAACAATTGCATCCACTAAGATGAGAAAGCCTGCCTAGCTAACATCAATTGATTTTATTCAGACAAGGAAGCCTGTCTAGCTAACATGTCCTCAGGCAACAAACCAGGAAACATGCTATTTCGTAAAGTTTTTGTAAATGCCTCTCCACTGCTGAGCAGCTATTTATGAGTGAAAGCATGAGGACATTACCTCTCTAATGAATGTTACTTGGATAAATTACTTGTTTAAGTGATGCTGCTTTCAGGTTCACAGCATCATCACTGATCCTCCATGAAAAACAGTGAGAGAGGCAATGATAACTTTTGCCATGTAATGGTGATATATATATATACTACTGGACTGGTTTCCATCTTTTATATTGGCAAGCAAGTCAGGATCCCTCTGCCTTGAAAAGACTGGCCAGAACTCTCACTCATGCACCTGCATCCTCCCAACTATATGATGCACATGGTCCCGTGTCGCTAGCCGTTGGCTGGGGTTGCTCATGCCCCAGCTGGCTTCTGTGACAAACTGACAGCAAAGAGACAGGAAGGGTCTTTGCATGGGGTTCCACGGAGTAGATTTATTGAAACTGCCCGGCAAAGGCTCCAGAGGCAAAGACAAGAACAATGGAAGGTCTAGGGTTTTTATATGGGGGCGGGGAGAACATCAGGGACCAATGGTCTGGGGGCACAGGGGCAGTGCATAGGCAGGGCTGGGGTAAGGGAACCCATAGGGAAACTGAGGCAGGGACAAAGGGACAGGGCCAGTGGGAGAATGGGCAGGGAGGAGCTTTCTGGACTAGAGTCAGGACAGAGGCAGGGACCAATCAGGGGAACAGAACTGGGGGACATGCTCACTGGCTCCCACAGTCCCACCATAGCTAACTGGAAGAGGTGGCAGAAGGTCCTTTTCTCTGTCCCTTTGCATCTTTTGGTCTATGGTGGGACACATGTGCAATGAGACTGGCTGATACTACTTGCCTTTGCTCCTCTCTTAGCCCTTATACAGCTGTAATCAGGGCAGGGAGTTTCCCTTCACTTTCTGAAGAAAATGAAGTTATTGTTCTTTCTCCTTGGCGCTTTTCATGAAAAGTAACATCCTGTTAGTCCTCTGGGGTCTGTATCCAGGATTATTAAAATAATAGCAATAAAAGCTTCAGGAGTCTCCTACAGCCATCTCAGACCTTGGGAATCAGTGGCCGTAGTTGTCATACCTAGCTTTCTCAACTGCAGAATAGCTAACTTTTTTGAGTATAATAATAATAAAAAGTCCTAATTTTTTGCCTAGAAAAATAAGCTGGTGTTGTATACAATGTGATGTTATCCTTTCTTCTCTCCAATTTTTATACCTTCTTCTTTTTACTGAAATTCTCTTTGTTGAGGATAGTCTCTGGTTCAACTTGTTCTTCCAGTTAACTTGTCTTGGAACAATGCTCTCCTGGTTTTTTGCCCCTCAATTCTCTTTTCTATTGCAAAATGGCTTGTGAAAGATTAGTAAAGAAAGAGCAATTGTGAATTCCAGATGTTATACTACCTTCTGTGTTTGTTCTCAGCCCCCTAAATGTCCCTGCAGGTCTCCCTTATTTTTGGGTGAAAATCAGTAATGCACACCGAAAACATTTGTACCATCGAGCACATCTCTCAGGCTGGCCTGTGCAACAAACAGTACCTAAGCCCAAGTACCTGGGATATGTGGAAGCAGAGGTCAAACAGTGAATCTTTCCACAAGTCTTTCTGCTGTGTTAGAAATGCAGTATCCTTAACACCCACAGATGGTTTCAGAGACTCTGTAGTACGCCCTCCATTACCTGTGCAAGTCCTGTTCTGCTCCTATAATTCCTATAAGACTGCACTTTGCAAGTGGTGTTTTTGGCAAGGTGTCTGGCTGAGGAAAGTACCAGGAATATCTGAAAAAATATATATTTGAAGAAAAAAAAAAATTAAGCAGGATAAGCAGAAAAATTAGGGATAGAATAATAGCAGGAAACACAAGGTTTAGGGGCTACTGACAGTTCTTGTTGCTGGCTACAGACTGTTAACACCAGAGAAGCATGGACCAGACTTCTATCCTACAAATGAAACAGAAAGAAAAAGGCACAAATGAACCCACCATCTTTCCATGGGTCAGGCATTCCCACTTTAGTTCTCAGGAGAGAAACCAGGGAAGAGCCCCTGCACCCTGTATCACTCAGAGCCGTCCCTCCTCGGAAATGCGCCTCTGGTTGTCTCTGGTCCCTTGGAGCTGAGTCCCTATTTAAATCCATCAGCTGGTACTCTTACTCTTTGGCTGATTCCCAGCTCCTGTGTGCTGCTGTCGCATAGCAGGCCAGCTGCTCCCCCAAGCCCTTTTGGGGACCATGTGTGGTTGTATTTAGCAGGGAGGGTACTGGAATTCCAGTCAGGCTCGCAGAGACCTCAGTGGGAATCAGTCTCAACTCCTAATGCATAGAAAAACTGAGCAACAAGAAGGTTGCTTCGAGGTCACTGGGCTGGTGTTCAAAAAGAAACAAGGTCAGAAGTGAAAAAGGAGGAGAGAAAGCAATAAATATTTTTGCCTGGTGTTGATGTCGGGTTCACCAGCCTATTCTTGTCACACCACTCCCTTTTTTTCCATGCAGACACAATATTAGCTGTCTTCCCTGGTATTTCCCTGGTATCCCAAAACGTCTTAAAAATGAACATTTGCTTGGCAAAGACCACTTTAGTCAGTTCTCATGGTACCCTGGGGTGATTCTTATTTGAGCTTCTGCTTTAAAATATTTATCTCTAGAAAATGCTGCCTAATGTTGTCTTCAGTTACTAATGGCCTGGAAAATCTGCCATCTTTTTCCTCATCTTGTGCTTTCTAAGTACAGCACAGTCATTTACTGAACATAGCTTGTCTGCAGCAGTACTGATAAAGTTACCATCTTTGTGTAGTAATAGGCTTATGTTGTCTTAGGGATTTGTTTTATCCCCAACACATTTAACATGCTTATTGCCCCTAATCCTAGCAAGAACAGATTTCTTTATAATAGCTTTAGCTTTGTTTAGGAGTGTATCTACAAGTGTGTTAATTATCATTTCTGTTTCACTTGCTTAATATTTCTTTATAACCTCTATGTCCATTTCCCACCAGATTTTAATTGATTTTTGACTGGCTACATTTTCCTTCCCCATCCACCCCTCTCAGTTTCATCTCTTTAGCCTTTACAAATCTGTCTCGTATATATTGTGACTATTTTGTGGCTATTTTTTGAACTTATTATACTCTCTTTGGTAAACACTGCTCCCACAGCAAACATCAGCTTCTTGATCCATGGTAAGTCTTTATCTATTATCATGAGAACTAGTTCTGAGAGTTTGTTACAAATAATTAACAACAAAATATTAATTGAACATGTAAACCACCATCTGTGCTTTTGTTTATTTACTTTAGAAGACTTTATTGCCTACAAAGAAATAAATTTGCCTTTGGGTATATGAAGCAAAAAGCCAGAGTTAATCCATCTAATCAGTTATTCACAAGTGAATTTTGAAGGTGTCATTGAGAATCACAGCTGACTGTGACAGAGGCCTTTTCTGCAGTGCTTTTGCTGAGCTTTTGGTACTAAAGCAATTATAAGTTGGGCTCCTAGCCCAGACCTACATGTATGGGAGATGCAGACAGCAGCAAGTGACCTTACTGTGAGCCAAAGAGCTGCTGCATGGACTGTTGAATATTTAATGTGGAAACACAACTGAAATGTTTTTGCAGCAACAAGCACAGCTACTGATTGGGAATTCCCCCTTTGTACAAGTGTGGTGTTTTATTTCTGTCCACGTTTGTAGCTTTAAGATGCTTTTGCCATTAAGCCTTCTGCTTTCAAGATTACAGTAGCAATGATAGATAGATGCAGTTTCAGGCCTGCAAAAAGACTGCTAAGCCTGCTTCAGGGACTAAAGCAGATAAATGGCATCCTTTCCAGGCAGACTTTATGGTCCAAAGCCAGACACACAGGACATTCCCAGGTCACTTACATTTTATTGCTTCAGCTGAGATAATTCACATGATCTGTCTCTTTTATTCATCCTCCCATCCTAGAAACCACCTGTGTTCTTCATCTTCTGTTTCAAAGGCATTTACAATACAGCTAGGAGTAAGGTTAATTGAGAAAGAAGCCAGATAAGGAACAGATGTATATTTAATTGAAAATAGAAAGGCTGCCTGTTTGTTAGTTATAAATCAGTGAATACACAGCCTTAAGCACATAACTCTGGTCCACCTACTCAGTGGTTACAACAATAACTTAGCATTTCCATAGCTCTTCTGATTGCTCCATCTTCATGGTAAGTTCTTCAAGTTGTTTCACAGAGGTGTGAGATACATAATATTTAATTGCCCAAGCCCAAGGAGGCAGCATTGTCCACAATAAACCTGCTTTGCACTTAGGCACTAGGCTCCATCCAGCACCCAATGTAGTTGGCTGTCACCACGAGCCAGTTAAAGCTTGTTCCCTTGCCCTGACATTTTGTGAGAGTCCCTGTAGGGGTAGGTCTGTCAGTGTTGCTGCCTCTCACATCCAGGCTTTTGGTGCTGGATGGCTCCAGGTGATGCTGTTGGGCTGGATCCTGTGAGATATCTCAGGAGGTGCCAAAAAGCAACTGAGCAACTGATATGGGCTTGAGACTGGAGGTGGGAGTGGCAAACGTAAAATTCAGGGAATATGGGATTTGAGAGGTAGGTTTTGCAGGAGACAGAAGCCTGGAAGAGGAAAAGGGGTGTAAGAGGAGGGGGTGTAAGATTGAAGTAGTGGGTGTAGGAGGAGATTGGGATTATGGTGGATGTCCTGTGATGGAAGGCAAGTACGAGCTGTAAGGTATGAGAAGTGTTAAGGGTGTCAGTCCATGTCAGATTATCTGCTCCTCATACATCTGAACTCAATTAAGCATGTGGTCTGACCACTTATGCACAGTGGCTGCAACATCAACCCAGCAGCTGCTGAGACAAAGCTGCTGCCTGTGGCTGGACTGGACGTGAAGGTTTCCTGCCTCCCACCATTAGCAAAACAGTCAACTCCCATCCCTGGCAAGTGCTTTAATTCCTCACAGCCCTCAATATCCTGCCTGTGGTACCTTTTCAGAGGTGCTTATGAGACGAGGGTCACAGGGCTGTAGGAACACAGCTATACAGCACAGGGTAGGAGACGTAAGTGTGGGAACTTTATAGTAAAGGAAGATTTTTTTTTTTGGTAGCAAAGCAGTATATTCATCCCAATAACCTGGAGGGAATCCAAATGTCATTTTCAGACATTCTAGTAGGACTGTGGGCAAACAATCTAGCATTTCTGGTCCAAGTTTAGCAAGGAACAGAAGCCAGGACTGTTATTAAGCATATAGCAATGGGAAAAACATAAAATACTATACATGTGCTTCCAGATATATACAGAAAAGTGTTTTTAGGAGCAATTGTTATAACTATTTTCCATGGATGCAGAACATCTAGGAAAGACTCTATCTGGACTTTCTGTGACTAGAAACAGCCTTCAGTCCAAGGCCAAAACTTTCATTGAGTCTTTTCAGCTTAATGCCAAAATGTCCAGCTCGTATCAGCTTTTGAAGTATGCCTTGGTTGTGCTTTTGCTGCTTGACAAAAAGGGGGCTCCTTGATCACTTAGTATCTCCTGTTCTTCAGAAAGATGTTGCCCTTCCAAACTGTGGTAGGATTCTATGAAATTCAGCCCCGGAAAAGCAAAGAGCACCAAGGAAGCTGGCAGAAATCAACCTCCACAGTAAGTTAAATATTAAATTAAATATTTGTGTTTAATGTAAAAAAGAAAACAAACCCAATGACAAAAAAACAACCCCCAAAAAATCCCTAACCCCACAACAAAAAAATTCCACAAGCAACCCTCAAACAAAAATAATTTTAAAAAATAACAAAAAAAAACCCGCACAAAATAATTTTTTCCAAAAGATACGTTTTGCTGAAACAATCTTTGTCGAAACCTAATAAGCTGTCTCTTCCTCTCATTTCAAACCACCTCCAAAGCAAGCTCTTCCTTGAGTGCATATATTCCTGCCTCCTGCTAATGACTTGGCAGGCAGTGAAATGTGGCCACTGCTACCAGCTCACTGAAGCCTTGTTTGGGGAACAAAAGAGGCATCTCTGTTGCTGGTAAAGTGGCACCTGTTTTGTGTGAATAGGCAGAGGCCCTTAGCCAGCTTATACCAGTATAATTAAGGCAGTGCAAGCCCTTATCCCTGGCTTTACACAGATAGAAGAGTAATTCCAATTTAATTCATTAATGTAAATTCAGATGAGCAAACTCTATAAGTAAAAGGTTTCTCTTTATGTGTTCATTTGTTTTTGTATTAGTTGGGGAGTTTTTTGTGGGGGTTTCTTATTTAACCATTTTGTCTAAAAAAAATTGTACCTTGTCCAATTCCAGTCGCTCCACTTCTATTTGAAATTGTAAAAAATGGTGTGCAAAAGTCTTTCCATCTCTGCTCATAACTTTCTTTTATCTTGATTAAATTTTTTCTTGGAATCCAGGCCCTGTATTATACATTCTTACAGCAACCAGCACAGCATATCAAACATGGATTTCAAACCTCACAATAATACATATTTTAGAGTAAAATAATGGGATTCATGGCTTACACTCACTGAGTCACTGCTTTCTGCTGCAGATTACAATTGTTTCACCTTTGCTGTTCTGCCTGGGCACTTGAGGCTTCACATAACCATGCTTTGAAGTGCTTCTTCCAAGTTCACAATTTACTGTTTGAAATGTCTGATGTAATGCTGCCTAATCCTTTCCAGGGCTTCAGGAAAGACAAACTTTCAATTTGGTGAAAAATGTATTTCTGTAAGGTTATTAGAATAAAATGAAATAAAAACCAGTTGTGTAGTGATCATCACAAGGCAGCTTCATATGGGTTTCTTTCTGAATGAAGCAGAGGCCAGCTCCTGCCCTGCTCAAAGCAATAGCAGGATTGCTGTCAGCCTCCATAAGCTCCAGATCAAACTACAGCTTCCATTCAGGACATTTTTTTATTTGTTTTAATAAGGTTGATGTTCAGGAAGAGGTCAAATGTAAAACATAGGACCTGTTTTATAGGATACTTGAATCCCTCTTTTTTAAGTGGCTGTATAGATTAGAAGCCATACGTGGAAGACCTGAATAATCTTACACGTGGTAGCAATCACTACTCTGCATTATGCACTCTCTTCCTAATATCATATGTGAGCAGATGGGGTCTTTCCTCCAAGGGTGCTCTTTATTCATGTTCTTGAATTGAAGTTATCACTGTGATCTTAAACCACTTTTATTAGAGAGTCTGTTTTTAATCAAGAGGGAAGGGGGATTTGCAGTGAAGAAAAAAAACACTGGTGGGTAAAATGAACCACCACAGAGACAAAAATAAATGAAGAACAATTTCCTCAATGCCCTATTTCATCTTCCTTTTTCCTTTTTATTAAATAAAACATACTAAATAATTTAACATAATACTGTTTTTTAAGCACTGTCATTAAAGTAGCTGCTTGTTTTGAAGTAAAAGACAGTGTCTTTCTTTCTTTCTTTCTTTCTCTCTCTCTTTCTTTCTTTCTCTTTCTTTCTCTTTCTTTCTCTTTCTTTCTTTCTTTCTTTCTTTCTTTCTTTCTTTCTTTCTTTCTTTCTTTCTTTCTTTCTTTCTTTTTTCCTTCACTCTGTTTTGTTTCTTTTTGTATTGCATATACTCAATACATAATCAGAAGGGAAATAAGAGGAGAAAATTTAGTCTCAGGACTGCAACTGTCCTAACAAGTCAAGGCAAGAGAGTGTTTTACTGCTTCATTTTCTTGGTGCTCCTGTACGTGACTTCAAAATGGTGCCAGTAAATCTAAGAGTAAACTCCATGCTAATTTTGAGTGTCTGATCTCTGAAAAATAAAGGTTGATGCAATTATCAAACAATGGAAATGGTAATAACAGTCTGACCACGATAGTTCATGGAGAATCCAGCTGAGAGCTGGACGTGAAAAATGCACAGCTCAGGTTTTGCCTAGATTAGGGGAAGTGCCTGAAGATTGACTACAAGTTCTGTGTAAATTCAGTGGAGTGCCAGGACATATTTTGCTGTTGCAGCCATCTTCTCTGTTGTTCTGCCCACAGTCACCAGGCAGGAGGACAGGAAGGATGTGTCCTTTCACCCCCCCCAGAGCTGGAGCACTAATACATACTCAAGGGACAATTATGCAATGTGCCCAGCTGTGGTGACACACTGGCCATGCTGTCGGCTCAGCTGCAGCACCTTCCTCTCTTTCAAAGCCCTGCAATCTGCCATCAGGATTCGCTAGGAGTAGCTAGGCAGAGCTGGAAGTTTAGATTAGACTGCACCACCTTGAGCTGGCTAAACCCAGATTAGGTTTCAGGTGTTGACACACAGACACAGCAGATGAAACCCCAGTAGTGGAGGTGGTTTGGTCTCCAGCTGCCTCCCTGAGTGCCTCGCTCTGGTCTATTGCCACGTTCTGTGGCAAGAACAGGCAAATCACAGGTAGAAGTAAATGCCTGTAGTTCACCGAAGTAGAAAGTCAGATGGAATTTGCGGGTGGGCTGGGCCAGCACACCATGCTCACATCGTTCAGCAGCAACTTGGTGCAGAGTTCAGGCTTGCAGGCTGCAGTGGCAGTGGGAGAGGGGGGAAGCTACCACAGCTGGGAGTGAGAGCTGCTCCTGCAGCATGGGTTGTATCCTACTATGCTTGTAAGACAATATCCTTAAACACTTTCTTTAGGGTAAATGTGCTACAAACACAGAAGTTGTATTTTTAGCAAGTTAAAACACTGGCAGAATGTAAACTCATCCATTTTTCCAAGCTCACCCCACACCAGCTTGACTTAGATCTTGACACTTAAATTCTTGCAGTCTTGACAGATCTTACAATTGGATGCAAATATATTCAATTGAGTTCTAGTGAAATGCTGGGGCCAGCTGGAGTGGACCAAACCAATAGAATCTTTTTAAAAACAGCCTAAATCACATAACATCCTCTCCAGGGAAAGTGCACAAACATGGTAGCAGCAATGATTTAAAAAAAAGTGCTGAAAAACTCTTTGCTAATACTCTGGGAACCACAGAGGTGGTGAATTCCTGAGAGATTTGGGTGGCCTGTCTGCAGTATATATATATCTCATGCTTCAAAGAACCATTTCCCTTACACTTAAATTACAGCCTTTCCCACTTGCACGAGCTCAAAGGCCAGAGGAGCCAGTTCTGAGTTAGCTCAGCTTTTCCAGGGAAAAAGGTCACCCTATTACAGTAAATCCAACTCCTTCAGCTTCATGCTGGGAAGTTGCTGATTTTGGGAATGGGGATAGAAAGCCGCGTAAATAATTTCATCACCCACCATTGAAAGGAGAGTGAAACAGACTGAACTGTTCCTCCTCAAAAAAATTGTATCAAAATTTTCAGGTTTTAAAGTTATTTTGAGAGCTTTGATGTACTTCTAAAATGCACTATTAAAATTCTGATGGTAAACATCAACCTCTTCTCCACTAACTTACAAAGACTGATTTTCCAGTAACTTAAATTCTTTTACAAAAAGCAGGAAATCTTTGATTAAGACTTCTTTACATTCTTAGCAAGAGTAGTTCAATAAAAGGCTGAATGTCCCACTTGTAGGAACCACATCTTGTGAGGCCAAGTCTATAATGTTGAATATCCTTCTAGATAAACAGACCTCAACATTTTATTTTTTCTAAAGAAACATAGCATCTCACTATTTTTGTTTGAATAGTTGGGGTAAAATTAACAACGCCTTGAATTTTCATCCCCCACAATGCCACATTTAAAAATAATTTGTGTGCTTCTTTTAACATTCGTATTTCAGTTTGAAGTCAAAGAAAGTCAAAGATAGAAGCAGAAATACCGTGAGAAAAAAAGTAAACCCATAGTATTCCAATACAGGAGGTAAGGGAACTGACTTTGAGATTAACAGCCAGGCCTGTGTGCCAAAAACTTAAATGTCTGCCATCGTTATCTTGCAGTCTCCCTTACGCAGATCCCTGGACCAGATCCTCAGATGATATCAGCTGGTGGGTGCAGTCACATTCATGAGTAGTTACTGTGATTAAAGCTAGATGATAATCAGCCTTGCTGGTTTCAATGAGTTTTATTATTCATTTGATTGAAAGGTATTTTCCAATTGTTGTGAAGCAGGGAAATGTGTTTCGAATTCATCATTTTTTAAGCCTCACACACATTGTTTGGCAAACAAGGATTGTTTAGGTTGTCTGGGACTCCTTCATTGCATCCTCCCAAATGTGAGATTTCCTTCTGTTCTCCAATGCACCATTCTGGTGCAGTTAAACACAAGTGGCCAGCTTTGCAAAGCAGTAAGCCTTCTTTAGAATGAGGTCTTTTGGTTTCATCTGTAATCTTTACGGAAAAACTGGACATTACAGTAGAAGGATTATGCTAAATTGCTTTCTGCCACTGAAGAGATGGACAAAGCAGTAGCTCAAGGCATGGAATGAGCATTCTGAAATAAGCACTTAGTCACCGAATTCAGTACCAAGAAATTTACCCAAACTATTTCAATTTACATATGTTTGTAATTTGCATCCCAGCTTTACACCTTACAGAGACTCCCTTGTTTGCTGTTACTGTAGTAAATGTTTGTTCACAGGCTGCTTAAAATCAAGCAGGGAGGTCAAGCTGGGACCAAGTCCAAGGCTGACTGCCTTACCCTGTCTGACTGCCTGTGTGAATATACTCCTAGGGCTGAACACTGTTCCGTGCTTGAGTGGTGCAAAACTGATTCCAAAGCCTGATACTGCAGTACAGGGGTTCCCCAGTTATGCTGGGATCTATGAATCAAGCCAGAGACTTTCATGCAAATGCTTTCTCCTGCTACCACTCCTTTTCTGTGCTGAATTGCTCTCTGGAGGAGACTCTGCCTTGCTTTCTCACTATCAGTCTATAAATATTTTGCACGGGATGTGTCATCTTTCCTTGGAAACATAAATTCGTATCACTTTCCGATGACCATACCCAATAAAGAAATTTGGGGGTCTGTAAGTTAGAAGAGGTAAACTTCATGTGCATGGCTTTTGGACTGGTATTCAGAATTTATTCCAAGTCTTTCTGTATCTTACTTTCACCCGTCTCCTGCCCCTTTCTTCACTCATTCTTCCACATCAGGTGGCTTTGCAGATTGATACTGCTTTCCTATGAATTTTTACTTTTCTGTTTGGCACAGAGTAAACTTCAGATGGAAAATCTCCTTGGCAGGATGGAGAGTGCCAAAGCTGAGCCCATCAACTCTATCCAGTTCTGTCCCAGGGAAAGGAAGGAGTCAACCAGGCACAATGCAAATCATAGGGACCTTTAAGGTCATCAAGTGCAACCATTAACCCAGCACTGCCAAGTCCACTCCTAAACCAGGTTCACTGCTAAACCAAGCAACACATCTATATTGCTTTTAAATACCTCCAGGGATGGTGACTCCACCACTTCTCTGGGAAGCCTGTTCAAATGCTTGACAACCATTTCAGTCAATAATTTTTTCTTAAAACCCAACCTAAACCTCCCCTGGTACAACTTGAGGCTATTTCCTCTTGTTCCATTGCTTTACCTGTGAGAAGAACCAATACCCCCCTGGCTACAGCCTCCTTTCAGGGAGTTGCAGAGTGATGAGGTCTCCCCTGAGCCTCCTTTTCCTCAGACTAAACACCCCCAGCTCACTCAGCTGCTTCTCACCAGACCTGTACTCCAGACCCTTCCCCAGCTTTGTTGCCCTTCTCTGGACAAACACTTGAGGGTCCTTTCTGCAGTGAGGGCCCAGACCTGGACACAGCACTCAAGGTGCCGAGTACAGAGAGACAATCCCTGCCCTGGTCCTGCTGGCCACGCTGTTTCTGATACAGGCCAGGAAACCATTGACCTTGTTGGCCACCTGGGCATACCCTGGCTCATGTTCAGACCAGCACTTCCAGGTCCTTTTCCAAGGGCCCCTTTCCAGCCACTCTGTCCCTTGCCTGTAGCACTGCACGGGGTTGCTGTGACCTAGCACTTGGCCTTGTTGAGCCTTATACCACTGGCCTTGGGCCTTTGCTCCAGCCTGTCCAGATCCCTCTGCAGAGCTCTCCTACTCTCCAGCAGATCAACACTCCCACCCAATTTGATGTCATCTACAAACTTACTGAGGGTGCCCTCGATCCCCTCATCCAGATCATTGACAGAGATTCTAAATGGGATGGCCCGAAAACTGAGCTGTGTGGGACACCACTTGTGACCAGGTGCCAGTTGGATTTAACTCCATTCACTACTACTCTCCAGGCCCAGCCAGTTTTTTACCTGGTCAGGAGTGCATCCATCCAAGACATGGGCTGCCAGCTTCTCAGGAAAATGTTGTGGGAAATGCTGTCAAAGGCTTTGGTGACTAAAGTCCAGGTAAGCAACATGCACAGCCTTTCCTTTATCCACAGAATTGAGTCACCTTGTCATTCAAGGAGATTATATTAGTCAAGCTGAACCTACCTTTCATAAACCCATTGTGACTGGGCCCAATCCCCTGCCATGTGTTGGCACTCAGCATCATCTGCTTCATAACCTTCCCTGACACCAAGGGCAGGCTGACAGACCTGTACCTCTGCAGATCCTCCTGCTTGCCCTTCTCGTAAATGGGTATTACATTTATTCACTTTTGGTCAGCTGGGACCTCTCCAGTTAGCCAGGACTGCTGGTAAATGATTGAAAGTGGCTTGGCCAGCTCTTGCACCAGGTCCCTCAGTACCCTTGAGTGTACCCAATGGGTGCGCTCGTCAGGGCCCATGGACTCCATGGTAGGTGCAGAGCTTAGCAAGTCCATGACTTTCTGTGGGGGGATGCCATTGCTCCCTGGACAAGTTGTGAGGTCTTCAGTGCCCTTCCTGAACACCTCCTGTTCCAGCTGCCATGCAGACTGTCACCCTGTTGGCATCACTGTGGGTCACCGGGGCTGTCTAAGTGGTTCTTTCATAGGCATGAGGGCATTTGGCCACCTCTGCTTCCAACCCCACCCACCATCTGCTGTAATGTGAGCTGCAGGATCCCAGCAGCTCTCTTGGCTCCTCCTGAGGTTCTCCCAGTTTGGGAAACCTCCCCAAGCAGTACACTAGACCACTCCACAGTGGATCACACTAGCATTGGAGCCACTCGCCTCACAACAGAGTCCTGGTTTCAGTTACACCATGGTTAAGTCTCCTGCTGCTGCTCCTGGAACCACCCAGGTCCACTGAGTGCAGGTGTCTGCAGGGCCCGGGGGCCTGGCTGTAGCTTTGCAGCTCACATGAGGTGATGTTTTCTGTGCACTTGCCCATCTTGCTCTGTGGTCACAGCACATGACTCTCCTTCGTTCTCCTTTCAGCCTGGGGCCCCCTCTGCCCTTTGGACTGGCAGGATGTTGCACAGCAGCAGCGATGAGCAGCTACAGAGACAGCACATGATATTGTCTGGGGTGCCAGGGTCATGCAAGTCTGTCCCCACTGTCTGACAGCTGCAGGAGCCCATTGCAAGCTATTAGTGCACTTCAGAACACGGGAATATTTATCCACGAAAAAATAATAGTGTTTTACAGAAATGGCCCAATGTTTCTCAGTGAGGGTCGTGAACCCCTTGAAGGTCTCAAGAGCATTCAAAAGGGCCATGAAATTTTAGACAGCAGAAATCAGCAGCAGCTGAGTTCCTCCAGGGAGGCAAAGTGAGAATCGGCTGTAAGTATTGGCTGTCAGTGCTTGCAATAGCAAAGGAATTGCTAATTACACATCTTTAATTGCTATCAGCACTCAGTCCTGGCAGGAACAGGGAGGAGAGGACAAGCGTTTAACCACACCCCCCCCCTCCCCCACCTCTCTCTGTCTCCCTGAAAGAAGGGAGCTGCAGTGGATTTGGGAAAGAGACAGTCACGTGGAGAAAGATGAACCAAAAGGGAAATGTGCTTTGTAAATGTTTGAGAAACCCTAGCAGAGTATAGTGTTCCTGCATTAGAGGAGGATAAGGGAAACAGTGCCTCTACTGCAGGGCAGAGTCTGCCCCAGGGCTTGGTATTTGGTAACACCACCTTGTCCGTAGTCTTCAACAACCTCTGCCATTTTGTTTATTGCTTTTCTGCTTCCTGCAGTGTTTCATTTCATCAGCTTAAGGGTCACTGCAGTCTTTTCACTTAATCACTGTACAAATGATTTAGCTGGCTCACTTATTTCCTTTTTTTCTTTATTCACGTACTCCTTGGACCCTGCAGAGCAAAATTCCGGTGTGAAAGGTTTAAGGCTGCAGACAGTTGTGAAACTACTTTGGCAATTTGGCATCTCTGGTTGAGATTACTCTTAAAGTTGTTATGTGACATCTGAAGACAACAACCTGTAAATCTTTCTAAAATGCTAGGCCAATAGCTTCGACATGTAATAAATACTGAAATTCTGTAAAACATTGCAATCCATTTTATCATCTTTTCTAAACAGAAAGAGCAGAGTCAGGAAATTCATTGCTGAGGAGTTATACTTTTCTTTGACCCTACTTGATATTAAACATTTGGGGAGTTAAAGCAGCCAGGTTTCAATGTAAACAGGCAAATGACTAAATTAAATGTACAAAGTGAGCTATTTGTTTTTCCTTATGTGTTGAGTGAGCTCTTAGGATGAGATAATAATGCTTCATAATCATTTACTGCTTTCCAGCTAAAGAAGTACAGTAACACCTTAATCATTTTAGTGCCACTACTTGAATGTTATCTGTCTTACCTGGTTACCCTCCTGTAGGTTATAAATGTTATATCCCTACCTGCCTGTCCTCTCTTAGGTCATAAACCCATGCTCCATAGGTGTATAAGGAAAAGGTTTACAAGCTCCAGATACTCACAACTACCTCATCATCAAAAAGTAACACTTCCTCATAAATGCCATTTAAATGGCTCTTTTTTCATGCTCTATTCCATTTTATTTAAATAAAGGCAGCCTATTTAGACTAGGTTTTAAATAACAGGCATTTACTCTGCAAAACTCCTTTGACTAGAATAATAGAAGGAGACACTCAGGAGCTATTCAGTCCCTGCATCTGAGGAGGTGGTGTCCTGGGTTAGGTGGGAAGTGAGGAGCAGAGTGGGTGCTTGGGGGTGTATCTGCTTCACCCATCACATCTGGAACTTGAAAAGAATATATGCCAACAACATTATTAGCATGCTGCTGTTAATTCCCCTGCCTGCTTTTCCGTTTTTTATTACCTGTTACCGTAATTTTCTCTTTAAAAGTTTGGGTTGTAACCCCTGCTGCATCCCGTGCACAGGAAGGGCTCCCCAGTCCCCCAGTCTGTAATGCTGTCTCTTCAAAACTCACCTCTGCTGTAACGCTCGGTAGCGGCTGTGCTCTCTGCTGGCTCATCTGGTCAAAAGCAGTATCTCTGTCCTTCTGCTCTGCCTCGTATGTCCGTCGCTTTTCCTTCCTTCTCATGAAGACTGAGCAATAATTTCATGTGTTTTCATGCTGCCCATGGCTGCAATCAGGTGGGCACACTTAGATACATTTCACAGTTAGCAGCAACATCAGCAGAAGATAGAAGTGGCTCCCCCTAAGTCATGCAAGAGGACTGCTGCCCAGATGGGGAAAGAACTTGGATCTTTTGTCTTGGTTATTGCTGTAACCACACACTCCTCCTTCCTAGCATCCCTCTCCAAAACATACTGACATCAATTAACCTTTTCATTGCATTGAGCCTCTGCTTTTGTCTTTATGGCAATGCAAACCTCTGTAATACCAGCAGTCCTCAAGGACTGCCCAAAGGATAGCAAAGCTGTTTATTTTAAGGGTTCAGATCTGGGAAGGCCAAATGAAATAAGTAGTAAGGACAAATTCACGTGCCAAAAACTGTACCTTGTGTGTACAGAGTGGAAGGATATTACTGAGTGTGTGCAGCTGAGGACAGGAACCCTCTGAGGGGCTGCCTGGTACCTGGGCTGAGCTATACAGGCTGGGATGTGCAGTCACTGACCCACCTGGAAGATGAGATTTGCCACCAGGGGCTGTTGCCAAGGCAAACACCACCGTGTATCTATCGCCTGGACACCTCTCTGTCTGGGTTTTGTCATGGTCCAGCCCTATGGATTCAGGGCTCAGAGGTGCTGACAACCACACAAGCCATTTTGAGGGTGTTTCTGGCCCAACTGGTGGCAAAGTGTGACAAATGCCTATGTTTAGCCATGGAATAATTACAGCCAGCATGTCACACAACAGAGAGGAGGCTGCAGCTTGTTCTTGCAGACAAAGGTGTCTGGGAGGTGTTGGTGTGAGCTCCAAGGACAGCAGTATCGAAGGTGCCTACATCACCTCAGCTGTAAGGGAGCTCCCTGTCACACCCCTCCCTTGCTGCTGCCACACACCCTTCTGCCGTCCTCCACTAAGACGTGGTTTTCTGGAGGAGGCCAAGATCCACTTAACCAATTACGTCAGCTCCCCTCAGTGAGCACATATGCTTCCACTTCAGAGCCTTGTTCCATTTGCTTCTCATCTCTGCAAAAGGGGTTTCCTTGAAAATCATTCTTCCAAGTGTGCTGCCTATGTTTTTCTCATTACAAATAATATTTTCCTATTCTTTCTCACAGGAATGTTTTCATTGTTCCCTGTTGTTCTCTGTCTGTACCATTTGGTAATAAAATAATTGGTAACTATTCTTAGTAGCTAAACTGTTTCTCCCTGTTACGTTCTTGCCTTTTCTCCTCCCCTTCCACAAAAGTGGTATCTCATTACCTCTAAAATAAGATTTAAAGATGACAGCTGTCTTCTGTGGGATGTCAATTGTTATAAAGAAAAGAAATATGGACTAATTTGTTTTACCTGATCCTGTACATGCTCATTATTGAAGTAATCCAAACATTCCCTCCTTGCTGAATAAGGAAATATTAGAGAGATTTCTAATTTTACAAAGAGTTATTTGGCTGGATACGGGTTTGCTGGATCAAGCTCTCAATAGTGTCTGCACAAAATCTTTGTTTATTTTGCTCTGCTGAAATTGTTCAAATGGCTTCTCATTATCATTGGGTGGGACTGAAGAGAAACACTGATGTCAGTTTTGTGACATGTCCTGTTATTTAAGTAATTCACAATTTAGGCTGGGACACATTTGACCTTCTTAAATAATTGGCTTTTTTCCCCCTCTTTTTTTCCTTGGCATCAATAAATGGAGAAAGAACAAACTAACTACCATTGGCAAGAAAAGAACTTCTAGTAAACAAAAACCTCTTATGAGTCTTTTGTAAATATCACTCTGGTTTTATCCCTTCTAAATCATATAACACCCTATATCAAACCTATTTACAGAGTTGTTGAAAATCTACCCTGGGAAGGAACTTTCTAAATTCAAAATACTTCAAACTCTGTTAGGGATCTGTACTTCAAGGCTTTCAAATAATCCCAGTCCTCAGCTGAGCTTCACCTCTGTGAAGAGCCACACTGTAGTTAAGGGGTTTGCTTATGAAGTGAAAAGTTAAGAACACGTTTAAGCTCTCAGCAAGAGAGCCTGGATGTTGACCTTGTGCTTGCAATGAAGGAGCCATCCTGGGTTGCAGTGCCATCGTCCCTCTTTGTGACAGCTGCTCCCGAGGCCCTCAAAGATCAATGAGGCAATCATGGTCTCTTGGGAGGTTTTTGAAGAAATCAACCATGAGTGATCATTCATCCTTCCCTCACAATTATGCTGCCCTGGTGACTTTGCTCAGGTTATAACCAGGGAAATTTTAGTTTCTCTGTTCTTGTGCAGCTGCTCACACAGATGTGGGTGTGATTTTGGTTTAATACACTATTCACACTAGTGAATCTGCTCATGGAGCTAAAACATAGTGATGGATTTGGCTTACACTCTATGAAAGAGGTTTTTAAAGGGTTACTGCTGTGTCCAAACATGTTTCACAGCTGACATTTGACAATGAAAAAGAAGAGCTCAATGAAAAGGCTAAATGTTCACAAGGAAACTCTTTACTGTGGGGTTAATGAGGACTTGAAAGGACTTGCACTCTGGCCTTAGCTGTGTATGTTTGTCTTTTCTTTTACTTTCATCTCTCCTCCCTGAGCCCTGGTCTCTTTTCATTCTTTTTTTTTCTGCTTTTAATTTGTGCCCCTGTATTAAGTCAACCAGCCTTCCTTCCTTCTTTCTCTTCTTCCTTTCTTTCTCTCTTTCTGTCTCTTTCTATTTCTTCCTTTACACTGTTTTGGGAGCCTGACTTTGACAGATTGTTAACAACAGAAACCACAAAACCGTCTATTGCTTGAACCTACTCAGGGCCTCTCTTGCTAACATGCCATCTTTATTAGTGATAATATTACATGGCAAAAGATGTAATAGCCTCAGAAGGAAAATTCTATTTTTCTTTGAAGATGTAAAGATTTAACTTTGCAGGGTTTAACTCAGGGTTTTTTTATCTGCAACACATGGCCAGATGAAATTCAGTATTTGCCTGATTTAGTGCTTTTTCCTTTCGCCTTTAAATATAGTAAGCTCATAAAGAATTTTTAGATCTCATACTCAAAAGAACAAGGTGCATATCGTCACGCAAAGAGTATCCTGATGGAGCAGATGATTTGATGCTATTGCAAATGCATTGCCTGCTATGCTCAATAATGCGTCATTTAAATAAAAATATGAACCTGTCAGAATACTAATTATTCAGTATCTTCACCCACAAAGAGCAGTTTGAAAACTTACACAGACAAGCTGAGGCTGCTATAACATGCAGAAAAGAGGTTTGTTAAAAGACTTTAAACTAAAAACTAAACTTTCAAACATAGTTCAGACATTTAAATGAAAGAATGTCTCAGCTCGTTGATCCTAACATCTCTAATTGCATCTAGCTTCTGTGAAGCTAATCTCTGGTCTCAGTGCTCTGATATATTCCTGTGTTATCTGCCAATCCCTGGTTTATAAAGACTGCATTTCTTCTCCTTGAGTCTGATGAATTTGTACTTTAAAATTAACAATGGAATAATAAGAAATTAGAAATTAATGCTTCATCGTATAAAATGTTTTCTAGGGTAACATACTTAATTAGACATAGACTTAATGTAGGGTTGCAGATAATTGGGTGAACTAAGTCACTGTACTGAGTGGACCATATTTCCTGAAACCCTATTTCTATAGGTTCTTAGATTGCCTTAATGTCTACAGGCTACACTTGCACTATAAATTTAGCAGGGTGAAGGAGTATTCCCAGGCTCTGCAAGTCAATTTTCTACAGTTTTAAATTATCAGAGAAGTTTCTGGCATATTTTTGGCCCACTGCAGCCATTTCTCAAATTGTTCCCAGGCATGGTTCTGAGATTAGCACATGGCAGGAGCCATTCCCAATACGCAGTTTCCCTGTTTTGCAGAGCCAGAGATTTAAATATACTGATGTAGTATTTAATAGCATTTAGCAGTATTGATTTTGGCAGTGCTTCATACCAGGTGTCCTCAGTGCCAGACAAGAGAGCTGGCTGCACTTAATTTTTATTAGAGAGGTAGCCTTAGCATCTGAGCACCCAATAGTTGCATGTTAAGTGGCACAGCTGATAATATGATATATAGCTGCATTAATTCTTCAGGAGAACAGTAGCCTTTGGCTTCAGCAGACCTGGCAGAACTGCTCTTCCATATGTATTGTTCCTTTCCAGAGTGCAGGTTGAGGAAATGCAGTGAGCCCTGTGAAGACCTTTCCTTCTCTGAGGGGCTTGTTCCTGGCTCTTAGACAAAGGTTTACTTAGGCCAAAGTGTAAGGCAATGTACTACAGAGAGAAAGACTCTTTGTGTTGAAGGAAATGGGTCATCAACCGTGTGCCTTTGAAATTTTTGTAGATTTTTAGGGTATGCTGATATGTAATCTAGAAGCTTCTTTTATCAAAGCCCACATGCACATAGAGATGGCCTCCAACATTCAGGGTTTGCAGAATTTACCTACTTCCTAATACCTTAATTCTAATCTATTCTGGGATGCAATAGTCCATACAGCCCAGACAGCAAAGACTTGTACAATTGCAGTCACTTCTTTGTCCGCCAGAATTAGACAGACCCTGGGGTTACTGTGCAGCACGGCATTAACAGCATCAAGAAATTAATGAGAATTCTTAAATTAGACACTAAATTAAGCAATTTTCTTTTTATATCCTTAAACTAAATGCGTTTTTTATTAAACCCTTAGAATCTTTCAAAGCATTGTTGCTTGCCTAGCTGCCTACCCTCTGCTTTGCTTGGATTAAGTCTCGGTAAATTCTGTTTGACCAAAAACTGATCTCATCCAAGATCTGGACAACACCAGTGGAAGAGTTGCAGACATGAGGAAGGTAAAGTGTCCTCTGCACACTGATGGTGTTCAAACACTTGTCTATCAGTGCTCCTTTTGCCAACCTCTGGACGTTTTCTCTGCGATCACATCTACACATAACAACTTAAGGAGTCACCTCCAGGATTTTAATGACATTCCACTGCCTCAGGCCTTTAAGATGACTCTATTTATTCCAGGTTTCTGCACCAGAAAAGGAGGTGGAGTCCCTAAAATCCTGCACTGAAAGACTGTAATATTAAGGAAAATCAAAAGCTTTTAGATTTTTTTTCTGACAATCTGTGACTCTGAGTCTTGAAAATAACACTTAAAATGTACATTTGAAGTTTTTTATCTAGATATTGTTTCTGGAAAATACATCTGTATATTGGGATTATTTTAGCTCATTTGGTTAGGTTTTTTTGCTAGATTAAGGCCTGCTTCACAGAGAGCCACAAAGCAAAATGAAGTCATTGTTTGCTGATTTCATACCTATGCAGTCCTGTTTGCAAGTCCTGCCACCAACGATGCGTGCCATATGAACAAAATCTGGGATTAATTAAGTGAGAGTGAACTCCTAACCCATTTGAACTGTCATGCTGAAGGTCTGGCACAAAGGATCCAGGAGTATACAAAGACTAATCACCATTGCAGGGTCCTGTGGGCTACTCTTCACACAAGTGCCCTTGTAGTAAAATGAGTCTTCAAAGTGATTGTCGCACACTGAGAACAACAAAGACAGCGACAAGGAGATGCTCACTGGACACTGACTCGCTTTTGTTCAAAGATAATTCTTTGCTCTCTTTAGAAAACAAGAAATTATCTCAGCCTTAAAGTCATCTATCTAATCATAGCTCCATATGCCCTGGTGTCCAGCGAAAATATAAGGGAAAGGACAGGTTTACTTGGCTAAATCTTTGGTAAAAATTGGTTACTTTTCCCATGCAGCATATTTGTTGCATTCTGATTATGATAGCAGCAGAATTGACAAAAGTTTCTCTGTCAAATCACCCGGAGATCTCAGCAGTAAAGTTAGCTAAATATAAAAGCAAAAAAAAAAAATCCTATAATTCCCAAGATCAAGCAGCTGAATCAAGAATGTGGGCATAGACATCAAATAATGAAGCAGGGTCCACCCTGCAAGGTCACCTTGAGGTTACAGGGTCTTTTCATGGTCTGCTAGTACTGTCAGTTTTTTGGGTGTCATTTTGAGCTGGGATCTAACAGTTCCAACCTTCTTGGTGCCCTGTCCATGTGACACATAATGTCAAACAATACAGTTTTGGGGTTGTTTAGTTTGGTTTTGTGAGTTGGGCATTTGAAAAATCTTGGGTAGTTAGGCTGGTCAAAATAAAATAAAGTAATATTGATAATAACATTACTGAGCTGGTGAAATCAAACAGTCCACTCTTAAAATTACAGTTAATTAGTGTTCACAATTGTGAGATAATTGCAGAATCCTAGAAGGATTCAGTTGAAAAATTTCTGAATTTTTCTGCCACAGTTTGAAATCTCTGTAAGTTCTGAACAAAGCCATCCCACTTTAATCCCCTACTTCTATACAGGTTGTTACTTTATTGGCTGGGTTGCTTTTAGACAGAGTGAGTGTGGGCTGGATACACCCTGGGTGCCTAGACCAGTGTTTATATTCCTGTGTCACAGCAAATAAAGATCTCAGGCCCACACTGAAAATTTTTCAGCAGCCCAGGATGTTGAAAAACTAATTAAAAAGATAGGAATGAAGATTCAGTTCTACAGAATTCAGACCAAAAAAAAAAAAGTAAGCAAAAATAAAACTCCAATTGTTAAACCAGTTCATCCTGTGTTCAAAAATACAAGCAAATCCAAAGTCCTAGAAGAGAGCAGAGCTGGAAAGATCAAAGAGAAAGCAGAAATAGTGGGGGAATAAAAAGTGGACTTCACTTTAACATCCTACACTTTGGTCTGAAAAATATGGCTGTGGCTAGACATGCTTGGCCAGCCCTGGCGGTGCCAGCTGAGGACACTGCCATTGCCAGCCCACTCCTGACATCTTGTTAGCCCTTAGGGGAGGCTGCTGCCTCCTCAGATCCTCTGAACGAGACAGGCAACAGGCTAAAACCAGACCTTTTTTTGTCAAAATAAGCTGTGTAAGAAAGGGCTTACTGTCTGTATACCTTAGATTTGTCTGGCTGTGTGACCACACTGGATGAGGAAACACCATGTTGAATTCTGGGACCAAGACACTGGAGGTATAATGACCACTGGTGGCAGGGAAGAAACAGAGCACCAGTAGCCAGGGCAGGAAAAGGGGGTGGATCCCTCCATGCCACAGAGGTAGCAGGTGGTGCACTAGCAGCTTGTCAACTTTTCAGACAAACCTGGCCAAGGGAATGTGAGGTAACTAAGGAGACACAAACAGCCCCCATGCTCCAGGAAGAGCAGAGTCCTCAGCAGGACAAGAGAAGGAGTCAGAGGAGGTGGCTTCCTCAGCTGGCAAAGGTGTGTGAAGGATGGGTGTGTAGGCAAAGCTTCAGATTAACAACAGTTTGCTAGGAGGCAAAATTCACACTGGCTGTAAAGACATGCTTGCTGCTCCACATTCACACAGTCTTCTGCTTTGCACTTTTAGTAAGCCATTAATTAATAATTGCCATGTATTGTGCGGTTTATCAGAAGAGATAAGCATTATGGATTTTGGCACTCTCCTGTCTTGTGTGGTGTGTGTGTGTTTACTTAAACACACTATGTAAATACATGGTTTTCTGGGACACTTAGGTTCAGAGAGTAAATGCTGGAAACGGAAAAACCGAGCCTGAGGTGGTTGCAAAGCCCTGGGCTAAGGCAGCAATGCTCTGTGCAGCGGCTGACAGCACTATTTATTTTCATTTGAGAAGAAGTGAGAGCCCGGCCTGCCCCAGACATCTCTCACTCCATTCAGAAAGTGATGTTTACAGACAGCTGCAGGGAGTTACTCACAAGAGGCTTAAACAGGGAGGGGAAAGAAGGGCCATTCCTCCGGGCCCACCCAGCCACTGGGTTTTTCAGCTGAAGGGCAGGCTCAGATTCATCACAACCGGCTGGTGGAAACTAAGCCCAAACAACTGTCAGGATCACAAAAGCCTGGGAGACGGAAAAGTCTGGTGATAAATGTGGTGGCAAGTCGCTCTCCCGGAGCCACCCGACGTGCCTCCTGTTTGGACACTGTCATGGGGTTAACGGTGGTTTGTGGGATAACATGAGGGAACAAGAAAGGGTCATTCACAGACATCAGAAAGATGTTTGGAAAAATGTTTAAAGCGCTTATTAGCTCAGAGACCCTTTCAACACCAACAGCTCCACGTGTTTCTCCGGAGATGCAGCCGAGTTACACCAGTAATTCTACACTCAGCTGAAGCATCATAAATCCATTTTAGGCAGCATTTTGTAGCTCCCATGGTGTAATCTGTCTGAGTCACTGCCTATTCATCTCTCCAAGATGTTTTTCACTGTTGCCCATCACCATGTCATGCAAATATCTTCCACATAAAACTTCAGGCTGTGCCCTTATTGTTTATCATGGTGTCTGTAGCATTCCCCCTGTCTTGGTGTGGGTGTAAGTGTAAAAACTCCTCTTAGCAGAGGGATTTCTGCCTTTTAAGATTTAATGGCATTTTAATACCTTACTGGTACACAGCTTTTGTATTTCTTAGATGTATTTCAAAGATTTCACTGTTGTAGGTATGCTGGTAGGATCTGGAGAGGTTAAAAGAAAAAGAGGGAGTTTTTTCACTGCCATGGCCAAAAGGGAGCCAAATCCCACTTATTTCTCACCTTTCTGCAGGAAAAAAGTGCCCTCTCTCCTGGTACAGAAATGAGGCAACACCTCTTTTCCCTATTTCAGTTACTCTGGTCTCTGCTGAGAGGATGACATGGGGTCAGTATATTGAAGGAAATCTCTATCACTTGACATTAATCTAAGATTTTTAGCACAGATTCTGGTCTTTTATGCCACCTATTTGTACAGTTATATACTATAAATCTTCTGTGACTTAGAAAAAATGTGATATGTAGTACAAAACAGTTTCTTTTGCATGCTAGGCAAATCCAAATGTCTTGTCCATAAGTTACAAGAGCATGTAGTGACAGGACAAGGGGGCTTTCAAACTAAAAGAGAGTAGACTTAGTTTAGATGTTAGGAAAAAAAACTTTACCGTGAGGGTGGTGAGGCAGTGGATCAGGTTGCCCAGAGAAGCTGTGGCTGCCCCATCCCTGAAAGTGTTCAAGGCCAGGTTGGATGGGGTTTTGATCAATCTGGTCTGATGGAAGGTGTCCCTGCCCATGGCAGGGGGACTGGAACTGGATGATCTTTAAGGCCCCTTCCAACCCAGTTCATTCTATGATTCTAAGTACCTTGAAACTGAAAGCAGGATTAAACCTATGTTGCCTTCACCTGGACTTTGGTTATGGCTTCATATTAAATGCAAGTAATCATCTACTTGACCAGAATTTTAGTTATGTTTTCACCTTGATCAAAGCTACTAAACAATCTGGGAAATGTTTCATGTTTCACATTTAATTCTTTGAGAATTAAAATATATCTTTCAACTTTGGAAAATATTTCTGCTCTTCCACATGGGGTGTCCACATGCATATATATAATATGATTTTCAAGTATACTTAGCAGTTGTCTGACTGAAATGTTTGCATGTCAGTGTAAAAACAGCTACTATTACTTTGCCCCAGAATAAAAAAAAATATTGGTAGTTGCACCACAGAAGTCTAGTCGAGCATTAATAAGATTTAGAATGTTTACAAAAGCATTACTTTAAAGCTGTTTATCTGTTATCATAAATTCAGAACTCCAATGGGTCTGTAGGTATTCTGTTCTGCTGCTGCCAAAACACTGTTAGGTGCCAAAAGCAGAGAGAGGGTAAAAAGAGGTAAAATATGTTCATAGCCATGCGTTGGTGGACAACAGCACATCAGATCCACCTTGCCAATGCTGGCCCAGTGCCACACACTGCCAAGGAAGGTAATGAATACTAAGGGTAAATGTGTTCTTACACCCATATTCGGTGATCACTTCGACCCAAATCAAGGGAGAACACCCAACAATGAAACATCTCAAAGAGAGCTCTCTGTGGTGTTTCTGCTACTGGTTGACCCCAGCTGGTACTCTGTCTCCAGGGATGTCTCTGAGACTTCACAAGACTTGAAATACAAACAAGAAAAGCATTGCTGAGAAGAGAGGATCACCATTTTCTTTGCTAGGAGCAAAAGGGAACAAAACCAAGAGAAACAGACTCACGGGACCCAACATAGAAAGGGACTGAACCAAACAAAAAAGGCTGCATGTGATGTTTTTCTTATGATAGCTTCTTTATCAAGCCAATTGGTAAGAATAGAAAACCAAGACTGTCACTCTGCAGTCAAGCCTAGACAACAAAACTGAGCTTCAGTCAGGTTCTTAAATCTGTTGGCATTAAGCATGCCCATAAATGTTTTACCAAGGTACCTCATAAAGAAATACATGGCAGCACCACTTTGGCATCACTCTACCCTTCTGTCAGGGGTGTCACTTTTCAAGCCAGTGCTTCAAGTGAAAAATAAAATCTTCCAAAACTGTGAAAATTCCTGAAGAAAGCCACAATTCTAATCTCTCATATAAATCTTCCCCTGGCATTTAAGGTTGCATTTTTCTTACTTTAAAGACTTTATGTTTTCACTGTGCTCTTAGATGACTTTTTAAGTAAGTCTGCTAGAGGTATGGCTGTTTTGGAGAAGAGTAGTGCCATGTTCTCTATCTGTCTAAAACAACATTTTCCAGTAATTATGTGAACCTTACAGGGAGGTACAAACAAATTGCAAATGAGCTTTTCCCTGTGGATCCACATGCTACAACAAGTCCAGAGTGCTTGACCTGCTGAAATGAGCATGGCTGCAAGAAGTGGAGTTGGATTCAGCTGCAAGATATTCAGAACAGGGAAGACAGCTTACAGGTTTCCTTACACACTGTCCTGTAAGTGAGGTTTTTTTGTTTTCTAGGAAGGATTGCCTGGAAGGACAGACTTAGCCTCCTTATCTTTCCTCCTGTTTTGCCTATAATTTCCTGTTTTGTCAGCCAAAGTAGTGGTGAGCATAGTGTGGATTGTCCCCATCTGCCTTCAGTACTCCTGGCTGATTTATTGACACTCCTCTGGAAGCTGGTGGACAGTCTCTGGGCACAAATTTGGCTCTAAACAGCCAGATGTGCTTGGCCTCTGGGTACTGGGTACTCTGGACATGCTTCAGCTGCTGGACTTATCACTGACTGTACGTGGAAGGGCAGGCTGGCCTTGAGGCAGTGTGGACAAGCCCATTCCAAATGCCATGGTGCTGTTGAGGGTGAACCCTGGGATCACTTTGCCCCAGAATAAATGATGGACCTTGGCTACGTGCCTCCACCATCCTGTGAGCCCTGCAGGGAAATGACCTAAGTGTGTCCCAGCCCTCCACCCTTTTGGGTTGGTTTCACAAGGAGGAACACAAGAGCTCAGGCAAGAAGGAAACAAGTGACACTGGCCAAGGCCTTACCAAGATAGCCAGGGGCAAGAGGCTGGAGACGGCCTGGTGTCAGTAGAGGTAGAGCTAGCTCTTACCCATTTCTGATGTGGAGAAAGGCCAATTTTTCCTTTCTTATTGCCTGACCCAGAACATCAAACCAGTGAGTCAGGTCACTTTTAAAATGTCCTTTTTCTTTACCAGCAGCCATCTGCGCTGTGAAGCAAGGCATGGCTACTTGTACCCAAGGCAGCTTTCATCCACAGGTTCAGGTAACTAAACCACTGGCAGCTTTAGGGTTGGTGTGGGTTGCACAAACCCACATGGGGCTGTGGGGACGTTTACAGCAGCTCCTTAAAACCAGACACATTGTTAGGCAGAACACTGTAAGCAATGGTCTGTGTCTCACAGACCACACACCTGGTCTTACAACCTTTCTGATGCAACTAAAATTCTCACACTAAACTAGCTCATCCTTAAGGTACACAAAGGTACTTTGCATTTGGGAGGTCCTCACTGTCAGTTCCCGCAGCTCAGCCAGATCCAGGCGCATCCTTTTCTTTGCTAACTTTACCAGGAACATGGACAGTTTAGCTCTAGCTCCAAGAGGTACTCAGCAGATTTCCAGCAGTAATTCAAACTGTGTAAGTTTCTGCTTGTGTGAAAGAAGGTAGGATATCACCCTGATCTCCATGTAATGTGGGAAAACTGCTCGGCTGAACTGAGTAACTATGTCAATCATGCAGGGCACAGTGGAGAGGAAAAGGGGGAACGGATGATCTCTTAGTCAGCACACGAGACTCTCAGGATATGGTAGAAAAGCAGGGTCTTTTAATGTCTCCGAGTTTTATGTGTTTGTTTTACATGTTCTGACTGAGATTTCCAAAGTTGTGCAAAGATGTTGGATCATTGTCCATGTTAAAGCTTAGGAACTTAATAACCAAAACTCCCAGGCAGATGTGAAAACTTCAGCCAAAGTAGATCATCTGTAATTCAACTTGTTTTACTGCATTTTCCAATAAGTGGATGAAAACTCAAAATGAAACTTCCTGTGCTAATTTTTTTTGCCTGCAGGGCAGAGCAAGGCAGCTGTTTGTCCTACCATTGCTGTGGGCTCACATGTGTTTTCCAGTTTAGATGTTGGCATATGCATTATGACCAAAAAGGCAAATGCTTGGTCTGAACAGCCCACTTGTTTGACTGATCTCACAATGGCCTGTTTTCTTTCAAAATATACTCTTTGAGAATGTTATTATGCTTGTTATGAAGCAAATGGACTTCACTTCCTCAGCAGCACAGCCATTGGGATGACAAGGACAGCAGGCCAACCTAATCAGCAGGTGCAGTCAACAACAGATGGAAGCAAAACCAACTTTTTTTTCAATAGCCCTTTACTAGTGACAGTGAAGGGAAGTTCAGCACCATAGATACTTATTTCCAGGTCAGTACAAGAGGAAGCATATCTGAGATATTGCCAAGAAATCTGCTGGGCTTGACACACCATCTATTACTCATAGTGTTGCAGAAAATGGAAAAGGAACCACAGTATTTTTCCAAGATAGACAATCACACCTCAGTTTTCCTAATGTTCATAGGAGACTAGAAGTTAAGAGGTTATGGGAAAGAAGATCAGGATAGATATTGATTGTCCACAACTTTTAAAAAACAAAATTTCCCTTTAATATATTTTTTGAAACCACATTCACAAAAATTGTGCACTGGAAAAAAGTTATAAACCACTGAATATCCGTAATTTCAGCAAACAAACTATTTTTTCAGCCTCTCAGTAAGTCGAGTCTCTTTCAAAATTATGCAACTTACTCAAAAGTTATGTAGCAGTCTAAAATCTTCGACCAAATTTGAATAAGTCACTTCATATGTGACTGATGTGGGTCAATAATAGTCCCTTGAACACCTTGTTGTGGAGTCTCATGGACAGATTGGGGTATTTCCTGTGCTGTGGTCTTTCCTAAGTATCTTTGTCTGCAGTTGAATGTGGAGGCCAAAAATCTCTGTTATCTTTATCTGGCACACTCACCTTTCTTTCATGGAGTAATTTCATTGAAGTGTCCTAGAATAGTAGATCTTGGAGTTTACAGATTTGATCAGATGTAGGATACACATCTCTTTTAAAGCAATTTTAATGCCTTTTATCTTTGATGGCTAGAAATATTCATTAAAACTTCAGAACACAATCAAAAGATAGGGTGTTGATATCTCTTTTATAAATGGAATTACTATTATAATTTGATTTACTGCATACAATGTCACCTAGTAATCCCTCCTTCAGATCTATAACTTGTGTTTGAGGTTAGGATGACTTTCAGCAAAGCCCAGACTCTTAGCTCTAGAAGTCCACGAACAGCAGAGAAGGTTTATTAGATCCAGGACACAATACAAAAGTGAAAGCCTGGAGCAGTCTCTGCCATGGAAGTTATGTTCACAAGTAGTGCTGGCATGTGCAGTCTTAGGGGCTTGAATATTGTGAGCCAGATGCAGGTAGGCAAATACCACTGAAGTCAGTGAAAGTGTTGAAACATAAAAGGGCTAAAAATACAACCTGAAATTTCTCTTCTGAGTTTCTTTCTCTTTATTTATATAAAGGCACAGTTCTGGAATGTAACCAGCAAAGGCTGATTTAAAGGGTCAAAGGAAAAATCTCCAAGCTGGATTTTAGAGTTGCCTTAGAGCAAAAGACACAGTTGTTTGATTTACACACTGTGAAAAACATTGAATTAACATAATGAATTAATTAGGAGTGGAGTTTCAGCTGAGTTAAAAATCCCAATACTGTATTTGTTTTCACTAACTCAGATCCCTTGGAAAAGTTTTGCCTTCCTATCTACTGAAGATAATAAGTTGTATGTTTGAAGCAGAGGGCCCTCACTGACATAATGTATGACATAATGAGCTTTCGTCATGTGTTGACCTGGCCGATGCTTTTTATCCCTGAGGCAAAATGGTTGAGTTTTTCCCCAGTAAACTTTCAAAAACTAATATGTTTTCTCAGACACACTGTAGTATGCTTCGAGACACTTTTTCATGCCAAATTACTTCTGGGGTATAATATCTTTGCCTTTCGTAAAGAAACACTTCCCAAATGAATTGGTCCTATCTCTGAGTTTTAAAATCAGATTGTTTGTAATATTTTTACATTTTCATTAATGTCAGAACTCCAACTGGTGCATCAGAGCATCTGCAGTGTTTGGGAGTGCCCTGAATGCATCAAAAAAATGTCAACACCAGCCCTCCAAAGCTCCAGACTGAAGATTTCCACATGGATTGCAGAGAAATATGGTCAACAATTTAACAGTTAAATCAAAGCTTGGGAGGTTACCAAATCGTCCAGATGTGTCTGTCTTGCTGCTGGAATCCCTTGCTGCTTTGCATGGACACAGGGTTTCCTCCTAGAAGTGATTACAATTGTTTTTGTTCAGAAATGTCAGGAGGAAAAAGGAAGATTATGATAGGAAAGCTCATGGCAGTCAGCCCTCATTCCAGCCTCCTAACACAGCATGTAAGGAGGAACTTCTTCATGACTGCATCAAGTGTCTTACATGACAGCAGCTGCACATAATTTCAGCACTAGCAATAGCTAAAAAATATATTCTCAGCTTCATTTAGTTGCTTGTTTTGTGAACAGCATAACTGTCCACAGATAACAAAGGTAAGTAAATAAATGGTTTCTACAGTGAATAAAGTAGCTGTTTGCTTTCTTCTCTGCCTTTTGATAACTCTGTCCTATATTGGTTTTTACTATTCTCTTGTCTGAAGCATTATTGTGAATTAGTTTTAGAATTATTTTTTATTTGGACTGCAGAAGGGTATACAGCCTTGAACCAGAGTCCTAGTGAGCTGCGTGATCAAAGATAACAAAGTCCTTGCTGCAAAATGCTTGCACTCTCTAACCTGGGAAACAATAGATGAAGACACAGGCAAATACAGAGAATCAGTGAGCATAACATAGCAGTATTTGCCATGGTTGATTATAGATGCCCAGGACCAGTTCATGGGTGTAAGACCACCAGGCAGGCACTGGACTCAAGGAGTCCATACTGCCTCCACCAAAAGGAAATGTCCTTGGCCTGCACTAAAATCTAAGCACGGCCTGGGGATTATATGGGAGTCAAAGCCAACCAAGTGCCATGGACCACCTGAACAGCCTGTGAATAGAGACCACTGAGTTCCCATTTCCAGAGGTTGTTCTGTACTGCATTATTGTCTGGTAGAGATGGAGTCACTGACCATCCTGATGGGGCTTGATCCAAGCAAACAAGCTGCCTTTCCAATGATGTAAAATATAAGTCACTCTATGTGATTTGTCCAGACCATTTTAACAATATAATCTCAGCAAATTAGGGTAAACCATATGAACAAAACTGATTTTTAATTTCTTTTTCAGAAAACTGTTTATAAAACAAATATATCCAAGACTTTTGGAAAGGTTAGAAACCCTCAGGCTTCTATGCACAACTCAACCTCTAATGAATAATGGGTTAGCAGGTGATTTTCTTCTAGGGCGACTTATTTCTGTGAACAACTTCTTTTTCTCCCTCCAGAACAGATGGCAGTGTTCAATATTTAACACAGATTCCTGAAAAACATGGACAACTTATGTTTCGTTTGTGCATGCATTTTTTTGTTTTTCTGTGTTACACAAATCTGTTTTATTGAAACATACACACACATACACACACATTAAGCTTACAACACCCAGGGCTTGTGCACATGTGATGTAGATAGAACAAAGCCACAGAAAATCAAATACACCTTTAAACCATCTATTAGTGTACTGCAGTGTAAACCATTTATGCCTTTGCCTAAAGGAAAATGTTTTCCCAGTCCTACGACTGCTGTATTTCAAGGTGGTGCATCATAACACTGCCTGTCCTGTAGTGGCGGTGATGGATTGTACAGCAAGGTTGCCACTGTAATCCTACAAACAGAAAGTGAGGAGAAAAAAGGAGGTTTCAGGGAAAAAAAAGGATTTCTTCACAGAAGGATGAGCATTAGGTTGAACAATTGTACAAACTGAAATAATATAGTCTGTTACGTGCCTTAATGCAGATACTTTCAGACTGATAGCTGGGTCTTAATAATCCAAGTGGCTCATTAACTGTACAGCACTGTCACACTGCCCTGGGAATGTCCAGGAAGATGTACTCAAGACCCTCTCCTGTTTAGCTACTCACTGAAACTTCTCCCTCTCCTTCATCTCTCCACAGCTTTTTTTCCTATTCATAATATTGAGAGGAGGGGGGTGTTGCTTTGTTTAGTTCCTTAGAGAAGGAAAAGATCCCTCTGGCTTTGCAGTAACAAGGGAAAAAATGGAGTTTCTGGTTTCATAGATAGTATTAATATTTCTTAAGGAGTGATATTTGTGTTCTTTGTGAGTTTTGATGGTGGTTATTTTACAGTGGCTCCAAAGCCTTAGACCTTAGATTATTTACTGTACATTTGTATCACTTCAGTTGGATGTAATGATGGCACCTAATCATGTTCAAAAAGAAGAATGTCCTGCATGCAATACAAAAGACTGGCAGATCATTTCTGGTCATTGTGGCCCATTTGGGTGTCCTTTATCTTCTCAAGACAAAATTCTTTTATTGGGCCAGCCAGAAACACAGCAGAGATATTTGAGCACTGCAAGAGTTTCTTGCAGCCAAAAGTTCTGTGATTTAGCATCAAACTAAGAAATTTGTATTTTAAGGAGCCGATGCACTTTGGGCTACTTCATTTACTTCAGGCTGCATCATTTACTCTGTCAGTGAAACAAGACTGAAGTGTTTTCCCCTTCGATCTGGTGACCAGAGGTGCTGTGTGAAGGTGAGCTCACATTGTCCAGTCACTGGCAAAGTCATGTGCTGGCTCTCTGTCCCCAGGCACTGAATCCCATCTTCTGTTGGAACAAAGCATGTAGTGGAAACCATTCCAGTCAAATTATTCAGGCTTAATTAAAAAAAAAAGCACAATAATTTTACCCTGAACATTTCATTAACTCAAAGCCCAGCATGGGCCCAGAGGCAGTGGGAGCAGTAGTCAGAAGGTGAGGGCTTCAAGGGACAGAGGAAAAGGGGAAGGAAGGGAAAACAAGGATCCAGCCATACAGGTGGCTTGAGGCGGCATCATCATCAGAAAATCTGACTCTCTTTATTTTTAAATATAGAAAATTAATCACCTTCTATTATACTTTCTACACTTCTTATTTCTAGCTTACTGGAAATATTTGCCAAGAAATATTTTGGGATATTATTTAGTAATTTCTGAATATCAACAAGCTTAGTCCTAAGCTAGATTTTCTGATATTCATGACATAAAAGAAGGAGCTTGAGGAGAATCAGAGCCAGCCTTGAACAAGAACAAAATGTTTCTCCTGTTAAAATCATTGGAGGTGTACAATCCACTGTAACTAAGGTTTTTGTGTATTCATTGATGAGACAATAAATAGTTTTAATGGCTTTGATATTATGATCATGTATGATTCTGACAGAACACATATTATTAGGGGTTTTTTTCAGATAATTTCTTATTTCTCCAAAGCCAGCATGATGATGATGATGGGCAGAACTGTTTTAGCTATCCACCTGAAATTAAATCATGTTAACCAAAGGCTCATAAATTGTTCAGAAGAAAAAGCTAAATTTGCCAACTCCACCACCCTAGCACCACACATAATTTATATGTGAATCAAATCTCAAAACACATTTGTGAACTTTGTACAAAGTAAAGACCATACTTAGATGCTGGAAAAAGTAGGATGGCCTTTGGATGTGATCCTAAACGAGTGCAAGGACGTGCATGGGAGCAGAGCCAGGAAAAGTACAGGTATGAATGCTGATAGCTGTTCTCCTTTGCAGCCAGGGCATCTAGGGAGACTCTCTGTGTGGTGTAGCCCTCCTCAAACCCCTTAATTTAATCCTTTAGCTATGACACCCTTCTTATCATTCCCTTTTCCCACCACCTCATGTATCATAGAAGTGTTATTCATTCATTCATCATTAGAACTGGGCATTGACAAGTGTATTTTAATAGCATGCACTCCTTGCAAAGGCTGCTTAGTAAGTTAGTATTTCGAGGCCTCTTTATAATTAACCATAAAGTGTCCAAGACATTCATTTTCTCTCTGGATTTTTGATTGGATGAAAGCCCAAGAAGCTTGTATCCTAAAATGAGAGCATGCTGGCACAACTGTGTGTGTTTGATATCATGTAATTTCTTTGTTACAAGAACAATAACCAATATGGCAACTTTGCTGATTTATTGACTTGGCCAAGTGAAAATGTACCTTTTCACTCCTTAGAGGAATAAAATGTTCTAGTTAAAACATAACTGAAAAAAAAAAAAGGTTTAATGCTGTTTGTCTAAGAACTAAGATACACAATGTTGAAACAATTTTGACATTGACAGCATTTTAACTGGAAGGACTTTTCTGGTCTGAGCTGCATGTTGTTGATCAATCTGAGAAAGTGAGACCAAGGGGTAAGAGCCAACTTACCAAAAACTTTTTTCCAATATGACATTGTGGCTGCAGTTTGAGGTCTGATCAGGATTTCTCCAGTTGAAAGTTTTCTTAGCAAAAAAAGATGATTCACCCAAATCTGACTTCTCCCACATATGGACCTGTTCAGAATATATTGTCATTGAGAAAATGCTCTCCCAGTGGACTAGACAGCAGAACAGTGGCCACATTGTCAGCAACGCTGGACACTGACCTGGATGTGGGATAATAGCTGTACTTCTCTTCCTTGTCTTGGTTAAGGAATTGTATTTTATGAAAGAAATGCAAAAAAAAATTAGAGACCTACTCCTTTTCAGATGTAATTTGGTGACAGGATAAATTATTAGTTCTGAAAACACAATAGCAGAAAGCAGATGTTAGAGAGAAAGTAAAGAGCATGCAAAAATGGCAAATTATCAGTGGTTTTAAAATTAACCCCATTTCTGAAAATTCGTCTTCCTAGAGATGCTAAAGCTGTGCAAAGTCCAGCTGAGATCACTGGTGCAGCACATGAGCCTGGGCAGCCGTGTTGAGGGAGAGGGCTGGGGGCTGGGGGCCTGTGTCTGTTGCATGAGTTTTCTTAACAAAGCAGCGCACAAAGCCTTTTAAAGCAGATGCTGCTCAGTTTCGTTTCCACAATGTAACATTATTTGAATTCACTTGGTGAAAAATGCTAAATCAAATGTCATGTTTAGGACTACTGCTCAGCTTTTACAAGCATCAATTCTCACCTAATGGCAATTCAGAGGTACCTGTTCAGGTCAGGATCCCTTCTTTCTGATGTGTCAAAACAGCTCCTACAGTTGTAAAAAGGGATAACATCCCAAACTAATAATATATAAATTATATGCAATGTATTCTTGAGAATTTCTAGATTAGCTTTTACAGGAAACATAGAATGAAGTAATAATTGAACCTTGTTGGCTTCCTTAATTTTTGAAATGCAGATAATTTTTCACAAATTATCAGTAAATACATTTCACAACGTTTCTGCAGAAATCTCTCAACAAACGTTTCAGCTGATTCTGCTTAAACAGAGCAAAGCCACTGAGGATGACAAATTCCTTTTTAGTTTGCACTGAAAATCCTAATAAGAATTAAATATTCTAACATTCCTTTTTTCCAGTCAGCATTTTATTTGCATGCAAAATCCAGGAAAAAAGATGAGATAGGCAACATGAGCACCTTGGGGCCGTGCCTTCAAAACATAACTGACAGGAACTTCTTCTTTTAGAGAAGTTCCTGAAATAAACTCCATGTATGTCACCCTTACAGAAAGAGCTGAATTAGAAGCTGTTTGGGATCTTTTGTTAGTCAGTCACTTCCCTTTGCCCCATGATTTTACAAACTCACACAGGCTGACTTTCCAGTCCTTCATGTGAAGCCAGGGAGACATTAAGGAAGGGGAATGCACGAGGGAGCAGGTAAATGGTTGCAGAAGAAACACTTGTGTCATAACCTACAGCCACCCAGAAGTAGCTGTCAAAGAGCCAGTGAGCCATAAAATGGCAGGGGTCAGCTACCCACCCAGACTAGTTTTCCAAAGTGGATGTAGTAATAAATCCAGCCCTATGCTGAGAAAGAATTTGAATTCCTTAGGTGCTGGATACAAATACTTTTTTAGACTTCCATAATATGATTTTCAAAGACTATTCTTGTAAAAGATGTGAAAGTCTTGTAAAAAAAATGAAAAAAATCTTGCAAAAACAGATATTCAGCAGTATTTCCTCTTTTAACCTTGCTCTGTCTGAGATACATCTATGTTCATTGTCAGGAATTAAAAACACCTGACAAATCTGGGATATGAGAGAGCTCTAGTGGACACAGGGATATTAGTTTCCCTCACTTTCTTAAAATAGTGAAGATTTGTTTTGGTTACCTTCCCTTGCTACAGTCTCTCTTTCCAATCTCTTTCTGGAGAAAATTTAAATGCACAATGACATAATTTAGTGTTTGGGGGTTTTTTTAATTAAATACCACCACTGGTCTTGTTAATGATTGTCTATTTGTCTCTGTCACATATTGTTCAAAATTCTTGTCCACTTTTCTTGAAAATCCCTTACCCAGCATTTGCCTACAAGTTTTTGTCTGTCCCCATTTTTTTCTCAAATGGTCAAGTCAAACTCAGAGGCGTTATTATTAACCTGTTATTGAGTTGGGAAGATCACTGTTCTCATTTCAGGCCTGAGAGCAATGAAAGCTTGTCTGCTATATTGCAGCTATACTTATTAGTTTAATACCAGTCCTATACATCTTGCCCCTCTGACTGCAGCCATCTTATCCTCAAAGCAATCATCTCAACATCTTTCTACCTCAGCCAAAAGTACTGAGTTCCTCATAATGAAAAGTGAAAAAAAGGTTTGAGGTTGTTTCTTACAAGCTTGGAAAATGTTAAACTTTTACTTAGATTTTCTGATAATAATAATTATTTTCTATTAATTGAATTTGGAAATATCCATATTATATCACACACTTACAAAGAGGTCAGTCCATTCCACCAGAGGGCAAGTGTGCTTGAACGCTGTGGGAGGATATAAATTTTATTTATCTGGTTTAACTTTTTTGTTAGACACACAGAAAAAGATTGTGATAATCTTATATAGTGCACAGGGGAAACTGAATTGAGCCAAGGAAAGGAAGAGCAGTCCCTGACACCAGATGCTCGCGGGCTGAAAACATGAGTTGTAAAGATGGAGGACACTGGTGGCACAGCCGTGAAACTGGGGACAGAAGACAAGTGTGGGCAGACTGAGGACAGCACTGATTGTGAACAGCAGCTGTGGGATTCTGATTAAACCAATGAAAAATTGTAGAAATTAACTGGGAGCTGAAGTGGGCACGAATAGTTAGCATTCCTATTTTTCTGAATCTTTGCAAACCAACCTTCTCTAACTCATCCACCACGCTGATATCTGTGCTTTCAGGGATCTTCATTATCTTCAGCTGGATTGTTTATCATCTGTTGCTCACCGTAGGAAGATCACTTTCCAACTCTGAACAACCCACCTTTTATTTGTGAAATATCAAGTAGAACCTTCAGCATTTTTCCCCCAAGCTGGTCTCAGGAAGAGCTCCTGTAAACTCCTGCAAGTTAAACTCATCAGTCTCTGTCCCACTATAAAAGCTGCCAGACTGCTAAAATCGTGGATATTCTGCCTTTCTCTCTGATCAGTGTTGTCTCACTCTTTCCTTCTGGCTGTTTATATCTATTTATTATCCTGGTTTTACAATTAGTTTGCAATTGCTTGCGGAGGGATTCCTGCCTGGTCATTGCTTGTCCAAGGCTCAGATCGGTGGCCTCAGCTGAGACACTCAGGCACAAAATCAGTGCCAGCAATAGATGAGGATGGCATTGGAAGGGATGGCCAACCAATGCCAACTTTTTTATCTCCATAAGAGCTGAAAATTGCTTCAACATGCAGAAAGTAGTTCAGATTGATACAAACTTTTAGAGCCAGCTGGAGCTTGTGGGACCTTGGGAAGCTCAACTTTACGCCAATGTGTGCAGGAGGAAGCTGGAAGAATTCTTTCCTATGCCTGCTGGGAATGGTAGATAGTAGAAAAAGGAAAGGAAAGGACCCAACTCACACATGATTAGGATGAGACAGTCAGAGAATAGTTTGAATTGGGAGGTGCCTCAGTAGGTCTTGTAGATCAACTCAAACTTTCTGGAGAAAAATATCTGTACATTTAGCAAGAATTTTTTGTTGTTGTTGTTTTGTTTTGTTTGTGGAGAGAATAAGCTGATGATACTTGAACTCTCTGGATTGGCAAGACCAGAGTGGCAGGAGCACAGGCACAGGTTCTGACAGTCCATTTGGTAGCTGTACACATAATGGGAAGTTAATTGGATAAGCAGGCACAAATAGCCCACACAATGTCAAGATTTTCAAATTTATGCATTTGAATGCCTCCTGGTTTTTGATCCAAGTTAAAAATGCATCTCATTTTCTGAAACCGCTGAACATATGGGCCTTTCAAAATCAGGAACTGGAGAAGTGATGCAAGTCATGCACCAAAAATGTATGTTTTCAGAACCACCAACTATTTTCTAAAATCTTTATGTGACTTATATATTCCCTTTGTTGATAACCATTAAAATATGGTAATTGTTACCAGGCCTCTGATAAATTTCCAAAGAAAACCGATACTTTAAAGTAACAGGAATGTTGCTTATTTTCTACTTTAAAAAACAAGCCTGTCCCTATCTAGTGATCCTTCTTAATGAAGCATGTCTTGCATCTCCAACTGCCAGGCAAACAGGGAGATAAGCTGTCCAAACTGCTGTGCAGCCAGATACTTGCTCACTCCAGGAGAGCTGCCAGACCGCTTTCATTTGGAAACAGCCTCCTTCAGCATGGAGGTGACTTTTGTTTCCTCTGGCTGTGGTGGAGGATTCAGCATTGTGTACCTTTCAGTAGGGCTTTATGTCTGTGAGGCTGTCTCATGCTGTGGTAGGCTGCCTGTTGCTCAGTCTCTGCCTATCATAATTCTGCTTTAATATTGGTGAAGATGCATTTTATAATTGAGCCACAGTTCAGCAAAAAGAATTGATTTCCCCATCCTGAGTGGTTGCCTCACATGAGATGCTTCTGGAATGGATGTAACTATTTTGTGTTATTATTTTGTGTTGTTACCTGGAAGCCACTATACCAATTGAGGTAGGAGGTAGAAGTGGAAGGGAAAAATTCTGCCTCATTGCAAAAAGGGGGTGTGGAAAAATAGTTTGAAAAGTACTTTGATTAGTAGATAAAGGCTTACAGGTCACCACAACAAAGAAAATATCATAGTGATGGTTCATCTAGCTGTGCTTCCTGCCTCTAGAGTCACAGTCAGCTTAGATATTTCGTCTCAGACATCTCAGTCTGATCTCACAGACTTCCAGTTTGGTCATAGGTATGAGTTAGACAGTGAAAGGACATCCTCTCCATTGCAGCATTAGTGTCTGCTATGACTCAGTTACAGAGCAGAGCTGCTCCAAGGAGTCTGATCTGCCACCCAGGTGGAGATGTGCACATAGCTTGGCAAGGGCACTCTGAAGAAAAGTGATACTCCTTGGACACATGGGAAAGTGCTACAGATTAAATAGAGAGATATTATAGAAATGCAGGTGGGATGCATAAGGTAGGGGTGCAGGTCTTTTTAAAACAGAAAATAATCTCTTTCTCAGGAAGAGAAGAAAAAAAGACATTTTTAATTGCTACATAGCAGGGCATTTCTTCGTGTTTACTTAGAAAAGATCAATGAAAAGGACATCATTATCACAATATGCATTTTCCATACTCAGTAAAGAAATTCAATGGCTAGAGTAGTTTGTGAAAAGCCTGTTCTAGCCTGAGTGCACACTGTGGCTGCAACTGTGTGTGTGCAGTTCATGCAGATGTGAAAAAACATCCCAGTGCTTCAAACCCAACAGCTGTTTCCTTTTGTTGACAGATGGTGGTGGACAGTTGGCAGCTCTGGGCTCCCACATCACACCCCTGTCACAGCCCAGGAGAGGGTCATCACACAGGCCGAGATTTTAGCACTTGTCAATGTAGGCTGCATCCTAAAAAATAAATAACAATTAAAGTAACCTCTTAATTCTTCCAGAACAAAATTCTTTAGGGATACTATAACTTCCCTCTGTTTATCTTCATATTAAAAGGAAAATTAAACCAGCAGAACAGCAGCTCCTGTTATTAACCATGTTGGTTTCCAGTAATCTCTATCACCCACAGGTTTACTGGCTAGTTCAATGGATAAGGATCTGCAGACAATTGATCATTTTCTTTGTCACACTCCAGTCACCAAACATGTATTTATGAATTGTACTCTTGTTGCTAAACAAGAATAATCCAGAGCGTCCACTCACGTCATCAGCCCCAGTTGCCACGGAGATGAGCCACAACATCTCTCTCTCTCAGGATGCTTCCTGCTTGGGGAGCTCTTTGAGGGTTTTCCCTGCTGTCCTTACACAATAGAAAGCAGCTTTGTGAAGCAAAATTGATGATTTAATTCTGCTGTGCAGTCAGAGATACGATTTCATCAGTGGTGTAAAAATTGCTATGAAATCGACTTCTGTGGCCATTCAAAATCTCCCAAACATATCTTTGCATGAAAACAATTTAGATTTTAATCCTAAATATTCTCATCCTCCAAAAAGAACCTGAAGTTTAGAATGAACTTCCCACCCTTTTTCTGTGCACTATGCAAACTGGTGGTGGTGGTGTTAGTTCATAGGTTGGACTTGAAGGTCTCAAACGACCTTTCCAATTTCTTTGATTCTGTGATCCTGTGAAAGCAGGGCTTGGTACGGTCTGTGGGGAGGCACCCACTTGTCTGGTATGTCAGAGAGTGGCTAAAAACAAATTCCAAAGGAGAACTTAGTTAAAAATTTACGGACATTTTTGACTTCCCCATTACCACAGGACGTGCACAACGCAGTACTCCCCAGCTCCATGACTCCAGATCAGTCTCAGCATGTGGCCACTTCCCAGATTTTCTGCTGAATTTCACACCAGCAGCAGGAGAACAGGTCAATATTAGAATCATAGAATGGTTTGGGTTGGAAAAGCCCTTCAAATATCATCCAGTTCCAACCCTCCTGCCATGGTCAGGGACACCTTCCACTCGATCAGGTTGCTCAGGGCTCCAGCCTGGCCTTAAACACTTCCAGGGATGGGGTATCCACAGCTCCTCTGGGCAACCTGTGCCAGTGCCTCACCATCCTCACAGTCAAGAATTTCTTTCTAATATCCACTCTGAAACTACCCTCTTTCAGTGTAAAGCCCTTACTCCTTCTGTCCCTACATGCTCTTATAGCAAGTCTTTCTCCAGGTCTCTTGTAAGTTCCCATCAGGTACTGGAAGGTGCAATAAGGTCTCCTTCCCTTCTCCAGGCTGAACAATCCCAATTCTCCCAGCCTCTCCTCACAGGAGAGATGCTCCAGCCCTCTGACCATCTTTGTGGCCTCCTCTGGGCTTGCTCCAACTGGTCCGTGTCCTTTCTGTGCTGAGGACCCCAGAGATGGATGCAGTGCTCAGGGTGGGGTCTCATGAGAGTGGAGTAGAAAGGCCGAATCCCTTCCCTTAACCTACTGCTGATGGGGCTTTTGATGCAGCCCAGGCTTTCTGGGCTGCAAGGGCACATTGACAGCTCATGTCTGGTCGTATCTTGACCTGGACATAATCAGAGCAATAAGGACAGGAAATAAACCTGGAAAATGTAGTGTTGCTGCTAACATTGTACTTTCAATGGCACAATTTCCCCCTTTCTCGGAAGAGTTCAAGGCGTGAATCCTCCAAGGAAGGTAACATCATCTAGTGGGGAAAGTAGCATCTGAGGCTACTGCAGAGTAGAGAGGGACTTAAGAAATCCCCTTGTTCTCTGATATTTCTAGTGGATTTATTTCCTCAAAGCACTGCTTTTGGCTAGCATTCTGCTCCTTTGTTCACACTTGTTAGCTCCAGCCTCCTCACTCGGGGGACAAACATCTCTCTCAGGCTTGTGGATATATGGTCTGAGCCTGCAAATTCAGTGATGTAATACTGAGAGTTGCAAAGCACTAAATCCTGGAGATCAGCACTGATGGGGAAGGGATGCAAAGCAGATACTGCAGGTTGTGTGCTACAAATTCCTATGTTGGTCAGATAGTTACAGTCACAGGCAGACAATCACAGGTGGTTTTCCACAAGTGGAGCTTTAAAAAATAGACATTGCCCAAGCACTCTCTTCACACAGGCATTTGGTCATAATATACAATTTTTATCTCTGTAATAGAACTTTTTTGTCAATTCAGAACAAAACCACCAAGTTTTGAAACTCTGTTTAAAAGAAATCGGATACAAATATTGTGGAACAAAGTGTTTCATTTTGCTTTGGGACATGTTCGTAGAGGCATACAACATATGAAACAGAAAAATGTCATAAACTCAAGGTTATTTTGAATGGAATACTCAAGAGATTCATCATAACAAATGCTGAAATGGGACGAAGACTCATCACAAAAAATGCTGAAGTGGGACAGAGATTCGGCTGAGTCAGACCACTTACTCCTGGTTCACTTTCAAAAGGAGATTCAAACATAACTGCAATGATTTCACAAATGGCATTTTGATTTTAAAAGAACTGCATTTTTCAATTGAAAAAACCCAAAGAAGTAACATCAAAGATTTTCTAATCAGCCTCAGTGAATGAGAAAGATTCACCAGTTCAATATAACGTGCAAACCATGGGAAGGAGAATTAAAAGTTCCTGAAATGTAAACACAGAGGATTTTTTATTTTTAAGTTAAAAAGAAAAAAAAAAGAAAGAGCTTTGACATCATGCAATGTAGGAGTGTGAGGGACCCCACCCTGCATCTGGTAGGTGGGGAGGTAACCGAAATCTGCCCTGGTCTCCCTCAGGCCACCTCCTCACAGGTGGAAAGCCTGGAGCAGCGGACCAGGATTTCTGGGCAAAAGCAGCCTGGAACACCCTGGGGAGCCCTATGAAAATGACTCACTCACGAGGGGTGGGGGTGTTCTTTGGAAGGAGGTTAGTGGGGAGCTGGCTGCTCAACCAGCCCTTGGGGACTGGGGCTGTGAAAAGACTGGGAATTTTTATAGCCTGGGCAGGCTGCTGCCTCTCTTTTAACGTAGGAGGGAACGGGTGGAGGATGGAGGAGGGATTTGTTTTGGTTTTTGTTTGGGTAACAAAATCAGGAGAGACCATTAGGTAGCGTTATCTAAGATGACTTTTCCTTTTCTTGCGTGTTTTGCTGACAAAAAGCTCCAGGCAGTTTGCTGTAAGCGAGGCTTATGCTGAGGCATTTTTTAAGTGCTTCGTACACAGACAGTTTAACAAAAACCTACATATTTCTGCTGGGAAAAATTGGCAGCTTGTTTCTCTCCATTGAAGTGAATGCGAGGGGAGAAGGATTATCCTAAGAATGCTGCTAAAAGATGAGTGGACCTGGCAGTGTAAGGTTTACAGCTGGACTCAGTGATCTTAAAGGTCTTTTCCAACCTCAGCAATTCTATGATTCTGTGATTCTGCCACAGCTGTTCACACCAGAACACTTTCCTGATTTTAGCAACCTTTCCACAGCCTGGGTTATTGTCTCAAGCCCTATATTTATCTGACTGAGATTTTTTATTTTTGCCTTTTGCATTATGGATGTAAGCTGTGCATTAAGGATGCTTTACTGTGTTGGAAAAGTATTTTGATACATTTTTCTTGAGAAATTAGGGGAAATCAAACACTTAACTTGAAATTCTGTTTTTCATTTGATTATTTTTCTTGAGTTCACTTTAGAAATAGAATAGAACTGAAGCAAATATTAAAGAGGCAACATTCAGTCTGCACTGAACTGTTTTCATTTTCTCAAACTCAAGCTCTTTCAGCCACCCAAAGTGTATAGTTGATTTTGTTTTAAATATTCCAACTTCAGTTGAAAATTAGTTGTCTTCTGATTTCAGGCAAAGTGATATCAAATATCAATATTACTTGTGGAATGGATTTGTTACATTTGTTTTTCATGACCAGCTTTTTTTCCAAGGCAAAACTAAACGGTATTAGATCAATAAAATTACAAAAGAGGTTTGCTTGGATACCCTAGGACTGGAACCAGTATCACATTTTACATAAACTTGAGTACAACACTTTGCTAATTTTTCTGAAAAGACATGGCAACTTTTACTTTATAGATTTTTTTTACCTTTTTGAAGGAATGACTTGTCATCAAGAGAAGGAAAAACCCAACAAAATAATAATAATTAAAAAAATCCAACTACATCTCCTTTTTAGTTGGACTTAGTGCCCCAAAGATAATATACAAATATGTGATAGGTAACAGGTAACAGGTTAAGATTCAAAAGAAGATGCAGCAAAGATGCATCTTTCACTGTAGATGTGTCCACATGCTGCTTTTGGTTATGTTGCAGAGTGATGTGGCTATTCTAACATTAGACTGGCAGATCCAGATGTTGACAGCTGTCTCTCCATAGTGGTTCAGAGCTGAGCATTCACTACGCAGCTCTGGTGATTTTGTAACCAGCTCCACTTTCCATGGGTTTAAGGATGCTGACAGTACCTTTAAAGTTAGCTTGAGTATGTCTCTGCTATGCTGTGTATGCTGTCAGGGCACCGACTTACTTCTACTAGAAATGTCAAACCTCCAGTGGAAATCTGGTAGTTGCTGATATCTGCAATTTCCTTCTTTTCTGTCCTTCTCCAATTCCTGCTTTCCATCCCCACCCCATTCATGCTTTGCTCCAGCCTACAGCAATATGTGGAGGACATAACATAGAACACCAAACATGAAATGAGATGTGTGGCACATTTTAACGGCAGGGTTGATCGGGGTGTGTGTGGAGGGACAGTGCAGCACACAACTCGGAGAAGCAGAGCTGGGTTAACGTGGTGAACGCATTTAAACCATGGCATCTGAAGGATCCTAGCAAAATAGCTCACTGTCTCCTCCCCTAAATGAATCCTTTTCAGTACTCAGCTCCATAAATGTGGAAAGCTGAGTTCAGTACATGTGGGTGTTTGCCATTTTGGAACTGGCTTAACTTTCTAATGACAAGCAAAACAATGTGTTACTCTTCTGGGTGTTTTATGCCCCTGTGCTCCCCAGCTGGTGTTCAAGAAGCAGGAGAACTGCCAGGCACTCTGCCCCTGTTCCTGTCCCTGAGGTCTGTGAGTTTATTTCTGGCTGGACACAAGTTGGTGGCTGGCTATGAAAGATGACATTTGCAGTTGTTTGGTCTAGGTCCTCCTGCTTCACAGTCTTGTGTCTGTGTCCCAGCACTTCTGGTTTTGTGACCCTTCCATCTGCTTGCTGCATTTCTGGCTGATTGTGGGGGTAGCTCAGGTCTCCTGTGAAGCACCATGGCTTCTCTTCTGCTTTCCCTCTCTGCGTTACACATGCTGAGTATCCCTGCCCTGCGCCGGCCGCTCTGAGCTGCTGAGTCCCCGGGTACCAGAGCGGCCGTGGAGCTGTGCAGGCAGCTAAATGTGTGATGTCCCAGATACAGCATCCTACCTCAGCCTCCCTCCTTTGTCAGAGCCACGGCAGAAGCAGAGCGAGAACCACATCACCCCACATGTGGAGCCCTAAGCTTTGAGCAATTGCAGCCTGAGGTTTCTCATTCCCAAACTGCTGTGCCTGGGGGAGCACAGAGCCCGCAGATAAGATGATGCCAAGCTGAAAAATTACTTTCAGTTTTGGGTTTCCAGGGTTTGGGCTGAACTTTACTTACATATTAGAACTTAATTCCTTCAGCCAACGCATGAACACTTGTATACAAGACTGCACTTCAGGCACACACTTCCTACCTTACATTCACTTTAAGTGGCAGCATCACAGAAATGTTCCTGAATGATGAACTGTGCCAAAGGCATTACTGGCAAGTGACTTCCTTGCTTTCCCAAGCTTCAAGAAATGCAGGAGATAAGCTTTTATCTGTGTAGCTGGTATTTGTTGCAACAGGGTGAAGAGCTGTATCACAGAAATCATGACTCAAAAAATAAAAGTTATCTTAACAGATGGAAATGAAAGTGTGTTTTCAGCAAATGTCATCTGGTTAGACCATTCAGTTTTTTGTGTGCCTTTTTATTGCTTCTAGGACCAGATTTAGATAGCAATAAGAAAATACATTTAATACCTTTTATTTTCTGTTTTGCTCTACTAAATAAAATCATTGAAATTACAAATGTACACAGAAAGTATCTCTGCTGCCATAGTTATAATGCCATGTGTCTTCTACATATGGAAGTACATCCCATGCTTTCAGAGTACTCCAATCTTTTCAGTGCCACAAGGTGCCAGATTTTGTAATGCAGCCCTGGCCCAGCAGGGTCATGTTTCACCAATGAGTGTATGAAACAGACATTTATAGCTGGGCTTGGTGTGCTGCAGCAGCACAGTTCCCTTCCCATCAAAGGGCTGAGCAGGAGGTAACACCCTACAGGGTGCCTGTTGGATGGGAATAATGTGACAGCATCTTCTCTCAGTGGCAGAAGGCATTCATAGATGGATCTGCAAGAGACTAGAAAATGGTTTTAATTCACACAAGAGTGAATTCCCTCTGGTTTCTGGGAATACTTTTCCCCTATGGTAGTTCATGAACTTTCTCCTTCCATCTGACAGAATTAGTGTTCCAGTACAAAGTACTTTTTGGGATGCTCATGGCCATGGCTGGACTCAATGACCTTAGAGGTCCTTTCAAACCAAAATGATTCTATGATTCTGTGCTTCAGGTCCCTTACCTTCTTTGTAGAGTCTCTCAGAAGAAATAACTTGTGCATCAGCAGGTCAGATTTGTTATATACATCATCTCTGAGTTCTTGAACAGTGATGGTGCTCTTACCCACTTGGAAAGTGAGTGAGAATCAGAGATCCCATTCCCAGGATGCAGTCAGCTCCAGAAGGTTGCAGTGCTAGGCAAGCCTTGGCCTTGTTGTTGCTGACCACCTGGACATGTTTCACATCAGGGAGAAAGTGGGGGCAGTAATGATTATACAATACACACAGGAGAGTCAATAATAGTGCCAAAAAGCAACAAACAAAGGAGTATTGAGACAGGGTTTGTTTTTGTAAGATTATACTCAATTCAGTCATTCTGTGACTGCATGTATTCTTCTGTTTATTTATGTAATAAGCTGCCCTTGTAAGGCTCTAGCAGATAAAAAAATGGAGTCCTTCCAGATGTGTGAAAAAGGCAGTTATTTGGAAAGGTTTTTATACACTGTCTTGCTACAAGAGATTTTAACTCACCAATCATCATCAAGAATATTTAGATTTTCCTTGGTAAACCACAAAAACCTTAATAGGGAAAATCATTAAGCATATAAAGTTATAGAAATATAAATATTTGACTAAAACCATTATTGAGAAGGCTCTTGGGAACCTGTGTTTCTGTAAACTTTAAGGCCTATAATGACACATACCCTTCTTCCTCTCTGTTTTCTCTCCTCCTGTGAAAGGTCAAAATTGCTCCAAGTTACAGCTGTGAGTCTGAGTAGTTTAATGAGGTTTTACTTCACTGGCTTGTCCTAGGAACACAAATTTATTCACAGTGCATGGCAGAGGAAAAGGTATGTTAATGTCTGAGGAACAAATGTAAATGCTTAAAAATGAACTGAGTAAGCTGTAGAATAGCAGAGCCAGGGAGGCCACCTTGTAGTGATTGTGTTTTATGATCTGTGCTTTTAACAGAAGAAGTATGAGTATATTATAGTTCTTATTTGAAAGGAGAATAAAATTTTCTGCATGTCTTTCCTAAAATGTGCGATCACAGCAGACCTCCGAAAATTAACCTCTATGAAGCCAGTCCTATGAAGGATGTCTCTATAAAGAAAAGTTGTATGGCCTCCAGCATCACTGACCTTTTGTTTTGGAGCACATTTTTTACTGTTGGCATCACAGGAGTGTTCCAATTGCTATTTTGATTGTGGGTCTTTGGCTTATTTTCCTGGAGAAGGAGAGAGAGAAAGAACTCAGCATTTGAAACCTGTCTTTCCTCTAAATAGACAAGGAAAGTCACAGGGGAAGACCTTAAGATGAAATCTATTTTTCATCATGTTATAAAAACCTAAGTAAGTTTAAAATAAGGACCTGAGCCTATGTTTCAGTGAGTACCCTCTGGGAATTAAGGCCTTAAGTCTGAAGGAATAAGGCAAGAATAAGAAATGGTGGGCTGTTTCTTGGATCCAGAATACCCCTCTGGCTCCTCCAGGAGTCAAAGGACTGGGAGACCCCTCTGGACTGTCTTTGAGGAGTTTGTCTCTCATAGCTACCCCCCTTTCTGACCCCCCTTCAGCTTTGAAACAGATCATAATAAGCTCCAGAAACAAGCTTCACAGCTCTCTCAGCACTACTTTGTATTTACGCAGTTAAACCAGAGTAGCTTTAAACACAGTGTATCCATGTACCAGGATATTGTGGATTTAGTGAAAACTTGCAACAAATGAAAGCAAAGTATGAAGCTCTATGTTTTATGTCTTTATTAACAAGTTTAATAAAATTTTGAATTTAATTACTTGTATAAGCAAACGAATACTCTACAGTCTCTCAGTATATAGTGCAGCTTTAGGGCCCTCAGATACTCCAGAAGGGGCATACCTTTTCCATAAGCCTTTAAAGGATTTAGTTACAATCATGATTCAAAAGTAATGTCAACTGGAAATGTAACTGGAAGTCATCAAAAGAGTTTGCCTTAAGATATAGTACCTGGCTCTAATCTGCTTGTGTGGTAGTTATGAAGGATATTTCCTTTGCACACCCACCAAGCAGTCTGTGTTGCAGCCTTCCTTACAGGGTATCCTAAGAACAGCACAGCACAAAGTGCTGAGCACAGAATGACATTACAGCATCCTTCCCCAAGAAACTGCTACTCAGTAGAGGCAAGAGCCTGAAGATAAGCAGCCCTTTTGCTGCTCTTTGCAGTCTCTGGCGTGTGCAGACACTGTCTTTACTAAGAAGTTCTGTGATTTCTGCTGAAGATATCCTTCCATTAATAGGGCATCCCATAGCACATATGTGTTAGAAGTATAACTTGACCCCATTTGGGCTATGATGTATGGAAAAGTACAGCTTTTCCCACTGCAATGTAATAATTGTCTGTAGTTGCACCAAAACTTCTTTGTATGGGACTCATAAGTGGAAGAGAGTTAAAATATCTTAAAAATAATGCAATTTCTAAGCAAAACTGTAAAGATGGGAAGCAGCATCAGTAATGACACTTTAGACTGGAGCTGGAGAGGTCTACCTAAGGTGTAATATTGGTCTGTAAGAACAGTTGCATAACTTCTCAGCACAGTAGTCAGTAGGAATGTAAATGAAGGGCTTGGGACATCCCTGTCATGCAAAAGGAACAGTGTCTGATGTGCCACCCAGAAGGAAGTGCAACACAGTCCTTGGCCAAGGAAAAACCCGTTACCCCTGTCTGCAGCTTCCACCGCTGGCAGATGTCATGTGTCCAACCCAATAGATAAGTTTCCTGAGAGATTTTGTCTTTCTCCTGTCAGTGTGGCAGGTGTGGAGGGATTTAGCAGGGCCATGGCCACTGACCCAAGCAGTGACAACCTTCCATAGACTGAATGAGGTGTTCACAGAGCTGCTCTGTGTGCAAGTGGGAATGTGGTTGGTCACATCAGCTTAGCCCTCACCTCCCCTGGCCCCCTGCTCCCTATCCCCAAGACCATATCTGGCTTGTTGTGTGTAACAACACCAACAATTGGAGCTGAACTGACAGAAAGAATCCGTTTCTGTGTAATAAAGAATTATTCTCTTTACAAATGTTTTCACTTGCTTAGTTGGAAAAACAATCTGGGAAGTAATATAGTGTATCAAGATGAAAAACTTCTTGACATTGAATCAGGGAGTCATTTCAGAACATCTGCATGTTTCCTGTCATGAAACAGTAGAATTGTTTTGTCCATGTATATTCCTGAAATAAAGAGACCAGAAGAGAGTTAAAGGACTAAAAGTCCTTTCTCACGAAGCATGAAACAAAGAAGTAAATCCAAGGATGCTTTTTGCAAGCACAAGTTCAAAAAAGATAAGCTGGAGGGTGGGGCCCTTATGTTGTAGACTTTATTGTTTTATAATTTTAGTTGCTTTTAGAAGCTTTGATTCTAAAATATTCTTGTGGGGTTTTCCCTCAAGGCTTTGTTCACTGCTTCAGTCAGTGCTTACTGTGCTGGGATTAAGTCCAAGGCTTAGTCTAATTTACTAAGGAAATCATAAAAAAGAAATGGAGACAACTGTCCCATCTGTCCCTGTGATGGCTGCAGAGCAGGGGAGGTGAACTGGGGGAGCCCACAGAACTTAGAGACTCTGTATACCATGCAAAGGTGAAGGGCACAGGGTGACATTTTCTCCTGTTTTTCAAGACAAAAGAGGCAGAAGCAGAGCACATGCACTGTAAAGCAACTGTAATAAGCAAACTTGTCTTTGGTTTATGAAATCCATTACAAAAGACCTGACCAGTTTCTGTAGTCAGAGGTCAGTGCTGTTGCTGTCCATCCAAGACTTTCTGTCATCAAATGAGGAGGTGGTGGGAGCTGAGAGATGAAACTTCCCCAGTGAAATTCAGTCCACCAGCACGGCCCATCAACAACACAGTGCAGAGGTACTCTGTGAACTTTTCAGACAAAGCTGGAGGCACAGGCAGCCAAAGAAGTCCTTCAGCTCAGGCTCCCTGGGTAACAGGCAGTTTGCATCACTGTCTTGAGCCAGAGCAGTTAAATGTTGCCTTAACTGGCTTTGCTTTCAAAGTAGGTGGTCTGAGCAGGAACTGCTGCTCCTGAGCAGAAATACAGGTGGCTGACGGCTGAGCCCAGTCTGCAGCCCCGCAAACAGGAACGGGACACACACTTGTTGGGGGCCTCAGAAACCCTTTCTTCCCTCTGAGCACACATTTCCACTGCTCCCTGTCCCCCAGTATTCTGTGCAGCCATAAATCCTACCCCCAAGGTCCCTCACCCTACTCAGTTGTTAACTTTCACACATGATTTTTTTTTTGTTGGAATTTACAGTGATGAAATTTCATCAAGGCTGCACTAATTTCAAATTTTGGCCCATTTATCACCAGGACAACTGCCCAAGTCCATTTATTACAAACATATGTTATGAATTCAGTTAAAACAAAACAAACAGTCTGTTATTTTCTCCAGTCACAATAATCACACTCAGACTTACTTAAAGCAAACATCATTCAAAAGCAGTATTTTGTTATAGCAAATCCGTTCAAGTGCTGAGTCTGAGATCAAATGGTAGGCAAAGCCATAATGTAGGCTAAACGCAACAAGAATACCTACCATAAAAGGTGAAATCACAGCGTTTACAAGGTTGTTTCAGTCTCTGTCTTTACCCTCCCACTCCTTTTCTTAGCTTTTGTATTTAAGACAAAACAAAATGAAACAAAAATAAGTAAAGGATAGCATAATTATGCAATGCCCAGAAGACAGGATGTGTCCCACAGCCAGCTTGGAGATTTTCAGCATCCTTCCCAGGCTTGGTCCATGGGGATGGTGGCTGTGACCAGCGCCTTTATCCAAGCACAGTTAGCATTCACTAATCTGCCCTTGATTTGTTTCAGAAGTCATCCCATAGCCTTAGAGTGGTCTAGAAACAAGGACAGGTGTTCTGAAGCAAATGCCTTGGGGTGAATGATGCCACACATCTGGTTTATGAGTGCCATATCTGAATGCGATCCCTGCAGTGAGATTCTACCAGCACAACAGCTGAGCTTCTTGCAATGAGACAGAGAACTGCACTTCAATGTCACACTATTTGACAGAGCCAAAGTTGAAGCCTGGCTCACGTTTATTTGGGGGATTAGTCGATGTAGCAGAAAGTTTTTATATCTCTTTCATCAGGTAGAGTAATAAGCTTAATGAGCTTGGGCATCTGAGAGATGGCTTGTCAAAATGAAGAGAGAGGTTTTTGCAATGGTCCCACCTCGGGTCAGCACAAGACAACACTGTCAGTAGGGTCTGGCACGGTTTCTAGGCTGTGACCTTTGCTGACCTGTGCTTTTATTGATCAAACAAAGCTCAGAAAAACCAAGCACCAGTGGTGTTCCTCTGCTAAATGGAGGAGCTCTCTTGGTGTCAGTGGGTAGGGAAGGTATGTGATAGTGACATTAAAACTTGTTTGGAGGCATAAATTAGTTATTTATGAAGTGCTTTCAAGCAGTGTGAAGTCAGATGGACAGCTTCACAGGCATGCCTCAGAGAGCAGTGCCCTCACAGGCCGGATGACTGACCAAGGAGAGAGTCCAGTTCAAGAAACATACCTTCATTTCAGCCATTCATCAGGAAAGGTGAAGCAGAAAGCTCAGACACTGTCCTTGATTGCTCTGGTGTTCTCTACTTTTTTTCTACAGTTTTCTGTAAGAATCTGTATACAGTATCAAAGTTTCCTCTCATCTTTCTTTTCCACATGTCGGTTCCTCCTGTGGCCACCACCATGACACAGGTGTGACTGTCTTTGAGCACAACACACCAAAACCTGTGACACAGGCACAGCAGAGCTGCAGACTTCAACCTCCAATCTTATATTTTGTCTGTAGAACTCATGGTGGGGAGGTCTCGCTGTTGGCAGCACAGGAGAAGGAAGGATAAAACAGACCAGTTGGTCATGGCAATCCCTGAGGTCATTGACAAAGTATCTGAGTGGCCTGGGCTCCCAATATTTTCTATGACTCAGTCATCTCCTTTTGTGCATAGTTCCTTCTTTCTTTTGTGATCTCACCTGAACTGTCAAAGACGGTCTCCCTGTGTGCCAAGATCTTGACAGCTTTGATCAGGATTTTCCCTTTCACAAGCTCCCAGCACAAGGCCACAACAGAGGAATTACTGAACATTTCTACACCTCCACAGCTCTTCTGTGCAGGGGGCAAGTTTCCACTGGATGTTAATCAGTGTCGTTCACCAAAGCCTGTAGCAGGATTGTCATTCTGCCTGGGCTGTACATCTAATCCCAATTTGGCGTTACTGTAAACTGCTGGGTGAAACATCAGACAAAAATGATGCTACTTAGTATTTTGAAAGGCATCTTCTACACAGATTGGAAGGCAGCTCTCTGTAATTCTCCACTTGACAGTTATTTAATACATTTCAGCTCTGGTTTCAGCTCTACTTTTAGATTTACAAAAAAAGGATTCCTGACATTTTGTCAGTTTTTTTCACCTATGCCTGTATTCCCACTTCATCTCACATTTCCTCAGTTCATTACAGCAACCCCTGCTATGACAGGATAAAGCCACACACAAAAAGTCCTTTCATGGCTACTTCACATTGATATCTATTTTTGAGGGAGAAGCTGAACTGAAGCAGCATGACTCTCTAATTCACTTTTTCTCCTTGTCAGCAGCTGGATTGACAGGGCTGGTACAGACAGACATAGTGTCACCTCCAGTTTAAATGTCCCACTGGGACGTAAATTCAGAATGAAGGGAGTAAAAAAATTCCATCCCAGCCAAAATCTAAAACATATTTAATGTATACACCAGATGATGACAGCTATCATCTTCTGTGAAGAGAAGCTTGATGCTTTCAAGACAGCCTCTGTACTGCAGAAAAGGGAGTTGTGGGATGCTTAGACCTGCAAAGGCTTGACTTGCAGTTGTTGCCTACATGCCAGATTTTCTTTGGACTTTTACCTAGCAGGTATCTTTCTCCCAGCACAGCTTGTTAGTGACCATGCTCATGTTTGTTTGCTGTAACAATTTGGAAGATGGTGACTTTCTTCTCCTACACCTCATTTACCCAAAGTGGGGCAGGTCAGAGGGCTTTTCTGTTTGCTTTGTTGATTCTTCCGTCTTGTAGCATAAGAAGGAGGAGATAGTAAAAGATATTCAAAGACAGCAGGTCCAAAATGGAAGCAAGAAAATATTTCTTCATGTTTTGGCACCTATAGTGATATGTGTCTTGACACAGGATCAAGAAAAGTAAGACTAAGGAAAGATTTAAAGCAGGATTAGATTCAGCAATATATTTGGAAGAAGACATGAACATGCAGATATTGAAAGTTAATGCCAGGAATATTTTGGGAAGGACAGAAATCCTGTGCCTCAGGATTTTATCTAATCTCTCTTCAGGATTAGGAGGAAATTTTGTAGATTTTAGATGATACTTCATCTAAAACAATCATATAACTGGTCTTGATCATTCTCAGAGAGAGCTGTGGACTAGCTAGGCTTTCAGGAGCTTTATATTGCTATTAAGTTCACCTCCTGTAAACCTTTATGAAAGCAGTTTGTGTTAGCCTAGATTCCAGGCACACAAAAATTGGACTTGTCCTATTCCATTCAGCTTCTGACAATTCCAGCTCTTCCAGCACCAAGCCTGGAAATACCCCCTTACCCCAAAGGATGCTGCTTAGTGGATGGCTGCCTCCCTGGTTTTCCTGTTGTGTACAAGTTATCCCACTTGGAACACACTGCTGCCAATAGGATCAAAACCAGTGCTTAGAACTGCATAATAACCTAATCATTAACTATGTTAGGTATTTAATTACTATAATTACTTTATTACTAATTGAAAAAACACTGTCTCAAACCATTGGACAGAAGTGAATTTTGCACCTACTGAAGTCCATGTGAACATAGCCACACTGAAGAGGGGGGCAGTCCTCTGCCATGGATCCATTCCCTTCTCCCTTGTGAACTCTGCATCACCAGAAAGAATCCCCATTAGTCTCCCAGGACATTCAAGCAATTACACCTGATAAAGTAAATTCCTTCCTTACTTCAAGAAGGAATTATCACCTTCAGGAAAGTGTGAGAATAAGTACATAGGAAATCACAGAAACAGCCCATGGCCACGAATTAATAGACAACCTCAACCTATTCATGCTAAGCAGCTTGGTCAGCTTTCCAATGAACTGAGGGTGAAAAGCGTGTCCTTGCACAATCACACCTCAGACATGCGTCCACCAGCCTCAGTTGCTCTGTACAGTAATATCAAACTTGTTCCTCAGCCAGCGCCAAGTTCCACATCCAGCTACTCCCCTAAGGCCAGGATATAAATTTCAGACAACATATTTTTTGACAGCCCAGACTGGCACACCCACTGACCTCATGAGGAAGTGTGCACATACTTCAAGGGCAAAATATGACTTTTAAGTAGTAAATTGTTGTTTATCTGCTTAATGCCTTCTTACGGTCAGTGTTGCTGAGTAAGATGTGCTGCCCTTCCAGGTCTTTGTGCTTTCTCCCTCATCTCCTCCATTCCTGTTCTCTTCTCTCTTTCTTCCCACCCATCTCTTCTTGTTTCTGTATTTCCTTTTCTGTAATAGCTACCAGTTCCCACCATGAACCAAAGAAATACTTCATTTCTCCATCCTTGAGATAAGGGCTGTTCTTATATTGAAGCATTCATTCAAGATTAACCAGTAAATTGGATTTCAACTTGACAGTTTCCACACATGCACCCTCCACTAACCCTTTGGTTTAACGAGGCTGGTATTTCACCGTTCTAGTTTAAGTCCCATAATTTTAGATGATGTTCTGCCGTTAAAATTGATGTCTAATGAAGCTAAATTAATCCCAAACTAGCATTTCAGACTGTCTGTAGGCCCAGGAGAACAATCCTGCCACGTTTACATTAACAAAAGGTTTTGCAAAAGCTCTCTTGCAGCTGACACAGTTGCAGAAAGTATACTGACATTTAATTTCTGTGCATTTCCAAGCCTTCTGGTGATATGCCTGTGTTTTTGGATTATTCTTTTCAGTGAAAATATTGCTCTAATTGCCTGTTTTTAATGTAGCTGTGATTTATTTCTCTTGTTCAAAGCTGTTAAACAACAATAGTCCTTTTCTCCGCTCTTTACTTTGTTGGGCAATGAGGAGGGTGGGAAGCCCCAGTTTAATCAAGGGTTTTGACCCTGGAGGAGTGTGGGAGAGGAAATGGAAGGAGACTAGTAAAGAGATTTTTTGGCACAAAATGCCAAAAGAATCTGGGCATTCTAACAAAATAGAAAGCATAACAGGAACAGTAAGGTAAGGTCCTGTAATATTTTACCAGAAGAGGAACCAAATAGGAAAACAACACAGGCTTTGCCCCTTCCTCTACAGTCCCGCCCATTGTAAAACAGAGCCTGAGGGAACATTGGATCAACCACACACAGTGCAAATGTCCACTGCAAAATCAGGGGTGATTCAAGTGGAAGATTTTGAGACAGAGTGAAGAGGGTGATGGCCAGCAAACACTCAGACCCTCTCTTTAGTTCGTGTGTCTGTGAAACTGGCTACCAGGGTTAGACCTCTTGATTCTGATTTTCCCACTGCATCATGCAGTAACCAGGTGCACCATCAAGAGAATTTCAGCTTGCTCCTTTGCTCCATGTGGCCCAACAAAAGCAATCCCAGGACCTGACCCACCTCCATGGAGGACAATGCACTGGACATAGTAGATGGAAACTCTGTTTTGGCAGTCTGGGCAGCCTATCATTGAAAAAAAAAAGAAAAAAAAAGCTAGGCCAGTATCTGCCCAGTCCAGGCAGCTGCCATGAGGTTGCTCCCTCAGCAGTGAGGTGGCAGAGTCAGGGCTCCCTGTGCCCCACAGACTGGCCACAGGACTCAGGGAGAACAAAGGCTCACCTGCACCCATGGTTTCTGAAATTTCAACAATTCTCTTGCATATTACCCGCAATCCCCCCCTTTGGGAATCCCAGAAGATTGGGCATATTCACCTCCCTCAGTTCACAGTATGAACAGCTTCCCTTTATTAAGGAACTGCTTAAAAAAGCACAGACAGTTCTAAATTAAGATGAGAAATCTCAATGCAGTGTAAATTATAAACATAGACAGAGGGATAACAGCAGTGGGGAGGCCTGGGATGGACTCTACATGCTCTTGGCAAGCTTTAGTAGTTTGTTGAAAAACAGAATATATGTGCAGTGAAGAAGGTGACATGTATCATCCTCCTGGCTGCTGTGAAGTGACCCACAATCCACTCCACTGAGCTCAGAGAGCTGCCACAAGAGAACTAAATGGAGGATCTGGGCCTAATTTACCCAAGAAAACAATAACTTTAGGGAAAACAGACTTACTGATTCTTATGTTGAATGTGTTTGTTTCCACAGCAGCAGGTGAATAATGTCAGAGCAGGAACTTTAATCCCAACCAGAGCAAGTACACTACTGTGGTTTTAATTGAGGAATAATTAATTTGCAACTCGCATCTTCTCAGGTTGCTCATTATATGGCATTTGTATGTAATCACTCGCATGCACACAGCACATCCTGGGACACATTAAGCATTTTATTTTCCTGTGTTTAAAAGGAGCTTCTTGCTGTTAAATTGCTCACAGCCCTTCCAGAATCCACCACTATTTATATAACTCTTGCCAATATTTATATTAACAGCAGAGGTGCTAACAGATCAGTAAGATGATTTTCCCTCAGGTCTGCACAGGAATCTTCTGTATATTCCCAAAAGAACCTAGGAGATAATCCACAATATTCAACAAAAATGGATTCATTGTCCAGTAAGTTCCTTTTGTGCCAATCCTGAGGCTTCTTAGGTTATGACTGTTGTGGTGGTTGTGTCCTTCTCTCTCGTACACAAGGGTGTGCTCACACATGCACACACAGACACAGCACATCGAGGCATTGTTATGACATAACTACTTTTTAGGACTATAATTAGTCTAGATTGTGCCAGCTCAATACAGCTCCTAAAGCAAAAAGCCTGAAAGGCTTTTTCTCCTCTTTCCAACCTGCAGCTTGCCTGGATGAAGGTTTAAGGTGCCCTGCCACCAAGGAGTGATTGCTTTCTTCCATGGACAAATGCAAAATCTATCAGGCATCCTTCCTGCATGACAGCTGGCAGAGCTGGTGCTCTCCTTACAGAGGACCCTGCACAAAGCCACCAGCTAGTCCATCTTGTAACTTCTAGGTAGTTGCCAAAAGTGCAATAAGCGAGAAATGCCTGAATGATGGGCTGAAGGGACACTCAGAGCATGCTATCTCCATCAGACACAGGTACAATGCAGCCCAGACATCTTCACACAGCCCTTCTCTGTTTAAGGAGTGTCTTCATTATGACCCGAGAGCATGACCAGCCATCCTGCCCAGGGTGTAACTCTCGGGATCGCTTTGGGTTTTTGCCAGGAGACAGAATCACAAGAGCACAAACAGACGAGTAATGGGTACCAAAGCAAGTTTGCATCTCAAGCTACACCCAGGCTGAGCTGCAGTGAGAATTACACATATTGGCTAAAACTGAACAAGCAATAAACATGACTATTGGATTCAGAAAACATAAGGGCAATCAGAAAAGTCATAAGAGTTTCTGAATATTTGTCAGGGACACGCAGCACTGACAGTGTAATTACACCAATTTGAGAACCAGGGGAATGTTTTTAAGAACATCTGTCAAGCTAATGGATGCAGAGATTCTGAATACTGCATTTTTATGACTTCCAAATCACTGTTCAGCAGCAATTGTTCTTTCATCAGATGGGTAAAATTTGCACTTCTGTAGGTTTTCTTCAGGATTCGTTGTCTTAAAGAAAAACCTAAACAGACATGCTATTAGCCTATACTAACTTAAATTGCTGAAGTAAAATTTCAGGTGTTGTGATTATGAATGCAGCATAAGAGTTTATTGTATTACACTTACTAATTACAATTTTTTCTTACTATTACAAGAAGAGAAGTTTCTTGGAATTTGAGTTATTGGCAACGGTTGCTGCCAAAATTTGCTTATATACATTAATTATTTGGTTTCTGAGGCAGGATTTCAGATATTGGGAAAAGCAAAAAATGAATTCTGGAATCCAGACAGGATTTTTAGCTGCTTTAGATTCTTTCATCTAACTTTACAAAGGCTATTTTCTTCAGTGGTTCTATATGTACTTACAAAGATACAGAGATTAATACATTAAATCAGTGTACTGAAGGACATACAGTTAAGCAAATCACTTGAAAGATGACCTTCTTTACCTGGCTGTTGTGGCCAGCCATTTTCAGGTTCAAAATAGTTCTCAGCAGATGGCATATAAGATATGATCATTTTGTATTTTCATCCATTGTTTTAAAAGCCAAACATTCATATAAAACTGTCTGGTCAAAGGTAAACCCTGAAAATAGAGCATGTTTGATATCATAGTACTTTTCAATACCTGTGAACACAAAGTTTCACATACCAACTTGACTAATTTTTTCCTTTTACACCTTTTCAATTCTGATAATCCCTAACCCATTCACAGTCCTAATAACGTGCTTTGCTGTCATCTTAGAATCTCTAATTACTTCTATCCACCAGATTCATCTTCTCATCTCTCCTTGTGAGCAGCATGCTTGGTATTTTTGAGGAACAGACTTGTTTCCTGACAGGAAATGTGTTTCATATTAAAAAACTCCAGACTGGTTGTCTTGATTGTATATCTCCAAATGTACTTCTGGTTTGCTCTCTCTCCTTTTTCTTGTTTTTCTTAAAATTGGCCCTTTGTATGTGCAACAATCTCACCTATTGTAGCTTCACTATTTACTTTGAAATGTATGTACTCCCTCTAGTCACCCCTTCAAAAATGTTGGCTGCCTTCACTTCTGTGATTATTTCCTCTCCTGTGCTTAAGAGGAAATACCATGCATGATTTGTACTTTTGATGCCTCCTCCTGCAGAAAGCTACCTGAAAATTCCAGCTTGCAAACAGACTGATGAGATTGTGAGGGTGTTTATGAACACACAGATTATTGCAGTGAAATTCCTCAGTCATGGGCCTGAAACAGAGAGCTGCTTTGTTTACCTACCAGGGTGCTGTTCTTAGCATGTCTGTGCTAGTGGTCTTCTCATTCCCAGCCTTGTCTTTCCCCTCTTGCTGCTGGCATCCTCCTGCCAGTTGAGGAATCTCTTTGCCAACTGCTTTTGGTCTTCATTGAAAATGAAAGACAACGCCAACATTCAGTGGATGTATTTTACTTCTGGGAAAAAACTAAGCAATGCGAACTCTCTAAGCAGGTTAAGCAGTCTCAGGACCTAAGACAAAAGCATGCAAAGTGTCCAATCTAACTTGCACATGGCCTTAAACAACCCATGTCTTCCAGCCCTTTGTTCATAGAAATTTCCCATGTAGCAATTTTGGGGCAGGGAAAAGCTGTCCAATATTTTGTATACATAGAAGCTGTGAAGCTCTCTGTTCAGACAGAAACATTTGAGGAACAAGTGACCCTTGTAACAGGATATGTGTGATCCCAAAAGGCAGTGCATCTACTTAACCAGATGACATTGCAGTCCTGCATATATTATCATAAAGATTGGTACAGGAAGGGATTTAACTGAGAATACGAGTTATCCTGCAGAACAAAGGTGAGCTGAAGGTAATGGCACTTAAGCTATCGCTCCAGCATTCTAATGACAGGACATCAAAGTGAACCCTGGAGTCTGATGAACACAGGAGAAGCCTGGACTGGATTTGAAGTTCAGCTGCTGCATTTCATACATTGGGCATGCTAAATTTGCTGCTGAAACAAGTCAGCAGAAAGACAGCAGAATAGTTTTAACCACTTAGGTCAGAGATAAATTTCTCTTCTCTGAAGCCTTAAGTGCCTTAATTCTACACATTAGATAGTGCTGAATAAACAATGTTCAGACTGTTAAAATAAATCCCAAATAATTACAAATATTAGAAGACATTTCTATCAAAGTTTAACGACTGTTTGTAGCTGCATTCTGAGTCATTCTAGTGTTCTTGTCTTAGTGAGAGGAGAAAAGCAAATATCTCAAAAAAATGAAATGGTTGTTGTGATTACCCCTAGGAGACTGGATAAGGACAATTCCCCCTCCATCTGTTGCACTTTGAGCAAAGGGAGAAGAAAAGGTTTCCCTTTCTGCCTTGGGTTTGATACACAATGTCAGCATCCTCAGAAATGTCTAGTACCAGCCCTCTGCTACACCAAGCTCAGGTCGAGAAATAACACAGCAGAGTGTGGGTAACTTCAATGTAGCTGCTTTTATGTATGTTGGCGATGAAGTTAACATGGTCACGCATAGATGCTTCCTGCTGCTCTTCATCGGATACCTTCAGACTCTGAAACCTGTTCTGATGAGACTTTCAAATGTAGTTTGAAGAGATATCTGTAACTAGTTGAAACAGCCCAAGGTGGGAGTGGGCAGAGCACAGGCCTTCTGCAAACTGATCATTTACAAGGTATTTCAGTTCAGAGTACTGGAAATCAATAGCTGCATGTGAACATCTTGACCACTCTTCTGTTAAAACTGAGGTGTCTATTTTATAGTGGTTTATTTTTGTCTCATGTGACAGAATAAAATCAGCCCATAATTAGATTAATTCCCCAGGGATAAATTAGGCAAAAAACGGCAGTATGTTCATTGTGATTGCTGTCTTTACATACGCTGCAAATGGACAAAGAAGTAAAGTTTCTCCTTTAGCTTATAAAGAATTTTACCAGATGTCAAAAATAAAAGATGTTTTGATGTTAGGGCTCAGTGCTGCACTGACAAATGTGAATGTCGGTTCCATGGTGACGGGACAGAATAAAAACTACAGAGCAAAAGGCTCTTTACAGATTGTACCCATTTCATTCATTTATCTATCCACAGCTCAGAATAAAGAGAAAACAAAACCATTCTTGTTCCACTAATAAAGCACATCACTGATTTTCCTAATGCTGGTCAGAGATCATGCTAATCAGGAGGTCTAGCTATTCCTATTATCTATTTACTTATATGAAAGGAGCATTTTCTTCAGTAAGGTGAACTTCCTAAAAGCTATTTCTCTATTCAGACATAACAATTCTCAAATGAATTAATTATTTGCTTTAGAGTGGGGGAAAATATTTTATTCTAATTTGCAACTTCTTCAGTTGCTTTGGTAATCTCAGATGCCTTGTCACCCTCAGCAACATATGTAGACTCTGATTCATGTGAGTTCATGAGAGCCATGTGGTCCCAGGGAAGAACTAGCCAGCAGACATGCCTTATGACATTTAGTTTCTGGGAACTCCAAAAAAACTCCCACCCTATCTTGGTTCAGTAGCAATGTGATTTAAACTCTGCCTATTTAACACAGATGTAATCATGCTCACAAGGACATTTTAACTATTTTCCAATTGTATTTTTAATGAGAAATTACTAGTTACGCAGACTCCGACTGCAGGCGTAACCATGCTGTTTCTGTTTAAAGATAAAAAGAAAGAACACGCATTTCTATTCCTGGTGAGTTCATTGCTCCTTGGGCTTCCTTGTACAGGAAACAGATGCAAACCAAGACATTCCAGCTATCAGAGAAGCATGACAGGCTGCCTTTCTTAGTTCTCCCCTTTTGGAAATCTTAAGTTTTCAGATTCCGTCTAGAAAGCCCAAATTTGGGGAGAAGGGTGAGAACAGGGTGCAAAAGGGGGAGGAGGGAGGAAAACAGAGAAACGAAGAAGGAAGGAAGGAAGGAAGGAAGGAAGGAAGGAGCTTTTCTTTCCCTTGAACTAGGTTTTTCAGTGATTCACTGTTTAGACTGTCCAAGCAAAAAAGCAGAAGGAAATGTTCACAAAATTCATCCTTAAGACCTTTGCTTTCAGAATGCACCTTTTCTTCATTTAGACTTGACATCTTTAATGAAGCATTTTTCCAGGCAGAAGAGGAAGGTTTTTGCACAGGACCAGTTCAAGGAAAAGACAAAGGGCCAGCAAGGGATTAGTCAAATTGCTTTTTCATCCATACATGAAGTGTTGGGTTCGGAAGATCTTGCATTCCTACTTTGGCCATGATCCTGTGGACAGCTGTCCTGGTGTTTGGCATTGTCCAGGGAAGATGGTCTGCTGAGAGCAGTGGGCAGGCTCAGGAGTGTAAAGTGAAGCTGGTGAGGGTTTACAAGCTTGAAGCTTCAGTCTGAAAGAATAAACTCCAGGAAAAACTCAGAAATAACTAACAAATCAGTCAGGGTAATTATAGCCAGGGTGCAGCAATAGTGCATCACATCAGTGTTCAGTTCATGTTTTCTGTTTATACTTTGGTATTGCCTAAAGGTCCCAGTTTGGACTGAGTGTCAAAAAGAGTACCAGATGCACTTGGGTGTGCATCCTGCACAGATGGGCCTCCCTGCTCTTCTACTGACACGAGAACTTACTGCAGCTGCCTCCTGCCCAAGTTACCGTAGCTACCAAAAGCCAAGCTGTGAGGACAGATAGTGTGTCATCGCCCCACACAGCTGGGCCCCAGAGGCAATGTACTCCTGGCCCCCACGTCAGATGTAGACAGAGTGACTTGCACTGCATGAGCACAGACTAGAAAGTTTAGAGCCCAAGCAGATTCTGGTCAAAAAGATAAATATAACCACAAAAGCCACTTTATGAAAGCTGAATTTGATACAGGATCTATCCATGTTTTCTCAGTTTCCTAATCCTAAATAATTCATTTTCCTTATCACCCACAGCATCCGTTTGTCAGCGAAAAGCCTTCATAATCCCCACACTGTTAATTACCCTGTTTCCCTCCTGTCATATCAGTCACAGGGTAGCTGTGGCCATTTTTTGAAGGCATATCCTTTTGGAAACATATGACTTGTATAATATTGGGTGAGTTTGCCTTTACAGTATGCCAGAAAAATGAGTGAAATGTCCTTTTCCTGGAAGCTTCCCACAGGCTGAAGTCTCAGCACTCAGAAGATGCAAACCTGCAAAGTGGGGTCAGAGACATGACTGAAAGCATCTTCATCTTGACATGGACTGAGCATAAGTTAAAGGCTGATGCATTGCCCATCCCCTTCGTGCTGGACACCGGGGCATGTCGCTTCCTTTGTGATAGATCTGCTGCACAGCTCGCAAGGAAAACTGGACCTTTGCTCATCTTGCTTCCTCTGTGCTCTACTGCTAAGGGTTCTCTGTTCTCCTGAAATGCAGACATGAGGCCAGACCTTTGCTGCTGTAACTTCTGCAGCTGACAGGACCTGTGCTGTATTGCCTCAGCACTGGAGAGGCTCTGAGCAAACTCCCAAGCAACTGTTTGAAATCCTGACAGCTCACCTCACACACAATAATTTGGAAAGATACATTTGGGCCTTCAGAGGTGTCAATGATTTCCATCCAGAACAATTATAGCAGTTGGCTCTAGGATAAATATTTTATCTGCCCATATGCAAGAATGGATTTGCCAGTACTAAGAGACACATTTTGCAAACTACAAATGTGGGGAAGCAACTCCAACTGTGACTGCCTGAATATGAGCCAATGAGATTTGGCACCAGCTAGCTGGCTTGGTGAAAAGGTCTTGTTATCAGCTTCTGCAAGCTTCAGCTCACATAGATTCTGCATGATTGTCTTTCCTGCCTTGTACCTTAATGATAAAAATCATGCCATACCATGTGTCCATTCAAAATCTCAAAGTCTGACAAAAAGTCTTTTTTAAAATATTAGATTGAGACTCTTGAGAGAGCTTGAAAATGTTTGTTTGTTTGTTCATTTGAGTTCTCACAGGACTGGCAGGAAAACTGGTACAAATTATTAAGGTGACTTGCATAATCATTGAAATGTGAATCCACTGACCACAATGGTTTTCTGGCATTGCAGCATGTTCTTTAGAGATGTGAGATAATTTTTTTAATTTTGGGGGATTTTTTTGGTGCAGTTCCTGGATAATTGCACTTTTAACTCTTCTTAGGTCCCTTAAGTGTACTTCTTCCCAAATATAAGACCTTCACTGTGAGTGTGATGGAGCACTGGAGCATGTTGCCCAGAGAAGCTGTGGAGTTTCCATCCTTGGAGATACTAGAAGCTGTATGGACATGAAGCTGGATAGCTGGTTCTAGGTGGATCTTCTGGAGCAGGGGTGCTGGACCAGAAGATTTTCAGAGATCCCTTTCAACCTCAGCCACTCTGTGACTTTGTGATTCTAGCTACTGACAGCCTTTCAGACTACAAAATTCCTCCATATTTGCCAAAGTCATGGAAGAAAGCTATTTTATTCCTTTGTTAACCAGAAGTCCCTAAATACTTTCCCTGTACCTCAGAAAGAGAGAAGAGTTAACCAGAAAGAAAGAGAAGGGGGAAAAATTTACTCTAGGAATATTTTAAATATTCATTTTGTATGAACTGCCCCTTTTTTCTTTTATTAATTGAACTATTTTCCTTTTCTATCACTCTGTGATTATGAATTTTTAGCCTTTACTGGCTTACAGCAATTTTTGTCATTTCCCCAAACCTTCAAAATCACCTTGAGGATCTATAATAAATGTCTTTGGATTGGGTTGTGACTCAAGACACAGACGGGACATATATGAGGTGCATTACTGAAGTTTGTTGACACAGTGACACATCTTTGACTCAGATTTCCTTTTTTTTTTATTAGTCTTGTGGGTGGGATACAAATTATTTCTAGCCTATACTGTGTCAGACGTTACAGTAGGGTGGATCAAGAGATGTCTCTCTCTGCTCCTTAACTCTATCCAAGAAGAATAAGCAAGGTTACTATTTTTGTTTCTTCTTTAATATTGAATTCTGGTAACCTGTGGGAAACAGATAGTCTAAGTCATCATGACTCAGCTGTAACAATCCTTCCAGCCTTGGTGTCTATTTACAGCTCATCTGCATTCAGAATTGTGCCTACTTTATCTGTCTGGCACTGATTTAGGGTAGTAGTTGAATATATGAAACACAAATCACTTCAAACAATTTGGCAACTCCATGAGTCTGAAACTTGTTTTGTATTAAATGTGACATTTCCTGTGCGGGGGACCATATCTTGCCTTAACACTACTGAGACCAATAACTTGCTGTTTCTTTTCCATTTGGTCCTTTAACAGCCATTTAATGCCAAAGGGGGTAGGGAAATGCAATACCTCATGCTAAATGTTTGGAGTATTTAAATCGCTCCATTGATAAGGAGGAAGGGGTGCTTGGTGTTCTCTATCAATAAATGGGGTTTAAACAAAGAGCTTCATTGAGCTGCATGCCAGACTCTCATCCACGATCAAGCACTGACTAGCTCCATCTCAGGAAGTGCCTGAACATATGGAGAGAGTTAGCTTCCCAGCTATGGGAGAGTCAGGATCTGAAAGCAAGGCTGCCACTAAAATCAAACTGCTGCAAATCCAGGAGATGTGAAAACTGCTGAATCTCTGAATAGGAGCATCCACAAGGACTCCACTATATCCCAGTCTTGCTGCGCTTATTTTCTCTGGTGCATGTGTGATATTTGCATATCACAAAGGTCAGGAGAAAAAAAATGGATGTAGAAGTAAGAAGGAGCAATCATCAGACGCCAAATAAATACCCTGCACACACAGCTTGCACCTACTGTAATGCTCTCAAAACAAGGGAACAAAATACACCCTGACATTTTTAAGGTAAATTGAAAGGTTCACGAAGAAGTCAAAGCTGTCCAGTTTGAAGAATTATCTCAAGTTACTGAGCCTCAAAGGAACATTTGACATCTCTAGAGCATCCCCAAGCTGGAAGACAGGACAGAGCGTACCAGGCACAGGTGAAAACAAAATACATATAGCAGCTTGTTCAGTAGGTAAATAAAGCATTTCTATAAGGATTGCAAGATATTTAGAGGGAGGTCAGAAAAGTTCAGGGGCAGGTTTTGTTTTAAGATTAATTACTCCCTGAAGTTCAGATGTACATTTTCCCTATTTCTGAAATTGGTACCAGCTGCAGTTTTATTTCATGTTTTTTCTGTCTTTCCTTATGATTTTCCTCATTTGGATATTCTAATCAAAACCAATAGAGCTTCTTCTGAGTATGCAGGAATAAGAAAACAAGCACTCACCTAGCATTTTTGTACTGATAATATGGAGTGAAAACTGATTCCCTTCTCTATGATGAGGTTTAATGATTCTGACACCTTTGTAACAAGTGCTTGAGAAATTAGCAGAATAAAGCCATTCTTTTTGTTTCTTAACCAAAATCTGTTAGATTTTTACAAAGCTGATACAGTAACATGATCTAAAAATCTCAACATTCACCCATTCATACTGGTTTTCTCAAAAACAAAAAGCAGTCATTGTCCAGTAAGAACTTTACCCTGTACCTGCTTTTACACAGGTGCATGACCTTTATATACATGTGTGATTCAGTCTCATGGTGGAGCCGATCCTCTGCCTGAAGGCAAAAATAAAGGTCCAGCGCCTCAGACGTGCACAGAAGGGTACACCAAGTACATCATGCTTAATTATGCTGATCTCAATGCTAAGTAAGCTTCTCGGCATGAATTAGAAATGGGAACCATGTTGCTCAGTTTTGGGTGTCTACTCGTGAACTAGTTGCCATGACTCACTTTCCAGACAATGTATGTCCACCCAGTAAGATCACAGAGTCCAAGAAGCATGGAAGCATTTAGGTTGGAAAAGGCCTCCAAGGCTGAGGCCAACATTTAACCAATCACCAATTTGTCAACTAGATCAGAGCACTAAGTGCCACATGCAGTCATTTCTTGAACACCTCCAGGGATGGTAACTCCATCACCTCCCTGGACAGTCTATTCCAGTGCTTGATATTCCTTTCAGTGAAGAAATTCTTCTTGATTTCCAAAGTGAACCACCTGTGGCACAACCTGAGGCCATTTCCTCTTGTCCCGTCACTGGTAGCCTGAGAGAACTGATCCCCACCTGCCTACATCCTCCTTTCAGGGAGTTGTAGAGAGCAATAAGGTCACCCCTGAGCCTCCTTTTCCCCAGGCTAAACACCCCCAGCTCCCTCACCTGCTCCTCATCTGACTTGTGCTCCAGAACCTTCACCAGCTCCATTGCCTTTCCCTACACTCCAGTGTCTTTCTTCGATTTGAGGGGTCCGGAACTGGACACAGCATTCCAGGTGTGGCCTCACCAGTGCTGAGTACAGGGGGACAGTCACTGGCCTGGTCTTGATGGCCACACAGTTTTTGATCCAGGCCAGGATGCCACTGGCCTTCTTGGCCACCTGGGCACACCCTGGCTCATGCTCAACCGCTGTTGACTGAACAGGAAAGGGACTCCCAGGTCCTTTTACAGTGGGCAACTTTCCCTTCAGCCAGTAGCAGTGGAGGGGATTGTTATGACTCAGCTGCAGGACCTGACACTTGGCCTTGTTGAACCAGGTATTATTGGCCGTGGCCCATCAATCCAGCCAGAATTAGTCTGCAAAGGCCGATGGTCATTTCAGGACCAGATGAATCTACTGAGCACAACTTATGGTGACTGTATTAATGATCTCCATTGGATACAAAGGGAATTTGATTTGACTAAACCAGAAATAATGACCTTCACTAAAGGAATCCAAAATTTCAATGAATTCCCCCTCCTTTTTCTCTTCAGAAAACAAGGTCCTCTGGGAGGAACTGTCCAATAGCTGGAAATCTCATTGCTTTTCATGGAAACATGGTTGATGTTTGTTGCAAACAAATGCATTTCTATAAGTTATGGACCAAGATATTGTAAATACTTCCATACATGAGTGGTATATAACATATGGGAAAAGCCACAAAACTACAGGAGCGTGGTGCCCAGTTAACGGTAGGAGCGCTGGTTTTGCTTGATCCAGCAGCCCAATAACACAAAGTCAAAGAAGTGTAGTTTTGATGAGATATTTTAAAATCAGATAGGCCAGATACCAGTAGGAAAGAGCTGCTGGTTATCATCTGCACAGGTCTCAGCTAAGCCCCCCACTGAAAATTGTTTCTGATATTTTTTGAGGTGTGCCTGCATGTCTTGGCTCACTGAGATACTTGTGTGGAAGACTGAGTGGTACTGAAATGCCACTCACTCTGTAAATGTGATAACTATGAATGTAAACCACTTCACTGGGCAGATTTTCTTGTATCAGCAGAAATCCACTTCTCTTCCTACTCCAGGAGATCAAGGAGAGCTAGAGAGCACCACTGACCACTCTGTTTTGAAGCAGAAAACCTCTCCATCTCCCATTACCCTGAGCATCCTCCACAAATTGGTTGCAGGAGGTTGAAAAAACAGGAGTGACAAAAGTCTGCTGGTGACAGAGTCACCGAGCGAATGAGACAGACGCAGGCAGTGGTTTGTGCAGGGCAGCGGTCCCACCCTCTGCCTGCTGCCGTGGAGCATCCCGGGAACACCCCAGCATCCCAAGGGGTGCCAGAGGAAGTGGAGTCATGGCCTGTTCACCCACCAGCTGCCCAGCACTGGCTGACTGAGTGGCCGCAGGCACAGTAGGAAGTGATTATGAATACAAAAAGCCCCCGAGACGACCTCTCGAGAGGGGCCCCAGCTATGTCCATCACACACTTGCTTCTAAGCACTTTGTAGAATTCACTGATTTCTTCCTTTGTTTTGTTTTCTACAAAACAAAAGTTAAAAAGCTGTAAGGATGCTTATGGTGTCAGTATAATAATAGGCAGGTTAACAAGTTGCCTGTACATGATACACAGCTTAGATAAACAGAGGTTTCAACCCTGTTTCATGGATATTAAAAAAGGCTTAGGACCATTTTTGTTCAGAAAATATTGATTATGAAAATTAAATGCTTTCCTGAAGAGGGGAGATAAGATGTATAAATAATTATGCATGTTAAAATGCTGCCACACCTTCTTTGAATTAAGTATTACTAAGCTGCCCTGATACAGTCCTTTCTGCGTCCTGTAAGTCAGCCACAGTGTAAGCATTTGTGAGATTTCTACTTGCTTTGTAGTGGCAAGGAGTTAATAGAGTCCAATAATATAGGAAACTTTCAAACAAATTTTCAAACTTTCAAACAAATTTTACAACTGTTTGGTGCCCTGAAAACAGCTTTTTGTTCAATCTGTATCCAAATTTCCATCAGTTTCTAGGATGATTCCGACGGTTTCCAATATCATTCCAGCTTGGATTGAAACTGACAGATCCCTGGACCTCCAGTGAAATCATTGTCTTTCTCTCCATTGCACATTTTCCAGTAGGAATTCAAAGGGTCAACTACAGAAACTGTCATTTGTTACTGACTGAGCTGCAGACGGGCAGGCAGATGAACTTTCAGCTGTAGATATGAACAACCATTTCTAGGAGGTTGAAAGTATATCGTCTCTCAAAATAGGTACAGAGTCATCTCTTCCGTAGGGACCGTTATTACTGTTATTGAGAGAACCAACACTGTAATACTTAGTAACAGGAGGAAACAGAAATTTAAAACTAGTATAATAGAAGAAATGTGTGCGATGTAATCATGTTATTCAATATAAAAGTCCTGTTCAATAGCTCCCCTAAAATATTGCATTTTATCTGTTTATGGGTGGTCTCACGGCACCTTGGATTATATTACAAACATAGATGGATTGGTTCAAAATGTCCTGCAGGACCCTCTCCTCCTCTATTTGCCATCACCTACTATCATTTGGGAACTGACCCAAAAATACAAGATTTGGCCCTTCTGTTAAAAGGAAACTAATGTGATCAGTTAGGTAAGTAAGTAATGGGTTTTTCAGAGAAGAAAGAAATTTGGTTTTGGACAAACCAAAACTAAATTTGTCCAAGATTTTTAAGGAAATGAACAAAGTGAAAAAATATGTTTTGGCTCATGCTTTAATGTTTCTTGTAATCTGGAATGAAAAGTTTTCTCTCATTGTCAGATTGTTTAACTCTTTTGCTTAATTTTGGTTTAGGGTTTTCATTTGTTTGTTTTTGTGGGTTTTTTTTTGAGATTGGTTTAATGTTGCTTAGATGAAGTATCAAATTGGGTCAGTTTTGCTGAAATGAAGTGTCAAATGAAACAATTCAGCACTTCCGACACAAAGGGGTTTGCTATTGCTTGGTCCTTTCCTTTTTGCTTCTCCTCTTTCTTTTCAAGTGAGACCCATTTGACAACTTAAGACTGAATTTTCCAGTGAAATGACTCTTTTAAAACAACAGGCTGTAATGAGTTTGCTACTGGTAAATACTTCACCTGTAGGAAACTGCAGCAATTCCTCACATGAGTGAGAGGTTCAATCCTATCCTGAAGTCAGAGCTCCCCCATTTTCCTTATCAAAGGACCTGTAATTCTAGTCTATAACAGAATAACAGGAAATTCAGGTCCTCCCAAAAAATACTACTGTGATAACTGTGTCCATTTCATGTTTCTCCATTCCTATTGCTATTTCAATGCTTTTATTCAACGAAGGATGCCAGCGAGTCCTTCAGTTGGAGCTGGCACATTAATGGTACCCTAGGGATGTCTTGGGCTAAGAAGCAAAGGAAAATTAAGTAAGTTATGATACTTCACACTGTAGTTAAGGATTTAACTCCAATGGAAGTGAAAGAAGAAATAGGCACAGACAACTTAGTTTGCCATCTTAAAGACAGGGAAAGGCACTCACAGCAAATAGCAGGAGAGCCACTGTCAAATTCACCTGCTTACTAGAAAGGGGAATATTACTCTAATTTGCCCTAAAGAATATATCTGACAGTACTGATGGTGCCAGCTTTCTGCATGTGCTCCAGCGATGGCTATGTTTTCTGATGCTTCCCAATCTTTGACCAACACAATGCCCTGAAGAAGATGATTCCCACATACTAGAAATATAGAAATGTTGTCAAAAACTTGTATCAATTAGCATGTCCAGTGTGTGGTTTTCAGCTTATTTTGGATGTTGATGTCTGTTTTATTTGCTCTCAGGTTTAGTTTCATGGAGTTCTGTTACAGCCATAATGGGGACAAACACTGTATTTTCAGGGCTTTCCCTGGTGTATACTCGAGATGGGATGCACAGTCATTAGTACTCCAAGCACGGTGTCCACTCACTGTCAGAAAGCACAACCCTTTGACAGTGTGCCAGGCAGGACTGCAAAAAATCCCGTCTGCTTTTCAAGAACAAGCCCATGCCTCTGTGTTTGAAGGAGAAAGCTGCCCGTTTCCTTGTTAATCAGGAGCTATAAATGGAAAACTTTACTCTTTACTACAGTTTTCCTTGCAACATATTTTAATCACTGTGGGGAAGCAGTGAAATTAAATGAAAGGAGGATGTTAGGAACCACAGGGGAAAAAAGTCCCTCAGTTTTGAGGTGTAGAGTTTGCTGTACAATGATGTTCAGATGTTCAAACAAGCGACAGATGTGAAAAACAACCACAGGTGAAGACATGATGGGTAATAGTGCGTTGAGGTCTCTGCACACAGAAAACACCCACCTTCAGCATCTACTCCACCCAAAAGCATTTGCCACTTTGTTTGGTCATCCCCTGAAAGATCTGAGCTTGCCACCCCTTCTACCTCACTAATCCCAGCAGGAAGGGATTTCCAGGGCAGCACAGCCAGGGGGTTGGGACTTGCACAGCATCACTGCAGGTGGGGACATGATAAGAGCAAGGCTGTGACCTGAGCAGTTCAGGTTCCCTGTCCTTAGAGGTTCTCACTTAATCAGATTTTGTGTGCAATAAACCACAATGTCTTTCACCTAAGCAAGATCTTCAGCATCATACCAGCTGCCTCAGGATGTTTGATTCTGGTTGATGTCCAGACATGAGTATGACTATGACTGTGAGGGTACCCAGAACATTTGCTTGGAAGCTGTCTGATCTGACACAGCACCTCCAGGAACTTTGGGACTAGCAGCCAGAGGCTGGGTAAGATGCACATGACCCTCTAAAATACCACTAGAAAACTAACACTGAGCACTGGATTTGCTTACCTAGTGTCTATGTCTTGTGTTGCAACTCGGCGTGTTGAAAAGTAGGGGAGGGTGAGGCCAATCAAACTTCTCTACTGAGTCCTTTTCTTTCCTTTCTGGGGGAAAAGCAATCTTTCCCACTCCAGCCCTTTTCTCCTTCCTCATTTCCTTGTCCTACAGCGATGTAGCTGATTTCATATCTATTTACTGAAATGTTTCATCACCAGGAAGAGAGACACAAGTGTATGACTTTCTGCTGAAGAAAATTCTTTTGATACACAGATTTTGATATGGAGGGGAGAGGAGAATGGATTTCATCATCTGTCTCTGCCCCTGATATATGCCAGGGGTGTCTGCCTTACAGGTAGGTGGCAGTCAATACCATGTGCTCCAGATGTCCTGCCTAATGCGGTCTTCCAGAATTCAAAATTAGGAATCCATGGGAAACTGATTTTGTCCCGCCATCCACTTTGATGCCCACTTTAGGTAATAAAAGCCATTTCAAATACCACAGAACCATTATCTGCTGGCAGCCAATATGGGCTGGCACGGGGTGGAGGTGACCAAGAAGCCACACAATATTGGATGCATCATCTGACCAGGAGTCAATGTGTGGTACCCAGTGAAGCTGCTGAAGATAGAGCACAACCTCCAGGTGAATTCAGTGAAATACCTCCTTGCCCTTCTTGTTTGAAGGTGTGGTATGGTTAGGGGCTTTGTGCCAAGCAAATGCACGATGTTTTTTTATGTGGCTATACCCCTTGCTAAGACACATCTTTTTTTTCTTACCCCAATGATTCATTTCCTTTATGACTAAATGCCTCTGCTGGCAATTTTCTCTCTAGGTTAAACTCAATCACCCCTTATGCTCGCCTGGTGTTTGGGAGTTACAGCCCTGCACAGAAGCTGCAGCTGAACTATGGGGTGGAGGTTGTAGCTGTGTTCACACACCCCATTACCAGGTGCTCAGCTACAGCTGTGGGAAAGGTAATTGCTTCATCTGGTCCTGTTCATCTGTCAACACAAAATTTAGGCTTTTACTTTCATGATTAAAAGGAATTTTTCTTTCTTAATTTTTGCATCTGGGTGGTCACATGTTAAGAGATCCACCTGATTTCAAGATCATTCCCAACTGACTATTTCAGCAGGCAGAATTTTACAAAGTATTTTCCTCCCTCACAATTCATTAACTTAAATTTTACATTAAATTACAAGGCAGACACGTACATAGCCACTCAAGGATGGTCCTTTTCAACTACACTTGTTAACTTTCTTTTCCTCTAGATGTAACCTACCAGCATGAGCTCATACACAGAGACTAAGAATATATAAAATGCGTTAGCATGCTCTGCAGCTCGGTCAGGAACATAAACTGTCACTGTTTCACATCAGCACGAAGGTTCTTCTTGGTGAGTGCTGAACGCAGAGATGCTGCTGTTCCTCCAGGTTGCCAGCAGAGAGCAAAAGGGGCCCAGACCGAAACCCTCAGCTCTCCTCGTGCCGTGGATACACGCAGCTCAAGGAGAAGGGAAAAGTGTTTCCTTATGCTCTAGAGGTAACGCAGGTTTTTCTCACATATCCCAGAGAGCAGGTATAGTTCAGCTACTTGCTGCAAATAATTAGGGTTCATTTAACCCTTTCAAAAAGCTACTGCAAAGGAACTGGCACAGGAGCTGTGACACCGTGGGGAAGCAACTGCTGTGATTTATCTAGTTGAAGCTCCTGACAGCACTCGGATTTCATCCATCCTGGGCCATGACCTCTGTATGAAAGGTGGCTATATGATCCCACCACCAGATCAACCTTCACTGTCTTAGTGGGATCATTAGAAGAGTCTGGCAGCTGGGATCTGTGTTTGCATCAGTCTGTAGGCTGGAGCCTTAACTATTGACCCTGTCTTACAAATGCATGAAATTGCAGCTACAGTCGATGGCCTGTCACTGTTGCCTGTGGGTGGACAGGTTCAAGAAGGGGGTTTGCATTTCTCTTTCTGCAGCAGTGGCACTGTTCATCCTGTCCTGCTCAGAAACACTTCCACTTGCTCCCATGTGAAACTATATGGCACTTCATGTTAGTAAAGGACACAGAAGAAAGGATTTGGGCTGACAATTGCAAGCAGTATTCAAATAGCAGCCAGTGTGTGATGAGGATGTTGCCAGTGCCTCAGATCTCCATTGCCAGCAGTCCAAAGCTGACAAATAACACGGGTGGAACACGTCAGAGTGGGACCATAGGGTGAGGGCAATGACTGAAAAGGGTGGTTTTTTCCCCATTTCTCTTTTACAACAATGAGTAAGAGGAGGTCTGGTATAGATTAGTGTTTATGAACCAGACGGTACTGAGCCTTTAGAAAAGGGATTTGGCCAGCCTCCTACAAAGTGGCTCGTTAGTCTAAACTCTTCTCACATAAAGTCAGAAAACAAAGCAAGGTCTCTGCAGAGGTTTAGGGGCTGAGCTGCCAACACCTGCTCTCCACAGCAGGCAGGCAGAGGGGCCACCAGGCTTGCCTTGCAAAGCTGTGTGAATGGATGAGGCACGGACCCCAGCAAAAAGATTTCCAATGAACTGACCCTGAGCAGGAGCACAGAGAAGAGGTAGTGGGAGGAAACCTCCACAGTGTGAACCAGGAGTCAGAAAGTGAAGGCTTCCTCTCCAGCAGCACTTCATAACCACGAGATTATTTTAACTGGGTTCATTATATGAATTATTTTACAATTCTTCTGACAACCCTGATATCCAAAAGGACAGAAGAATGAATGGTTTCCAAGAACAGTTACTTCCAAGACAAACTAAAATATGTAAAGTGTGAGTTAACGAGGAAAGGAACAGCCATCTTCAGTTTTGCTGCCTTTGACAGTGAAATGTAAATTACTGTAGGCAGAATCATTCAACCTTGGGGCCAGAAACAAGGGAAATATGTTTGTAAAGTGATTCACAGCATTCAGTACATGTAAACTCATATAGATGAAACTTTAAGACGGAGGTCTTGTTCTTAAGTGTTTTTAAGGAGTTATTTAGTTCCTATTTTCCTCCAGATTTTTATTACAATTCCAGTCTACTCACTCCATAGATATTTCCATCTGAAATTATTTCTAGTTTCCCAAACTGGTATAAAAACAGCAACTCAATAAATTGAGAATTTGAGAATGAATGAGAAAAAGACAGTGGGGACTGCATTCTGACCAAATTAAACTGATGTCTCATGAGTTTTGCATTGCTCTGTATCTCTGAAAATAATGCCATTTAAAGACCTACACGTGGAATGAAATAGAAACTTCATGTATCGACTTCCTCTTCAAAAAAAAGAAAACCACTTTGTATTTGTTTCATTCCTTTTACTTGCAGTGTTGGTCTAAAATGTCGTTGTGTGAACGATAATATAGTGAGGAAATTCCATAAAACTTTGGAAATATTTCTCTTTTTGAAAGTTATTTCATTTTGCTCAATTCATTCTTATTTTTGAAGTCAATACGGGTCTTGAAAGTACTGACCAAATAGTTGAAAACTTTTCCTTTCATTTATGGGATACTCTTTTTGCATGCTGTGAAATTGTTCACATGGGAATCATGGTTTCTAACCCTCAGCTTGAAGTTCTCCACTATGAATTTCCATTACAATCACTCACAGTAAAATTCAAGAAGAGTTTGTACCTATGAATGCCTCCACAGTGTCAATGACAGATGGTTTGAGTACCAAACAGACCCGTGGATAGTGGTAAATTTCTAACCTATTTGCAAATCCTTTCTTAACACATTTGGCCAGCTTTAATAGGGAAGAAATAAACATTTAAAAATTAGGCAGGCAACTTTTGTTGGGGCTTCTGATAATGTTCAAAAGTCTGAGTAATGGTGAGAAATGTCGCTGAAGGGCACTGGTTCAATGGCCAGCAAAGTGTCATCTCTCCGACCTCCTGCTTGTCTCATGCACAGACATTGTGCTCAGCTGCTTCCTGGCACCGCATCCTTTACTTTTCATCACATCTTGAGCTGAACTCTAAGGTTCATCTGAACAACACTCCTCAAGGAAACTGTAACACCACCACAAACTGAGGCCAGTGGGAGCACAGTTATAGGTGATTGAAAGTGGCACAGGGTACTGGGGCTCTGCGTTCCTGTTAAAGGGTTCTCGAGCCCTTTCTCTACAGTTCTGACTTTACACCTCCCTCTTGCCACTGGCATTTCTGACTCTTTTGCTGGGGCTTTCTCATGAGGTTTTGAATGAGGTCCTGAAATCACAAAAGTTGCAGCTGGGAGCTAAGACTGTTGTAAAATATCCATTTTATCCCAGCCATTTCATAAGCCCATTCTGTAATAAAAATGTTAAGGGAAGCAGTGCCTCAGACCTGTAATGCACATCTGATCAGCAAATCTCTCTAATGACAAGTCCCTCATATCTGGTTGAGGCATGGAGAAGGAAAGCATTTAGATCATTGATAGTGAACTTTAAGCTGCAATCCAGGAAAATGTTTTCCAACAGGAAGACAATCAGCATCACATAACTCAAGAGAACTCCAGAAAATTCCAGATAACTCTGGAAGTTTCTGGAAATCTGGTTTGCTTGGCGGTGTCACAGGTGTTGGGAGTCTAAGCAGAGCTATGAATTTTAAGTTGTGAAGACTGTAACTGTCAACAGTTATGGTTATGAAATTAGTTTTATGATGAAAGAGGAAGCTGCCTGGAGTGTCTTGTAGACTGGATATACAAATATATTTATATGTATATATTCCTGCCTCAGCGTGTTCTGACAGCTCTCCTACATTCATCTATCATTACCAAGGGGCTTACTAGGGAGCCTATTGCCTTGTTCTGACTTCTTTTCTGTCACAAATAGCAGAAGACTCCCCATGCTACTGCTGGAACATTCCTCACTGTGAGGCTGTGTGAACTTCTACAGTGGGGTCTGACTCCAAGGGAGTCATACAGGGATGTCTGATTTGGAAAAAAATGGAAGAGGTATAACAAAAACCAGGGAAATAATATACAGAAATGCAGAATGTTGTGGAGATAGAAGTCTGCAATTTCCATTTACATGTTTTCAAGTTATTCCTTCAGTTATACTGCAAGAAAGAGGTATTGGGCACCAGGAAAAAGCTTTATAGGAAGCCTCAAAGCTCCATTTAAGTACAAACCTGGTAGTGTTTGTGCATAGCAAGAAGTGGTTGTCCATCTGCAGAAGAACAGGTCACATAGGAGGTCACTTACACCTTTGTCCTGTGATCCAGGGAAAGTAAAATAGTTGGCACAGGCTACATGTGCATGGGAACGAATGAAGATGAAGGGGATTACTTTCCCCTACAAAGTTTCCTTGGGCTTCTAGCCCCAACTGCAGGGCCTAATGGGCACCCTCATTTGTTTCACATTAGCTGTAGAAATGGAGGTAAAAAACACTGCCTTCACCTGAACCACAAGATGAAAGAGTCCTCCAAGCACTGAAACAGTCATCAAAAGTATCCCGTTTCGTGCAGTAAACAAAACAGGGACAAAAAGTAAGCTAGGACAACCTGGTTTTTTAAATTTTCTATTAATTTCAGTTAGCTACACCAGAACAAGATTATTTTTTAACCTTTTCCCATTAAATTGAGATCGGTAACCCTAATGCACACAAAGACAGAAACCTGATTAGCTGAGCCAAACACACACTGAAATATTGTTTGAAGACAAAGATTAATTCCACACTGGTCTGCACACAGGGCCTAGAGAATTCTCCTGAACTAATATTTAATGTTTGTCTGCTAAATAAACTACTCAGTTTTCATTAAGATCATCATTAAGAAAAACTACAGGCAAGGAATTACAATATATATTAACAACATGTATTATTACACTTCAGAGGGAACATTTACGAGCATAAGGAAATGATGGGGTTTTTATTATTATTTGCAGTGCTTTCTTGGTGCATGATGCATAACTACTTTGCTCTCAGTGAACTGTAAAAAGGAGCAGGAATATACTACTAAATATATGTTTTTTCTTTATTTCTTTTTAAGTCACAAGAGTTTTACCCTCTAAAGAGAGCTTACCTTTAGTTTTTCAGTAATTTTTCAGTTTCACATTTTGTTTTTTCCTCCATGCAGGATGATAAGCTGAGACAGAGTAAATATTCAATGGCTGTATCTGCCGTCCAAATGAAACAGTACTGAAAAAACTTTGATTCATAGGATGGTAATGTACAAGGTAATGTACAATGTGCATCTTGCAATGTTTTCTCATAAAGAAAAATAATCTCTTTAAAGAAAAACATACTAATCTAGGAAGAGGTAGCTAATTGTCATTAAAGGGTATAGCATTGTGCTCTGCCTAATCACCACTGACATTACTGATGATTAGAATGTGCTTCTCCCCAAAAATGTTCCACAGTTAACACAAAATAGCCATGGTATTATTTTTCTTATGAGATAAGCAGCTGAGAGAAATGGTGGAAGGACACATGATAGTGTTTGCTACAATAAATGATCAGTGTTGATTAAAAAAAGCTGAGCAGTTTAATTAGCTCTGTGGATATAGGCACTGCTCATTTATATTTCACAATATTTGAAAGAATATTCCTGTGATCAACACATGGATGGCATCACATCTCAGTTAGACAAAGTGCAAAACAGTGTCCCAGTCCCCATACATAAGACACAGATAACACTTCTTCCCTGATGTCATGTTAGCTGTTAGAGAAACCACAGCCATTAAAGGCATGAAATAATGTGGTGCTCAGGTGAAGAATCAGGGGAGTGGTAGGAATACAGAGCAGGAATTCACCCATGAGAGTATCGTATGCCATTGCCCTTGTCCACAAAGAACTGCAAACCAACTCTCCCTCTGTGGACCAGAGCAGCTGACAGGACTCCAGAAGAATCTCACTTGAGACTGGCCATGCATTTGAAAAATACAGAAGTAGTTTTCTACTACTTCTAATACTTTCAGATTTGTGGTTCCTTCAAGCCACCGCACAGAAAAGCGGAAACAATTGCTGAGATGTTCTCCTGACAGTGGCACAGTGTGCATGCCACACTCAGAATGCCAGACTGCAATGTTAGCTAAACCTGAGGTAGGGTTACAAGAGTGGAGTGGGTTTGTACATAGACACATGGATGGCTTAGAGTGCTGGATTTTATATTAACAGCTCATAGTAACTCTTACTGCCAGAAAAATAATACAGAATCTTGCAACATCACTGTGATAATGTAATATCTCTCCATAACATTTTCAAACATTATGGCACACTGCCTGCTGGAAACAGGCAATAGGCTGTAGCCTGTGGTACTGCTACAGCCTTTAATCTACAGTTTTATTAAACACAAAACCTTTAGATATTCAAGCTTGTTTCAAATTTCTGTGTAGATATGAATGACGAATGCCAGACAAATTGTCAGAACTGTTTGGAATTGCTTTGATTTTTACTTCCGGTTGGGCCCACTCCTTATCTAGGATATCAAGCAGTGGGATGCAATATAAAAAATGGCAAACCACAACTTCAAGAAACTTCTACTTCCTTTGAGTATGGACACAATACAGGAGTCTCAAAACTAGACTTTATAGTCCTTCGGCATTTGTGTGAAGAATCCTTTCCTCTCATCAGTTTCACGTGCTTTTACAGAAGAGCCACAACTTAACATTTGCAGACAATTCGAAGAATTTTAAGAAATACTCATTTCCTCGTGTTTTGATTTTCTTTCTCTTCTAATCGTTTGGGGCTTTTTAGCAGATGTGATTCAGAAAGCACACAGATATCAGACTAATGATTTGATTCTTGGTTACTGCTAGAGGCAAAGACCAAGCAACGGAACATAGTAGCAGCAATGCAGAATATTTGGGTCAATATTGTAGAAAGGACTTCTGCATCTAGATAAGTTCTTATACAACTATTATTGAATAAAAGTAGTACTCTGCCACTTCTAGGGCTGGAGGAAATCTTGGAGAACAGAATCAATGTCTGCATAAGAAAAGGTTGAAGGATCCATCAGCCCTGTGGTAATTTTTGACTGTGTCTGCTCTTCAAAGAGCGCCAGCACTGCAGGGATCCATGAGGTGGATCTCAAATCTCATTTATCAAAACAAAGGAGTGGGCCTCATCACTTCCATTTTAAGAAGACATTAAATCTCATAACACTTAGGAACTGGCTGTACAGCTTACATATGTGACCAAAAACATCACATTATTGCCATCAGCTTACACACTTTTACGTTTATAAGTTTTCCAGCAGCTGGAAAACCCTGCAGTGCTTCCCCCAGATTCAAATACAGTGTTTAGAGGCTATTGCCCTGCATGACTCACGAGGGCATTGTGACTGTGATCCATTTTACCAGTTAGGGAATTACAAGTCTTTACAGCAAGACTTCAGTGGAATGAGGACATTTCTGAGGCACAGGATTGTGTCTGATCTGAAACACCACCTGATCTCGTTGAATAAATCTATTGTCTTTTTTATCAGTATTTTAACAGTAACAAAGTGAATGCAGAGACTGAGTTAAATCAAAACAAACAGCTCAGGCTGTGTGTTGTGCCTGAATACCCTGGAAACAAAGAATGAAAAAAAAAAAAAAGAGTATTGTTATATGACTTAAAATATTGCCTCTGTGAATTTATCCAAAAAGAGACATGCATATAAAATATGTGGGAACATGTTGTTTATATAAGCTTGGATAAGTATAAGACAAAGATCTAGCTACAGTCTTGTGGCAGTATTTTCTTTTCTTTTAGAATGAAAGAGATGGATACACATTCAGGAGTCATTTCAACATTAATAAAGATTTTTTTCCTTAGCTCCACCATACTTTCATCTCTTCTTTCCAACTACATATTAGGGTGTCTGTTGAGAGGTCCCGTATTTATGGTTTGGATCCTGCAACAGGGCACTTTTTTCCCATCTCATTCATGACCTTTCCCAACCATCTGGTTAGTAATGGGTTTACAAGTAATTTCATATTTTCTGAGACTGCCTCCAGCCAAATCAATGTAGAAATAATAGCAACCACTTGGGATAGACCATATAATGTCAAATTCACCCAACATGACTGATAAAAGACACAATACGGAAAGCTGTTTCCTATAATTTTATGGCATATTTTTTTCTCCATTTTTAAATGACCTATCCGTTCCCAGGTCCACTTTTCTAATTTATTTGGAATAAATTAATATTATTTCCTCATGCAAAATGAGGACAAAATGATTTATTATCTAAGTCATCATAAATATGCAAGACATGTATAGAATATTCAATGGCACTCTTTTTGTCTGCAACCTATTATCAGAACATTCCTGTGGACTGACCATATCATTCATTTTCTTTCAATATGAGAGTATTTTCCCAGGCTGTGGCCACATTATTAGTGGTGAAGGGAATGTTTCTGTCTCTGTGTTTCATTCTTAAACTAAGAGATATACTACAACACCTTGATCCTTCTGAGTGCCTCATAAAGTGGTGCTGTGAGAACTGGAGACTGGTACCAAACAGGCCTTTGCTGTGGCAGTCACACCTTCTAATGGAATTGTTAGTTCTCCAATCATTTTGTAACACGGAGCTTTCAGGTTCAGTATTTTCACTGTTTGTGATGTGTGAGGCAGACCTCCAAGGGGCATGAGGGCATTCCTTACCTTCTTGTGGAGATGCTGGTGGCTAAACCTGCCTCACAGAAATTCTTCAGCTATTGCCTTTTCTGTAGCTATGTACTCACAGCAGACACATTCAGGTAGTATCAAATAGCAAAAGGTTAGGTAATAAATATGTACATGATCTATTAGGTTGCATCAGTGTGGAAGGAATACAACAATAGCCCTTCTTTCCTTAAAAGAAAGGGCAAAATCCTCTTCTAGTCTTGAAAGAAAAGGTACTTCTAAGAAAGAAATATCTAATGGCTAGAGGGGGAGGCATTTCTCCCTTCAGCTCATGAAAGAAAGTCTAAAATCCTGTCCCCTCTTGTGCTGGTTCTTAATGAGAAGCTTAGGTTACTCACTTTGGGGCAAACATCTTTAAACTTCCTTTTCATCAACTAACTCTCTTAATGGACTGGGTAGCCACAAACCCTGTCAATCACAAATTGTCACATGTGGCATTGCAAGAGGAACCCTGTGACATTTGCATTCTTCCTGACAGTCTTTCCTCCTTCTGGGTTTTAGAGAGTCTCAGCATCTATTTAAAAATGTAGCTGAAAACCCATTGGCCTTTTGTGTTCAGAACTCTAGCTACCACTTGGGAAGTGTGAAAATACTCTGTTGTAGTATCTTGATTTTCTTCAGACTTGTGATTTTTTATGTATGCCATTGGAAAGAGAAGAGTGAATTTCACAGCTGAGTTGAGGAAGGACTCTGTTCAGCAGATAGTGTTTGTAGAAATGAGCGAAGAGCATAAGCAAAGGAAGAGAAAAAGGGGCTTTATTATGGAGGTGGTGGCTATTCCTCACAGCAGCATACAAAACCAAATGGAGACACTCCTGTGCAGTCCAAATTCTTGGACCTGGGCAAACAATGCATTGACTACTTTTAAGAAAATAATCATGTATGTCGAAAGGGGACTAGTGAGATTTGACACTGGTAATTCTGTGGCATCACAAGGTTACTCAGCCTCCAACAGGAAGGTAATTCAGAGCTTTCTGAACAAGTTAATTTAAAGCTTCACCCAGCTCTGCAGCCATTTCTCTTCATGCTATGCAAATTTAAGGATATTAACCACTATTTTTTGTTGTAAGTGTTCCCTTACCACCTTGCATGTTCTTCTGACGGTGCTCCCCACTCTCAGTCTCATGGTCAAAGAGTGTGTGCAGTTTCCATCAATGTGCTTGGCAGGTACATTGCTTTTTGTGGTATGCCCCAAAGGAAACAGCTACAAATATCATTCTGCAAGAAAGCAGCATGATATTATAGACCACAGTGGTTTACTCCTTGTATTCCTGGTGTGCCTGAGAGTCCCTAGACTGATACTGTCAAGTCTGTGAAATGTAACTATTGGTATAAACTTGTTTGTTGCTAGGCATACTTTCACTACACTTGAGTAATCATCTTCACCGGAAAACTTAGAAATTACTGAAAGTCTCAGATACAGGATAATGCCCTGGTAACTTCCCTCAGCAAGGTAATTTTAGTTGACCTCTGCAGGGCTGCAATCTTGAGTAGGATTTGGGGTTTTACTTTAAACTGAATACTTTAAGAGCTGAAATGTGCTTCCCCTGCTCTGTTCTGGAAGGCAAACAGGACCTCTGAGTGCTACCATGTAGAAACTTACTCGGCACCCCACTGCTCAGTCAAGCATCTCCATGTATGTGGAGGCTGCATCACCTCTCCACCTCATCCCAGACAAAGTCTGTCTCTGCTCCATCCTGGTGATCTGTACCTGGATGTTGCATTCATTGCTGGACAGCAGGTGATTCCTGGCAAACAGAAGGCAGTTTAGAAAATGACATTTAAGAACAATTACAGTTTGAAAGCGAATTATTTTCTTTAACAACTGAGTTAAGTATTTCAGGTTGCCTAAAATCAAAAAGCTGGAGCATGACAATGGTCTACAGATATTTGAAGAATGCAAACAGTCAAAGGGAAAATTATTACCTGCGTACAGAAATTGTGGCTCTGAATATGAAATGAAAACTGTAGAGCTTAGAGCCAGGAAAATCCCTGTCTGAATGGAGCAGGCTCCCAAGGGAAAGTGTTAAAGACACCATTTGTGGAAATGAAATGTTTAAAAACATTTTTGGGCTGCTTCCTATTTCTGTACACAAGGGAATAATTTTTCACAGATAAGGACACAGACAACATGACCTGATAGACCTTTTCTACCACTGGTCTACAGGATTGAAATCCAAGATCTGTATCCTGAACTGTTGAAAACAGGACTCAGGACAACAGTGTTATGCTGATTTCTATCACTTGAAGATCTGGCCTTACCTCAATTTTTTAAAGAATAGGACTGGAAAACTAACTTCCTGCATCAATAAACCTGAGTGTGATAAGTGTTGCATGCAAGGAAGTATCACATGTACTGAACCTGTTCTGCAAAAACAGTTTTCTGTTTGGAGGTACCACAACAGTGCCAAAGAAAATCAAGCCTAATCAGACTTGTTGGTGTTTAAAGATTTATAGCTCATTCTTAGCCAAAAGCTGTGGTAATTAGCACCACACCAGGGCCTGGACACAATCCAGTTCTTTAAGGCATAACTAGTAAAGTGCCACATGGAGTGGTTTTGCTGAGGTCGCATATGGGACATTGTTTTCTACTTGAAGAAAGCAAGTCTCTGTCATTCCTTCTGCCCTTTATGGAGACTATTTGATCTGTCACCAAATAGGAAATTGAGAGTGAAATAGCCAACAGCATAGAGACCGCACTGAGGGCAGCAGGCAACCCACCAGCCAAACCTCTCTGCTACGAGGAGCAACCAAGGCTGATGGAAGCTGCATAAGTGCATTTCATAAGTGCAAGAAAATTAATCCCAAAGCAGGCAAGAGAATGACCGACATGATTTATGCCATTTTATTAAAATAGACTTTTGCTCAGGCCTCAAGAGGTTAACTTGGCTGGAAACCAAGTTGGCCTGGCCTTGGTACAACCCCCAAATGATACTGCTGCAAAAGGTGAGGAACACATGATCTTCCATGAAAGGCCTTGCAAGTTACAAATAAGAAGTTAAAAAGCATTAAAGGGAAGCTTAATATAGCCATACAGTGAAATCCAGTAAGCCAAATGTTAGCTGAAATGATAGATTCTGAGTTTGTGCCAAAAGCCATCTCTGCCCTCCTTCTTCTAAAGATATCCCTCACAGGTGGCTTGAATGTATTTTTGAGGCTATGGCGGGGCTGTAGATTCCATACATGCTTTATTGACTGAGTCAGTCTTTGTGTAACTTACACATCCATAGGTCAGGTAGAAAGGGAGATGCATCACTGTGTTGCCTGCAGCCAGTGTGAAACATGAGTCAAGGCAGTTATTTATATCTGAAGTCCAGTACTTTGTGCTGGGATGCAATGTAAGACTGAAACACAAAAACAACAGTGACCATGTCACTGCACTTTCTGAAGCTGATTCCTCACTCCTGTAGTTCCTGTACAAAATGTGGGATGGGAAGCTCTGCTGTCCTGTGGTGCTGGGAGATACCCAATCGACACTCACCCCTTCCTGGTCTAGGAGAGAAAATACTGTGAGCCAGGCAATCAGGGCACAAATTTACCGAGGACCATGATGTGTGAGAGCACATCACCTTTATCAGGAAACTGGCTGGCTGAGCAGGAACACACAAACTGCAAGGCTACGTTTCCTTGTAGGTCTTCCACTGACTGGCATTTTTCATGATGCACAACAGATAACATGCTGAAAAAGCTTGATGTTCCAGTCTTCTGAAAATTACTAAGGGTTTTGCAACTCTGCCCATATTATCAGCTTCTTCTGTGTAGCACTTTGGAAGTGACTCTACTGTTACAGCTCCCGTACTTTTCTTATAAAAGCAGGATTTACCATATTAATTTCCCTTTATCATGCAATATAGCTATAGCAGGACTTATTTTACACAAGGGAATGCCAAGTTATTTTCTAGGAAGAGATATTTGAAATTCTTTGAAAAAACATGAAATAAAGGAAAAAATATTTTTAAAAACAGATGGAAGAAAGTTTGATTTCTGGCCTCTTTTTCAGTTTAAACTAGGGGGGGAAAAAGTGCAAGAGACAAGAAAAAGAACACTATCTCCAAGAACTTATCTGCATAGGACAGTTATGAGAAGTCTGTGCCACGTACAGAGGATGTATCTCTTACGGTTATGTGGGGATTCTCTGAGGATGAGAAGCTGGGAGCCTCCCGATGTGCAATACAAAAGCAGTTCCGGTGGTTTGGAACGATTTCTACTTCACTGGGTCATTAAAGGATAGGCGCTATGATTGATGCCTAAATGCATGCATCATGATTGCATAAAAAAGTTTTGCATGACTCTGCTGCCTTTCTGTGGTTTCCTGGCAGCACTGAGTGGCTATGAGCTGTAAGCAGAGAGGAAGGCTCCCACAGAATCCAGAGCAGCCTTCTAGGGAGGGAAGGGAAAATCCCCTCCTTGATTCCTCACTTTCTTACGCCCAGTTTTTTTGTGACAGCAGCAAATGATGACTCCTACATGAGCCAGCATGACACGAATTTTGTGTGTAAAAGGTTCATTTCATAGTTATGTACTTTAGCCAATGACTACCTAGGGTTGCCTGCAGAATACCAAGTAAATCCTATACAGTACAGCTAATATTAAACTGTTCTCCCACTACTGCTGTTTAAATCAGTCAACCCAAACGCATAAAATTTAGCCTACTATATCTCACACATTAGTGAGTTGACAGCACTTTGTATTACTTATGTCTAGGGCTGGAGACTCATGAAGTTCCTTTAGCTCTTGAAAGCTCTGTGTAATAGCATATTTCAAGGATGAACTGCTCAGCCTCTGTTTATCCCCTGCATTTGTGAAAGTGGCATCACTTACCTACTCTCTAAAAGCAGTTTTTGAAAGTGATTTAGTATCTACAAAATGCTTTGAAAATAAAGAAAGCACTGAATTTGTCGGATTCTTTCACTAGAAGGACATGGATTTACCTCAACATTTTCACCAAACTAGAGACTGCTTAAACAAATACAAGTAATTTCAAAAGTTGACTGTTACTTTCTAATAAGAGTTGACAGGATCCTCCTGAAGCTGAGGAGTCTCCTGCGTTTGCAAACCTCATCCTGAAACCTCTCCAGCTTGGAAAGACAGATTGGCCTGTTCAAGAGGGAGTCTGAATTGCAGTCCTCCTTCTTCCTTCACCGACCCATGCAGTTCGACACTGAGCTATGCTGTGCACAATGTAGTTACCAGACGTGCATTTTGGATAATGGAGGAATGACACAACTTTTGGGGCTGAAGAGGGATACTCCACTCTCAGCTGTTTGCAGCACTGTCTGGGAATGGGAGAGGGGAAAGCAGCTGCTGGTTGAGTGCCCTCTTTTCCTGGAGACTGCCAGTTGCTGCTATAAAGCAAAGGTGCCTCACACTGGCACAGACCAGGAAAATTCCACATGTTTATTGCTGCTGCTGTCCCTGAAAATCACCCAGCCCCTCGTGGCAGAAGTGAAGTGAAACAAGGAATATTTTTTATTCTAAATAACAGATGAGCTCTTTAGGAGGTTGAAAACTTCAGAGTGTACTTCAGACTTTACAGGAGGTCACAGCAGTGGAAGCCCATGTGGGTTCAGTGGTGTTGCTGTCTATCTGTGCAGTGTTCGACACTGGCACGGGGGCTGGCGACTGCAGACCATGCGGTTAAAATTTCAACATACCCTTTTTTCAGAACAGAGCAGTAACTTGAGCTTCAGCCTGTTGAAACCGGCCCACAAAGAGGCCTCACTCTCCACTCTGGTGTGGGAAACTGTGTCTCTGTCTCAGTGAAGTAGAGAGATGGCTCATACTGTATACAGCACATGATAGCGGAGGCTTACGACAAAAACTTTTGAAAAATTTGGTTTCACTGTGTTTCATGAACCAGTCTGTTAAGACAGGCTGCTACATCAATTTTCCTTGAAACAATATGTATATGGGCCTGAACTCAGAAGGTATATTCCTGAGAAACTCCATCAGTGACATCTTCATATAATCCCAGTGTGGATACTGAAAAGCTGCTAGGCAGAGAAATTTTCCATCTCCTTGCGCTGATTCTGTGGGAATTTTCCTTTGCTATGCAAGCTATGTAAACAGTAAGATAGGGTTTTGTAAATAACTCTCACACCTGCTGTTTTTCCACTTACGTTTTGGTACCGTAACATAATATTTTTAAATGGGCATCTGGTGCTTCAGCCAATCACCTCAGGACAGCTGTGGACACTGTCCAATTGTCTTTTGGAGCTAGGATATATAAATGATATTGTAAAATTAATAAATAATTCATTCTCTCGCGGGACTCGCTTGATGCTGCATCTCTGAATTCCTCCTAAGCCTGCTACACCCCAGGGTCATCTGGGGAAGCAAAATGCTCTGTGAATGAAATTCTTTTCAAACTATCAAGACTCACTGCGGAAGCAAAAGAAAAAAAAAGCTGCATGAAACATGCTCTTAATTTGGGAGTGTGGAAAAGGAAAGATCTACTTATTGGCCATCTCTGATAAGAGAGCAAAATATATTTGGAGAGGAAGATCATACCTTCCATGCCTGTTATATTAATCTTTCTCTACTGCTTTTCATTTTCATTTCTCAGTCCCTCTCATATCTAGGAAGGCTTCTTACCTTCACATGTAGTATACCTTTTATGCCTCAGTGTCAGGTTCAAAGACAAAGGCTCTCTTCAACCTTGGTATCAAATCTCTTCTTGAAGTTAACACATAATACTGGAACTATTAAAACTAACATTAATTTAACAAGTAACATTCTTCAGCTGCCCCATATGTCTGCCCACCTGTCCTAACAGCAAAATAAATGTGTTAGCTTAAACCAGCACATTTTAGCTTTTGTCTAGGTAAGCTAAGAACACGTGTGCAGCCAGTTATGGTGGCTTGGCTGCCTAGCGAAATCAGCACATTAAATTGCAGCTGATTGCATCCTCATCCTATAAACTGAAAAATAATTTCTTAAATCAGAGTTGTTCCAGAAAAATTTCTTCTTTCTTTCAAATCACATAGAAATAATGGTTTAGTACCAGCGCTTTACCCACAGAAACAGGTGCAGACTGAGTGGAAGTTTGTATTTGAGACTCATACATGTATATCGAGTACAATTTTAAACATGCATCAAATTTTTGTTCAATCATAAGAATGTATCTGATATTTATTTGCTGTCTAAAATTCTGTGACAACATTTTGGTGAAACAATGGTACTTTATGTGGATGACCATGGAATGAAATGGGTTACCCTAAACTAGGCAAAAGTCATTCCTATATAGTCTTTTATTTTTGCTATGGTAGTTTCATTGAGCTCTACCTGGAACACAGTATAATTTTATCTGGATTTAAAAAACAGACAGAAAAGAAATATCATTCAATCTCAATAAGTAAGTCCGAATATACATGAGTCTGCAAATCTTGATATGACATAAAATTTCTCACCAACAAAGAGAGGAGGATATTTCACCCAAGGAAATATTTAAAGCAAGTAGCATGCTAGATCACCCTATGGAGTGACCTGAAGCTCTAAAGAAACTAACCTAGACTCCGGGAACTTTTTACCCAATAGCTTCATGCTGACTCCGCTATCCAGCTCTGCATTTGGTAATAGCTCAGGCAACTCAGAACTGTGCAGCCTGAATGTGGCCTTTAAGAACACCTCAGAATATTTTTAGGTCTTTGTTTAAACTAAGACTTCACTGTAATCTAATTTCAAAGGACTCTTTTCTTATAAATCTGTCAAGAACTCCAGGACAAAAAATAAAATTTCTGGAAAGGGTAAATTCTCCTAATTTAACATAAGATACTGACCTTTATGAATATGGACCCACCTATTATCAGATAGTCTGAGACATCATTGCCATTAAAATATATTCTGATAAACAGCTTTGTACATAATCAAGTTGTAAATGACAGTTATAATGGCATGGGAAAGTGAAAAATACTGTCTGTTTTTTGAATAGAAGTCTCAGTTTACTTGAGTTTGAACACTCAGCCTATATCTTAGTTTAGTACCTAAAACAGACTCAGCAAATATTTAAAAGGAATTAAACTATTCCTTTTTTACTGAAGGACTTTATTTCATCAATGCTCTCTCCCATTTCTCATGAAAGCTCCAGTGCTTCCACTTCATCAAAAAAAGTGTTTCAAAGTGCTGCAATCCCATCCAGTTCTGGTAGGATAAATTCCATTTATTCCTTTTGGCCATTATTCCTGTTCACTTATTAATATGACTGAAAAGCAATAAACCAATTTCAGGTCAAAAACTAAACTGAAATTGGTGGTTAAGCATCACTGAGCAGCTTTCAGAGCTGCTGCTGGTGGTTGACTATGATTAGATTTGCTTAATGACAGGAAGATATTTATGAATGATTTTTCATATAATTTTATAGTTTATCTGAAATTTTTAATTAATAATTTTAATTAGGTTTAGATGTTTGCACACCACTTTTCAGGGCACTTCAGTTATTCCAGTTGACAAAAGAAATTGATCCAATAAATGGAGCATTCTGAAAATAAGGGGAAGTGGTACAGGACATAAATTTTAGCTCTACTGTTTAAAACACAAGCCATTCTGTTATATTAATTTTTTTAATTACATCAATTTTCTGAAAAGAAAATTGCATCTTTTCCAGGCAAATACCAATAGTGCTTGATTTATTATAATTTCCACAAATTTATATGGAAGATCAAAATTTAGAACAGATGAAAGGGACAAGTTCTTTTTCACTGGTATTTTCATTGTAGTGCATCTTGGATTTGACCTCATTCTGTCACTCCAAAGAACATAAATATTACTGAAGAAAACAGACTAGCGATATTCTTCAAAACTGTATAAATATATTCCATATTACCTTATGTATATGCGACTCTTGATCTTCCTCCACTGCAGCACTGGTGTTATTGTTACCATATGGTTGGCCATGTGCCTTCATTTACCGTGGTTCAGTGGTCCAACAAACATGGGAGAAAAAGATTGGAATCACATTCAATGCATATAACTGATGAAATAAGGATATGTAGCAGAAAAAGCAGTGAGCCAAAGAAGAAAAACTTTCTCCGAAGGACATTAGAACATGCCAAAAAATAAGGAATTTCACTTTTGACGACAATTCTAATTTGTGAGCAAACTCCAGTGGCTATAAGGACAATGTGTACTTAATGCTTTCTGTTTAGCCCTTATGTTCCAGGTTTTTGGCTTTGCTTTGCAAGAATGGCTTAATGAGGGAACCGCTTAAAGTGATGAAATATAGGATATTCTGATGCCCATCCAGTGATATATAACAAAGCTTGCCTGCATTATATTATCCTTTGGTCTATGGATTAATCCTGGCAGTTGTTTTCTAGCAAATATCAGCCTTTGGTGGATCATGCTGAATCATTTACCTTGAAGTATGGGTTTCATTGTCATTCAACTAAACAATAATTCTTTGTTTACTTAGATGGATTCAGGCACTGTAAGTTACCCAGAGTATCTACAGAGTGAATTTTAGAGTATTATTTCTGTGAAACAGTTGTGACAAATGCATGAAACGCACGTCTGTATTCCTTTAAGACTTGGGGTGAAATAAACTCAGTTTACCACATCTAAACATTATGTTGCAACTATACCCACTTCCTCTCATCATCTCCCTCCAGCTAGCCCTCAAGCCAACCAAATGTCCTCATCTGAAGTGAACAGAAGATTCTAATAAAAACCAAGAATGTGTCTATGCTATACTAGTGCAAGGCTAAGCCAGCAGGATGTTCACTGTAATATCCTTTATTGCCTGGGTTTAAGAGTTTGGATCTCTGTTACATGGTTATTCCCAATGCATCCCTCTCAAAACAGAGCCCCTCTAACCACTAACTTACAATATGTACAGGACACACATTTCTGTTGCAGAACAAATGTCTGAGGAAATGTTTTTCTGGGGAGGGGTAAGGGCTGAACGTGGGTGATATGTACATAGAAGATGTGTAGATACAACTGATGATGTGATTGCTAAACAGAAAACAAATGGAGAGGAGTCACTCCAAAATGAAACAGCTAGCTCAGGAAAATCAGCTTGCATAGCTCTGAGAAGGTCCATGGCCGACTTGGGGTCCATATTTTCTGTCAAAAGAGTGCACAAGAAGTAAAGAAACATCAGGATGCCAAAATATAATGGCAGTCCAGTGTTTAACTGCTGCTGTTGAGATGGGTCATGACACATACATACACTGACAACTTCAGGTGAAGAGCTCATCTTTAATACCACACAGCGTCTTTTATAGTTCCTTAGCTGTTTACATAGTTTTGAAGCACAACAAGCTTAATTCAACCAATCACCACTCACCACTGGGTGAACACACAACAATCACACAGCATGTTCTTCTGCCTCTGATTCAGCTATGCCTCTTTCCCACAGTCCTTCTCTAGCCAAAGTAACAGGCCTGAGCCATGATTTTACAAAGGCAACAAGGCCTTCATTTTATAAGGTTTTACCTGTATGCAGCATTTAACTATGTGTACAGCCTAGTACGTTATCCTTTTCTATTATTATTGTCACTGAAAAGGAATCAGTTGCATTTGTCTGATCCTCATTGCACTCTACAAGTGGAGGGGAAGCAGAGGGGAAGATGCTGAACTCGGCTCCCTGATATCCACTGATAAGAAGCATGGACATGATTCAAAACTTCACCTGAGGAGGCTCAGACTGGATATTGGGAAGTATTTATTTACCAGGATGGTGGTCAAATACTGGAACCAGATTCCTAGAGAGGCAGTTGGTGCCCCAAGCCTGTCAGTATTTGAGAGACATTTGGACAATGCACTTACTAAAGTGGTTTAACTTGGTCTACCATTAATTGGTCAGGCAGTAGGACTAGATGATAGTTGTAGGTTCCTTCCAACTGAAACAGACTGGTCTATTCTATTTACTTAGCCCTACATAGCTCTGAGTCATGCCAAGACAATTCTGACCTTGGAAAACAGCTCAGAGGCATTATAGTTACAAGATTTTATCCCACTGAACATTTGTTAGGATGAGGACAAGGGGATATCATGGTGGAAATTCCCTGCAGTGCTTCCCGCTCTTTGCTGAACAATGTCTGAAGAACTAGAGGTGAATGCTCTTGCATGAGACTGTGCCAGGATAGCAGGGATGTGCTGTGTGTACAAGCTAGAAATGAACCCACTGGCACGGAAGCAAGCTCAAGGAACATAAAAGATGTAATGACAACTGTAGGCCTTGACTTCCTCGCTGAACTTGATAATGCCTGCAGTTCATTGACTGCAAAGGCATTTTTACTGTCTAAGTGTCATTTGTCCATGGAATGTCTGTGTCTTGTATGCATTCCACATGGAATGAGAGTAAGTAAAGAAAAATCTGCTGTAATTTTTAGATAGCTGACAAATATTGGTGAGTTTGAGTTAGACAGTACTTTTTCTCCCTTGTTTTCTGTATGTCTATTGTTGCAGTTTATTAATTTTTGTTAGCCTTTTAGTCTCCAAGAGATTAAACGTAACCCGATACCTTCATGCAATGCTTCTTCCATATGTATATTTAAATATCTGCTTTTACTTCACAAACAGACACTACTATGGAAGACAATACACGTTTCTGAAGATAATGAGAAATGAGAACTGAAGTATTAAAAGTGGGACAGTTGGGTATGACAATTTGTGGATGCTAAGCAGGTAATGGCTAGGGCCATAAAATAGAGGTGCTCAAGTGTTAGACTATGCAGATAAAGAATATGGAGGAACTGCTGGGTTTTGGCTAATGAAGAGCTCAGTTTCATTTTCTAAAGCTGGGCCGAGCATGCCAGAGTCCCTTATATTGCACTGCAAATACTGAGGAGCAGCAAAACACAAACTCACTAAAATGAGGCCCCACAAGGAAAGGAAAACAAACAAAGAAGGGAGCCACACAGGAGTTCCATAGTCCTGATGTTGTGCTCTATTTTACAGTGAAATGTAGCAAGTTCAGTTTTTGGGGTTCCTACTGAAAATTCAGGTTACTCCAGCTTGTGCTCTTAGCTGGCAATATAGAACAACAAGTTATACTAACGGGTGCATGAGGATAAACAATATTTCCTTGCAGGGAGACACGGTGTCCCAAGACTGAAAACAAGCACTATAACTGGGGAAAAGAAGAAATGTTAAACAACTTGGAAGGACCTGGATAGTCAACAGCAGGCAGTATTACTAAGTCTTGTCCTACCTTTAATCACACCACCAGTTTCCCCCCAGGCACACTGTGTGCTGTTTCATTTCACCTTTTTCACCTAGATACCTTCAGAAAGAGTGAAAGAATTCACTGAATAAAAAATGTAAACCACAGTAGGATCCTAAACCCCTCTTTTACCGACATCCTCACTTTAGCAGTGTCCTGGATATACTCATACTTCTCCTCTTCATGGACATAAACCTGACATTCTTGGCTGCACATGTCTTCTCTGAAGTAGGAGGGGAATTGCCTCCTAACATTAATTATAGTCAGGGAAATAAAGGCATTTCATTGAAAAATGAGAGCCCTGGGTTTGAAACATCTTACTCTGAGAGATCAAGAACCTCATCTAACCTACTGTGTCTAACTCCAAGGCAGAGGGCAGCTGCTCCCTCCTCACCTTAGGTCAAAGGTTTTTTTACAAACAGCTATTGTGAGCTGCCAAGCTGTGAACTTTTAGCACACACTTTTAAAATGAAAAATGTAACGTGCATTTGTATCTCTGTTACACAGGACTGGTATTTGCAATGTTTCCTGATGCTTGCACCAGGTCATTGGTGAAAGCCCCAAACACTGTCTTTGCTTCCCTTGGACAGTAATTGCATAATAAAACAGGTTTCATTTTTAGGCAGTCATTAATTTTATGTAATATTTAGTGCAAAGTTACTTTAATTTCATATTTGAATCATGCTCCCAGTGACATCTACTGCAAGCATCTCTTATTAAATATATTTTTATTTCTATTATTGTTTCTGTTCCAGGGATGAGTGAAGGACTAGTGGCTCAGGTCTCCATTTTCCAAATTTGTTTCCTACAAAAAAACCTAGAAGGACTTTACTGGGAACTGAGTTGGAAATTCCGTGTCTGTAACTGGGTGTACTGCTGGGTGGATCCTGCCTTCAATCCCCTGCTTCCTCGACGCAGTTCACACCCACATTAGAACAACCTCGCTCATGCAAGCGTGCGTACTTCCCCTGCCAGGAACGCTGTGTGACCATGGAGGAATGGGAGGAATGAGTCCTCTTTTCACACTCGATTTAGTAATGTATTACCAAGAAGCAGCATTTGCCACTGGAAAAAATGCCTTACAGTAACAAATCACTCAGATTCCTGAGGGACTAGTAGGAAAATCTACCATCGAAGAAGACAGTGCATCATATATTGTCATGTGAGCACTCACCCTTTCATTTTGCAATATTGCGTAAGCGTAGCACACAAGTAGCCACTGTGTGATATTTCAGATATAATGTCATGTTTTGAAACCTACTCAACATACTTTCTATTTGCTGGATTTCATCCTGCAGTTTTAGTCTGTTATTACTAGGAAAACATGCTGAAACTTACACAAAAAAAGTTTAACTTTCTGTTCTTATTCTCTGACAAATCCGTTACACATTTCCAGGTTGTACAAGTAGGTGTATGTTGAATTCTCTGTTAAATATTTTTAGTTCTTTGGGGAAAAGAATTCAACAGCATGCATTATGCATCAGTTTCTCAAAAAAAATGGAACTGAATAAATCCTGAGACATCCTGAACTACAGAAAAATTGACTATCCCTGTCTAGTGAAAGATCTGGGGAACCCAAACAGACACTGTCTCCCATGAACCTGATTATTTCATAAAAAAGTTTTTCAGCCATGAAAAATAGCAGGATATGGGTATGGGATATGGGATATGGGATATGGGATATGGGATATGGGATATGGATATGGGATATGGGATATGGAATCAACTGTCACTACAAGTCACCAGCCATATTTGAACCTATATCTCCCCAAGCAGAACACCAGTATGTTCAGGGAGAGGAGCATCTTTACCAGTTTCTATTCAGACACTGAGGGTATTACTGAGATTTAAACACCTTTTCAACTTGTGATACACAGAGATGCTTAATGCCTTGGAGGGCTACAGAGCCTAAAATGAAAACACTTTTTTAACAGAAGTTAAAAAAACCCGCTGTGGATTCGAAATTCTTTATTTAAGTTATTTTACATTCACCAGTTGTTGAATCAGGATCTGCTTCTTCATTGGTTTTTGAGATGGACTTACCAACTGGCAGGGAGATAAATGTGTCAGTCAAAATCTTTCAAGAATATCTGTACTCAGCTGATAATTACTTTGACAGCCAACATCTGGCTTGACACATAAGAGAACAGGTTAGTAAGACTGATTGTGCCAAAAGATGTTCTGAGGACAAATGATGCCTTGTGAGTATTGGGAAAAGACTGAGTTGATGTTTCATTCAGCAATAGGAGGTACTTGTGTGTGAAGTGTACTTTATAGTATTTCAACCAGACAGATTCTTGCCTTCTTTTTCCCAGAGGAATATGAGGATATCAACAATTCTGAAAACAGGCAGAACAAGGGAAACAGTAGTAAACGTATAGACCTATTCTGTTTTAATGTAGATTGTTAGATACTTACAAGGGGTTGCTAACAAAGAGTAGCTTCCCTCACCAGATTTCATGCACAAAATTAAAAACAAGCTGATAAAATCATAGCCTTTGAATACATATCCATCTCTGTCTCTCAATGACCATTGTAAACCAGACTAGCAGTCTTCAGAGAAAGGGTGGTCCATTGCAGGGAAATTAAGTTCGTTGATACGTTTCACTGGGAAAATCTTTTCTCTCTTGATTTTTTTTTTTAAAGAAACTTATCAATAGATTAAATCCACCTCCGAGGATAACAGTGATGAGCAAATTAATCTTGCTGGATGTGTATACTTTGGATAATGAGGGCTTCTTTGTTTAGGAGAATATTCACAGTAGTTGGGTCTGTTATTAAATTTGGCGTTGTTTTTGGTTATAGCTTGTTTATGTTAATTCTTCATCCTTAAGGGGAAGATCGAAGGCAGAGATTCCAACAGTCCCTGCTGGTTATTATGTCTTGTGTTTCATTCCAATTACTTTAGCAGATTTATTGTCAGGAAGACAGATGCAAAAAAATAATGCATAAAACCTTTCTGCCTGTCAAGCAGTATTGCTATTTCCAGGCACAAAAATAAAAGAAATTAACAGATTCTTAGTAACTGAACATGAAGAGGAGTAGCTCAGTAGAGCTGTTCAGTAGGAAAGACCAAGGCCTGCATTTTCCCATGACTGTACTTCTTACTAGAAAATTGGACTAACAACATCAGTTGATAGTCACTTAACATGATGGGCCAAATGTAACTGATTCTTGCAACATTTTAAAAAATATTTTTATTATGTTGCTGTTACTTATCTGTATTTTTATTTTAAAATATTTATATTTTAATCTTATTCATTCATAAATTCTTCACTCACCTGACTCTTGGAAATGAGTTGAAAATCCATTGTAATGAAGAAGAGTTACAAAACCCATTGCCTGACCAGAACTGAGGGCTGTTATTCAAGGGGAAAACAAGTAAGGAAAATCCTACTGATCTGGAAAAGTGGAAGTGTTTAACATTTATGAATGCACTGGACAGCCTTCTTTAGATACTCTTCCTTCATCACTTTTTGTCTATCATACAGCCATAAGTCCCAGGTTTTACCTCTTCAAGTGGCAGTGAGAGAGCACCGTGCACCAGATATTCTGTTATGTTGTATCCTGAGTGGCTGCAGAACCTTGCAAGAAAGAAGGCTGGAGAAGGTGAGGAACTAGCACAGTTTGTCAGTCTTGCAACTTATTCTCTGAATATGTCGAGGAGGTTCCTGAAGAACAGCAAGAACTAATGAGCCACAAGTTCATTTTGTTATTATTACGAGCTCCTGGGCTTTGTGTTCCCCACTGTGTGGGGAAAAGTGCTCCACAAATATATGATCATAGTCCTGTACTCAAAGGGGAAGATGACAGATTTTAAAAACTGAATACACAAATAAATAAAATCTAAAGACAAAACAGAAGCACAGGAGATAGGTGACTTATCCAACATCACTTGGAAGATGCAAATAAATCCCAAGTTTCATTGTAAACTCCTTGTCCATCAGATCATACAGTGGTGGGTTGCCCTTGGCTGGCTACCAGGAGCCCACCAAGCCGTTCTCACTCCTCCTCAGGAGGGCAGGGGAAAAAAATAAGATTAAAAACTAGTGGGTTGAGATAAATGCATTTTAAGAAATAAAAGCAAAGTCTGTGCACAGATGCAAGACAAAGGAAAAAGTTTTATTTTATACTTCCCATCAGCAGGAGATAGCCATCCATTTCCTGGGAAGTAGGGCTTCAGTAATTATAGTGGTTGCCTTGGAAGATAATCACATAAATAATGAATGTTCTCTGCTCCTCCTTTCTCTTTGCTTTTTTTTTTTTTTTTGCTGAGCATGACATCATATGGTATGGAATATCCCTTTGGTCAGTTTGGATCAGCTGTGCTGGCTGTGTCCCCTTCCAGCCTTTTGCCTATCCCCAGCCTGCTGGCCTGTGGGAGTGGGGGTGGAGGGAGCCTGGATGCTGTGGGAACAATGCTGAGCAGGAACTAAAACACTGGTGTGTTCTCAACACCACTCTAGCTACAGCTACAAAGCAGAGTACTGTATAGGCTGCTGAAAGGAAATTTAACTCCATCCCTGCCAAACTTCTTACATATAGTAAACAAAATGTACACCTTGAGGCCTTTTGGAGCCAACAAAATATGTTAACAAGGAGTCAAACAAAAGAGCAGGTAACTGGAGCGAGAGAAAGGTGGAAAAATTTATTTGGTTTGCTTTTCAACTGTCCAGGAAATAATTGGAAAAAGAAAAGGAAATCTACAGGTTGCATATGATTTTGGACGATGATTTTCCACCTTTTTCTTTTTTCAGTATGCTGAGCCTTCCTCTGTTGTTAAGTGCATCTGCACTAATTTGTAGGACACGTTTCAAAATCTGTTTATAGACTGGCCACAACAGAATGACACCAAATTTAAGAGCATAAAAGCAGTAAATCTAAGAATGATGCCATTGTCATGAAAGAAGACAAATACTCAGATACACAAAAGACTCTGCAAACACAGGGCCTCTGTAAAAAAGTTCTCATGTTCATTTTGCAGCTGTTAAGAACTGGAATCCTTGTAATCTTATTTCTACCTTCTTATCTTAACAGTTTAAAAGGACCAAGTCTTAGTTCTTTCACAGTCTTTTGTGTACAAAAAGCCCAGTTCTGAGTCTATCTCTCTCTATTTGCTGTTGGTCTGAATATGCAAGACCATCTGCACCCTAACCCTTTCAGGGGTCCACAACTCAAGGTTAGTCCACAAACTAATTACCCTGGGATCAAATCATATCTAGGAACAAAAACTTTGTGGTTGCCAGGCTTTCTTCTTCAGGGTTAATTTCATTTCTTATATAGGGATGTTCAAAATACCTAGAACACTACCATTTTAACCAGTTCTCCTAAAACTGTTTTCATAAAAGGATAGTTGCCAGCATGCAACAATTACCCAAGCAGCTCAATAGTTTTGTCCTTTCTCAAGAAACTGGGTAAAAAATCTTCCCAGACACAAAAGGAGCGTGTCTGTATTGTTGTCACAACCTGGTAAATCCTGGAGGCAGAAGCTCCCTGCTGGGATCACAGCTGCACATTCATGACTTAGCCCATAGTCCTCTGTTCTTCTGCAGCTCAAGGCAGCCAGCCCAGAGCCAGACACAGCCCTGCATAGCACTGCCTTGGCCTGGGGTTCCCAGGGCTCCTGTCACCCAGCCATCTCTGGTATAATGATTTAGCTCATTGTGTTTGTATGGGCAACATATAAACTCATTGTTCTTGTATGTTTGTATAGTCCTTTCCCAAACTTATGAACTTCCTGTAATCAATTAATTAAATTTTTGTTTCACTTAATTTGTGTTTTTGTGCTGTGACTCTAAGAGGTTCAACGCAGAGTTTAGAGCCTCAGAGGAGTTGAAAATAAAAACAACAGTGAGTTACATTTCTTCCTTCCTAGTCTTGGATTTTTCCAGCATGTTTGGAGCCACCTGATATGGCTCAGTCCCGACTGCTGCAGCTCTAAGGAGTGTTCTAGATGGACTTGACAGGGATGAAGGAGTTTTCCTCAAACACAGTTCCATTGGAGCTGAACTGGTAAGATCCCGCAATAGGCAAAATATTCAAAATCCTTTACCATGCATAAGAGAGCAAACTTTATATCTTCTCGCTTTCTAAAGCAGAGAATAGGTAAAATAACCAAATGGGAAGAAAGAAATACATTTCAGGTATTTATATATTTAGACAAGACAATAGTGAAGATTCTATGAAAGTAATGTCCTAAGATTGTTCCAAACAACATGTACCATTCACATATGGAAAAAGATCTCTGTCTAATGGTTAAATTGAGACTAAAGTTCCAGCATCTAGGATCAGAAAAATGCACTTCTTGATGGTTGTATAGCAAGAGACCTGAGGAGGTCAAATGCCTTGTCCCTCTGCAAGAGACAAAAGAGCCCAGAAATCTTAAATTTTTGTGTAGCTATAATGTCCAAAAATTTACAGCTTCTCAGGCAGAAAAAGAGCCAAGAAAATGAAATCTTTAAGGCCCATTTCAAAGTACTCACAGGACAATGCGTCCTGCCGCCAGGCTCTTGCCTTTGCAGTTGTTCCAGGCTGCAAGGGCAGAACTGAGCAACTAAATCTGGGGCTCTGCACTGGACAGGATTCAAAAATGTCACCCTGTTGCCTCATCTCATCATTGTGAAGGGAAACTTATTTTTCTGGAGATGATGAGCACCTGCAGAAGCTATTGTCTCTAATGAAAGCTCAGACAGACACAATATTTGATGTCTCAAGTTTGGCATCCAAAATAGTTCATATCGAAGTTGAGAACCTTGAATTAATAGGTACTTCTCCAAACATTTCTCCTAAGGGTCACAATTTCTAGGTTTTCAAAATCCTAACCTATTTTAGCAAGTATGTTACAGCCCTTGGTTGAATAAAACTTTGAAAACAATTGGTGTATGTTTTTAAATAGGCAAGGGAGAAAAACAGTTTCGCTCAAACACAAGACAGAGCAAAGGTCAGGAAACACTTTAAGGAAGTATTTTCATGTTTTTCCCAGGAAGACACATTAATTGAAGTACATAACCTAGTAAACTCTAAAGTTATGGTAAAACAGGGGAACATACACTTTTCAATGAATCCATAGGCAACAAAGCTGGGGGAGATTTGTTTTTGTTACTCAGACAGGCCACAGAAAAGAAATAAATATACATCCTACAAGAATTGATAGAACATCCCAGGTAACAGTCCACCTCTTTGTATGGCTGTTATTCAGAAATATGTACAGGACAAGCAATAGTTGCAGGGTACACTAATGGCACACCCTGGCACAAATAAAACTGAGGAGGCATTGCCACGAATATATGCCAGAATAAAGAAACTCTTTTCATGCTTACTGCTTCAGAACAGATGGAAGTTATTGACTAACCTAAATTGCTTCTCCACTTGCACCGAGGTTGCTCAGAAGACTGTACTGCTGTTTTTCTAGGAAAAGAATATGTTGCAATATGCAATAGCTGTCTAAGTGCATTGATCAGGTCGTTTGCAATTCAGGTGTTAGCAGTTAACTGTTATGTTCTTTATGAAAGTTCCCAAGCAAATGAAAAAGGACAATTATTTTTCATGAGTTTTGGTGTTTTTTTTCTAGTGAGGGCTCTTCAAGTCAAATTGATTTTTTAAAGGAGGATTTTAGCCATAAAAATTTATAGGGGGTGATTTCAAAACATTCCTAATTGTAAGGAATTAATACATGATCTGACACATGTTGTGGGCCTTGTTTACAGAAGCACTGTAGAAGGACAGGGGTGTCTCAGTGAGTCATGAGCACAGAAGTAGTCTTTCACATAATGGAACATAACAAAGAGCAAGAGAGTGGGGTTTGGAGAGTGTCTGTATTTACAGTCTAGAAATTGTGGTGACCAGTAGGTAGTTGCTGCTGCATGTGCATAATCAGACAAAGTGCAGTGAATAGTACCTAATCTGAATGTTTCTATTTGTTGGAACACTTGAAATGGGAAGAATGAAAGGAGCTCTTTTTCTTATCCGTCTGCAATTATAGGGTTTAGAGAAAGAGGAAATTGCTTATGAGGGAGGAAAAGACTGAAGCAAGGAAAGAGACAGAATACCAAGGAGCAGAAAGGCAATGCTAGAGGACCAGACTCAAATCAAAGAATGTTTCAGAGTGCTGAAAAAACAAGCTCAGGGAAATGCATGCCCCTCAGTTCTGTGAGATTGTATTAGACTTCTCAGGACAGACATCTATGCGTGTTTTATATTTCAAATATGTACTGCAATCAGGAAGGCTGACACTTTAAGGGTAGAAATCACCTTATGGATGAGTTTCAAAGGTGGAAGTTTAAATTATGGGCAAATTTGGGGAACAAATCAGGCTTCAGGGCCAAGGATGGCAGTCTTACATTCAAGAAGGCAAAACCTACTTTGGGAGGTAAACTGAACTGAGATCTTCTGAGATCCAGGAGCAACTTGGATATCCAGCATAAATATGTGGAGTGAGACCCAACACAACAGTGTGGCAAGGGCAGAGTCAGCAAGACCCTAACACTAAGGGAGGACAGGAGACACTATCAGGTCTTTCTGCATTCATTTAACCATCTGAAGGCTTCTACTCCTCCATCTATAGCCTTGTGAATAACTTCTGTGAAACCTGGCAGAGGTCCCAGCACTGCAGACTGGCTGCTGGCCACCATCACGGGGGAAGCCAACCATGAGTGATGCTGTGGCCATCTTTTTGTCGTGTTTGGGTCTGAATTTTGCTTATGTGTTCTACACTCTGACTCAGTTTTACTGGCCTTTCTTAACAGGAAACTTTATTATTGGTACCTTTCTCATGATTACTAGAAATAGCTGTGCTTCCTATTAAAGCTTTCAGATTCCTTGTATTTTTCAGTTTGTCCTGGTTCGTTTACCTTCTCCTCCTCCCTTTTTCAGTGCTGCCAAGTACCTTTGCTTCTTGTTGGATAAGTAAGCAGAACCAGATGCCAAATGAGGCTCAAGGGGACCAGGAAAGCTCAGCTGCCTCCTCCTAACCCTGAATAAGGCAGTTAATGTACGCATCCCCTTTCAGAAGAGAACTGAGATTTTGTTACATTTTGGAAACCAATAGCAAAGTCTGTTCAGCTACAGCTTTACCCCAGGCCACCTCCAAACATTACATGGCTATTGGAGTGATCAAAACAAAAGCAAAATAAATAAAGAAAAAGAATCATCTCTGCCCTATTGAGAATTTCTATTAAAAAACTGGAAGCCCTTTCCTTTGCTGATGCTTCAGGCACGCCTGCAACAATAGAGTTGGAAACACTTTCTGATCTAAACCCAAAGGCACAGCTGTCCTGTTGAAATCAAACAGTGGGGCACTTTCTGTTTGTTTTTAGTTAAAAAAAAATAGTCTATATATTGCAGTTAGCAATATGATATATTTTTCCTTAAGTGTGTTGTTTCATACTTACATAGCAAGGAGGCTTTTTAGAAAACCCTAATTTAGCTGAAAGAGAAAAGCAGGCTCGTTTCCTTTCCTGCGAAAGGGGATTGATGAGTGTTTATGCTGAAAACACCAATAAATCTTCAGTTCTTTCTTTCCAGTTCCTTACGTTCTGTTCCCCAAAGGTTCTGGTTTTACAGTACAAGGGGAGTGCATGGGGTCCTTAAACTTTAAACACTTTTACAGTTTGAAGCTAGGGGTAATGGTTTTTTGGCCTCCTTCCCACAATTTCTTCCAAACGTTGCAAAAAGGTTGCATGCTGCTCCTTCCTTTAGCAAGACTGTTTACAGGGTCTGCTGTTAATTCATAGTGCAAAGTGTTTTCCTTTTTTTTCTTCCACAGCTGTAAACTCAAGAGACCATGGAACATGCTGCAGAGAAGAGTGGTTTAATCCCCTCCAATTTGTGACAGAGCTAAACTATCTCAGTTTGAGGAACTTGTTTGTGTTTCTGCACCAAAGTCCCCTAAATGTGCTCCTATCAAAACCTTCCAAAAGTCAGGTGAAACATTCAAACATTTCTCATGGGGATATCTGGTTTCTGCTATGATGTGTAATCCAAAAATGCTGTACTTGAAGAGCAGATGCTCAGAGATCTATCAGCAGAGTGTATTAAACCAGGCCTTGGTTGGGAGGTTTGAACAAAAAATATTCCCCTTGACAGACCAGGGATCTCTTCAAACCCCTATTTTCTTTTGTCCTTCTGAGATCTTGATCAGGCACTGGCTTGGAGCAGGCCTGAAAATGGTTGGTTAGTGCATGCAGGAATCATTTATGTGTCTTTGTGCCTGCTGAACACCTCAACCTGCCTTCTTTCTCACTCTCCTTGGAAACACATAGATGTACATAGGATTTGTAATATGTAGGAGTTATTTAGGATTTCAGGAAGCTCAAGAATCATTATAGTTAGCCTTGCCCCATTTGCATGCCCGTTGAGAATAAAAGCATGCCATGCCAACCATGCAGGAGGTAGAAACGGAGGGAGTTTCACTCCTGACATGAGTTTGGTTACCTTTGTGTTGGTTCCTGCAGGTTAGCTCCTGCAGAAAGGCAGGGGCAGCTGTTGCCAGATGCAAGGTATGCCCCAGCTCATGACCTGGGCTCAGAAACCTGAACCACCACATCCTTCCCCCAGCAATACACACACCAAGCATCACCTGGTCTCTCACACTCCCTTTTAATTCAAGAGTACATTTGAAAGTGGGCAGGCTGACTCTGCCTTAAGGGACAGCACTTTATGGCTGCTTTTGTACTGCAATATTTAGTCACACAGCATGTTTTTGTTTGTAGTTGCAAAGTTTACAATTGAACCATATGGAGCAGATTTTATTTTACTTCAGTTTATCACCAGAAATCAGCTTCTCGGCACAGAGCCCAGCTGATTTCATATTCTCTTGGTTTAAGGGAAGCAATGTAGGATTCGCTGTCTGTATATTCAAGCTCTTTAATTGACATAAACAAACAGAAAAACATTGTCTAGCATGAGTGGATGTTTACTCAGCCTTGAACGGTGAAGCATATCACTATAAAAACCACACTATAAAAATAATCTGAGTTGTGATTGTTCTGAGGAATCCTGCAGCACTTACACAGTATGAGATAGAGTTATCTTTATTTTACCAGCACTCAAAACATGACTGCCAAATTGACTGAAAAATATCAGATAAATTGGTATGGTAGCTGTCTAAATGCAAAACCCAGCAGAGTCAACAACAAGCTCAGGGCTCACAAAAGAAGTTTTTCATTCCTGATGCAAAATTAATTCCATCAAATTTCTTCCATCTCGGAGGAATTAAATGGTACCCAGATTACCCGCAAATGACCATAATACTCCAGAAGTATTAACTAGCCACAACACTTTGTGGCAAGCTTCCCTTGAAATTCCAGCTTCCATGATGGTCAAGGCCAGGTATTTTGGATGAAGATGTCCAGCACAGAAGGATTTTTGTTTCATTCTCTGGTACTCCATCACACAAAAAGACAATTCTGCTATGTTTAGTGATGAAACAGCCCATAAAAAGGAAATATTTAGCAGCTTTAAAACACTTGCGTGTGTAAAGTATTTTACTATTGATTATATCTGATAACATTTTCTAGTATTTTGAAAGTGAATTGGGCCTTCCTGGCAAAGTTCAGGGCAAGATTTACCTGGCAAGTGCAGTGCTAGAGTGCTGGTCTGAATGGCACCCTGTGGCTGGATGGATTTGCAGTCCTAAACTAGGAAATACAACTCTCCACACAGTATTTGGAAAAAAGTAAACTGAGTACAGGACCCATGAAAACAAAGATGCCAACCTGGGATCAACCTGACCCACTTAGTGGGAAGCCCTGAGGAGGTGGATGTGGCCACGAGGAACGGCCACTTAATACTGGCTGATAGGAAATAGCTCTACCTATTCAGGAGTGGGGGTCAGAGTCCCTACCCAAAGTGGAGCAACCAATACTAGTTAGTCAAAAAAACATAGAATCACTGAGGTTGAAAAAAACCTCCAAGACCATTAATCCAACCATTAACACGTTCACCACTAAACCATGTTCCCAAGTGCCACATGCACAAGTTTTCTAAATACCTCCAGGGATGGTGACTCCACCACTTCGCTGGGCAGTCTTTTCTAAAGCTTTCTTTCAGTGAAGAAGTTATTCCTGGTGTCCAATGTAAACCTCCCCTGGCACAATGTGGGGCCATTTCTTCTTATTTTACCTTCTGTTACCTGGGAGAAGAGCCTGACCCCCACCTAGTTACAACATCCTTTCAGGGAGTTTTAGAGAGTGATAAGGTCTCCCTTCAACCTTCTTTTCTCCAGGCTAAACACCCCCAGCTCCCTCAGCTGCTCCTCATCAGACTCGTAGTCTAGAGCCTTCAACTTGACAAGTCCTCTATCTCTTTTCTAAGGAACATTTTAGGAATGTTTTTGCTGTATAAGGAAGTGCATTCAGATGTTCTGTGTTGCCAGATTTAAACATGCTCTTCTTCATTTTTAAACACCTACATGGGCTCATGCATTCTGTGCTGCCTGGGATGATGCTTGCAGGGCATTGCTGCACCCAGTAGCTGGACCAGTTAAATTGTCCAGTTCAAGATGGGGTTTTTTTGCAAAAACTCCCAATTGCCAGCGCATACTGAAAGAAATCTTGCAAATATAAAAGATAATCATAAGGTAGTGACAGACTGTTACAATGGCTTCAAAAGGTTGCTGCAAAAAATGAGCTGTCTATTTTAAAGCTGTTTTTGAATAGCTGTCTTCTTTCCCTAGGCACTGTATTGATTAGATTTTCAAAGGTGCAAAGTTCTTATCTCCCTGATTATCTCATCAGTGTTAAAATACTTGTAATGAATAATAAATAGCACATAGTGATTTATTCCTTTTTATTATTCCTGAATATGAGGGAAATAAAAAACAGGCAAATCCCTGGGGAATTCTGAAGAACTACAGTCACTGGGGTAGGAAAAGTACTTTACACTTTAAATCTCAGAGGGCCTTCAGAGGAGCTCTTTTCTGAAGAATACCTCCTCTTAAAGCCATGGGAAAGACTGTGAAGTGGTAGAAGTTACTGTGTTCTTGCAGTCTATTACCATTCCAGTACATCCTCCCTGAAAGGAGACATCCTTCTAGCAAGGAACAGAAGGAGATGTACAGGTAGCAAGTATTTTACAATATATCCCAGTACATTATGTAATTTCTTTCAGTATTCTGGGATGAACACTTCCTCACTTTCTCTGCTAAACAAACTCAGTTAAAAATAAATATCTGTAATAAGGAACCCAAATTCAACTCAGCAATCAACAGCATTTGATTATGCCCATCTATAAAGCTAACACTTAACTACCATTGAGCTGTCATGAGGAAGAATTAACATTTCAGCTTTATTGCAGCTCTTCTAAAGGACAGGTCCAAAGGAAGACAGCAGTGTTAAAAATGTCCAATCAATATTAAAAGTTACACCACATCATTTTCCTTTAACTCATGTTCCTAATATGAATTGGCCAATGATTTTGGCTTTCTCACCAATTGTGGTTTTTTCCTTCTGTGATTTTTAGAGGCTTTGAATGTTTTAAGAAGTGAAACAGAAGCCAGAAGAACTGTACAAGAATAACAGTGTTGTAGCAATTCAGCATTTTCATGATCAGCTGTTATTCATAGGTCTGCCATTTGAAGAAAATGGGATGGGGCCTTCTCCATCCTGTTTTCCAGGATAAGCAGCTATACATCAAGTTTTCCTAAACACAACATGGGCAGCTTTGAAGAAAAATTAACACAATCTGCTTTTTCTGGGACAAAAACCTGATTTTTTTTTCTGAAAAAACAGCTGTTTCAGGAGAGGAGGTGAATCACATTTTGTATGACAGGACATGACAAACTTACATTTCTATCAAACACTACAAAGCTGCTAGTGTGTCCTCAGTCCACTTTTAGTTCCCACCAGTGATTTCTGGAAAAAAAACTCCAGTGATCCAACATCTGAATAACATATCAAGTCAGGAAAATAAATTATGTATATGAACTTCACATCAGTTTCACCACAATACATTTCCCTCCATGTACAAGTCTTTATTTGTGAAGCAATACATCTGTGGTCAAGACTTTTGGTACTGTGAACAGACTTGTATTTCATATTAACTAAACAGAAATGCAGTGAAAATATACAGTTATTGTAGGCTAAAAGCAGTTTTATTTTCTCACTAATTTCTACTTTGTCCAATCCCTTTTTGCTGTTTTAAAAAAACACGTTTGATCACAGTGATATGACATCACACATGCTACTTCGTGGTACATTGGGTGAAATTCCACTTTTAAAGGTAGACTATATCCCATATTAGGGACATGCAATACAAAATTCATGTTAGCAAAGGCTCTTTCTAAGACTGGGGTAGTCATCAATAACTTAAAGGGCGTTTTCAGAGTTGCCTCTAAAATGTAAGCCAAAGACTGACAATTATAAAGAAAGATGAGTTTATATGAAATAGTTTTGAAATTGCCTATTGATAGGAAAAAGTCTACTTAGATCAAACCAAATTTAATGTTTCTTGGTAGAAAAGAGCTCCATTTATATGTAATGCTACATTATTTGACCTACAATATTAATATTAGAATTAATATTTTCATCACATTTTGGATATACCCTTTTACTTTTTAGAGCTTTAAAAAGAAAAAATAAGATTCAAAATTTAAAAAAAGAAGACCAAAAAGGTTTTTCTGGAAGGTTTCATTGTATTTTTTTCTCAGAATTTGTTTTCTTTGACCATGTCCTCTTTGACAAAGTTATCTGTCAAACTCAACTGGGACTGACAACTTGTCTCAACCAATCCGAATGTGTCCTATTTAGCAACGTAAAATATTTAAATGATTTCATCATACACAACATATAGTTCTACTTGGCCCAAGTAGAGTCCAGCAAGAGATCCCCTGGTAATTCTTTAAAAGGCTTCAGAAATGGCCTTAGGAGTCCACTGAGTCATGGGGTGTCACAGAAAGATCAGCACCCACATGAACCAACTCACTGTAAGCCACCTTAGTATCTCAAACAAATGAAATATTTTTGTATTTTAGAAATGAAACCAGCATTTTTATAAAGTGCACCCTGGCTGAGTTTAAACCAATAAACACTAATTCATCATATACAATAAACAAATCAAAGCAATTAAATACCCAAGCCAAACCATGAAGGCTCAGAGGTAATTTTATATATAAATGACTAGTGAATATAACAGTAATCAGGGTGTGCATTATGTAAACTAACATGGAATGTTTCGCAAAAATAAACTGTATAAGATGTCTATGCAACACCAAGAGGATCATAAAATGCAACTTAAAATCTATACAACACTAACAGAATTTCAAAGTGCCCTTGAAAACATAACAGAAGTGAAGATCAGCCTTTCATTTCTGTACCACTCTCCTGTCAAGAAAATATCAGTGCCTCAGCTAGCTATTTTTCTCTAAAAAATTACTCTCCATATTTTTGCTATTCACACGAAGAAAGGCTAATTTGGAAGTCTACCATTTCTCTGCCAGTTGTGGTTTTCCTCCCTATTAAACTTCAGCCAGTTTCATTCCCAATTCATCACTAGAGGAGGAAGAAGCTGAATCACAAAACATTTTTAGGACACAAACACCCCAAAACTTGTTCACGTTCTTTAAGGATGCCAAAAACAAGAGCATGGACACTTTCAGGCATATTTTCTTCTCACGACTTAAATGAGCTTGTGCTACTGCTCATTTGTCATGGTAATGTGGTGGCTGCTGTAGATCTCTGCTCCCTGCTTGTCATGAAAATATTCTCCAAAGTAATAATTTTCAAAAAATTCAACCCACACAGCCCAGATTTTTTATGCCAGACAAATTTTAAAGTTGGGCTTTTAGATGATGAGATTTCAGTTTTATGTTGAACTCCACCAAATATTAATAATAATAATAGTAATAATAAAAATAGTAATAGTAATAATAATAAAAGCCACGCACTCTTTTCAGGTTGCAGGACTGCTAGCTTTTGTGTCAGCCTTGTTTTGTATGTCCAGTGAAAGAGGGAGTGAAAATTGTGAGAAACAATTTTCAGGCATTACCAGCTTTGGTCTCAGCATGTAACCTTAACAAAGCAGGAGAGCAGCCAGCTATTTAGCATACCTAAGCCATCATGGACTGCACTAGAACGCTTGAACTCTTACGGAGCAGGCAGAGCTGCACCTGGTTGACAGCCATATATTGGACTATATGAAATTGATGGCACGTGGTAAATTATAGGCTTCTATAGGGCACATGTGTTAAATGTTAGCCCTGAGAGGCTTGTTAAGAGTGTTAAAACCCTAAAGAGCCCCTTAAAATAATAGGCTTTTATATTCATTGACTCTTGCAAGTACCACAGATTGCATCTTGACCTGTCCTGTCCTGGGGATATAAACATTAGAAGTAAGGAACTAAGAAAGGAAAATTTTTATTTAAGCCAGCCACACTTAAATATATATATTATTCTATCTTTTATTTTCCCATGGGATAAAATGGGCTAATTATGAATTTAACAGTGTTTATCATAATTACAAACAAAAATGTTTGCAAAACTAAAGGTTATAGCTACATTCAATAATAATGTATTCCTTTTGCATCTGAAAATCTAGCCATATTTACTTTTATTATAATAGATGTCAAATATTTAGCTAATGGAGTTTTGAAGAATGGAAGTTTTTTCCCTGCTATCTTTGTATATCTTTAGAGTGAAAACTGCTGGCAATTTACAGAGAAACAGAAAAAATACAAAAGCTTCTTAGACTGCTCTGTGTCAATGGACTTGAACTCTAAAGTTTGAAGGCATATGAAATCTTCCCCAACATCCCAGGCGTAGCAAGATCTTTTCACTCCTAGTTGCCTTCTTTGGGTACTTCCTTTTACCAGGAGAACCTTCTCCAGCCTCTGCACAGCGAGAAAAGCAGCCCAGTGTTCTCCAAGGGATGAATTGTTAAACAAAACACAACAAAAGCATTAGATTAGATATTTAGGTGACAACATTTTCACAAATTCAGGGAAGCTTCTTAAAGGACACTACAGAAATTGAGATATGGTGACTGGAGAAAGGATACAGGTCAAAAGCAGATGTCTCATAAAGGGGACAGAGCCTGTGAATTTTGGGCTGAGATTCATCTGAGATCTGAGGATAGAGGGGAAACATGACTTTTTATATATATATTCTTTTAATGACGTACTCTTCAGCAAATTATATGGGACGAGATCAAAATGAGCACATCTATGTGAAGTTTATGTCTGCAGGTCATCAATAATTCAGTGCAGTAGAGATATGACATGAGGCCTCCCCGAGTCAAGGAGGTGTGCATTCAGTGGGAATGCAGCACTGCTTTTAACAGCTACCTTTCCAAACCTGCTGGGTGACTTCATCAGAGACTGTCCACAAACTTTACCCACAAAGCCACAGCAGAGACCATCACGGTAATTTGAGTAACATCTAGTATCACTAATATCCAGGTGTCCAGTCTGAATATTTGTTATGAAATCATTGCTTAATCAACATCCTTTATATCATGTTCAGGGTGAAAATGACCAAATGTAGATTATGGTGTTATATGCACATCAGAAGTTAAGTTTTGACCCTACTACAGTCAGTGGCAAAGCATAGTTTCATTTCTTTAATTTCTTTCTCAGTTTTTTGACATCTGCATTTCCTGTTCAACCCGGTTGCTACCCAGAAAAATTACCTGTTGTCAGGAGATTTAAGGTATAACTTGTATTAACTTTGTCCTATGCTGATGATTAACTTTTACACAAATTAAGTTAGACTAGATGGAACCCATGTTCAGATCATCCAATGGTCAATGAGCAGAGTAAGGCAGCACTAGAAGTAAACTCAATGCTGTCCCAGAAAGCAGTTTTAGGTTGGCTTTAATTACACTAGAACTTTGGTATGGTTTAAAGAGTTCAGCCTTCAGGTAATTCATGTTGAGTGAGACAAAGCCAATCCATAATTAAGACATTCAGAAAAGTACTGTTGATCCACTTACTGTGTACTTTAATATTGTGTACTACTTCTGCATATTTTATTTTCCTTGTGGGAAAAAGTCATATTTCTGTAACATTTTCGGATACAGGTTATGTATCAGAGGTACAAGAGTTAAAGACTCAGTCTGGACAGCTCAGGCCCTGGAAGCTCAATCTCTCCTCCAAGGAAAATGACAATAGGTATTTCATGGAATCTACATGTTTCTTACAACAACGCCCACACTAAAGAGATTTACCACTTTTTTGATATACATATATAGTAACAGAATATTCAGATATAAACAAGTCTTGGGTAATGAGAGAAGAAGGGGACCCAGAGATCCTTAACCATCCCTCAGAATTCTGCTCCTTGTAGAGAAAATTTGCCCACAGCAGTCAGCATATTTGATATTGGCAACATTTTTTACATAGCTGGAATCTAGAAGCAAGCGGTAATACTGAAGTGATTGCCCGCAAGAAGTGGGTAACATTTCTTCAAGGAATTGAAATAGAACATTTTCTTCCCCTGAAAATGAAGTGTGGATTCCTCAGCACTGCATAACAGTTGAACAAAGTTTTTCCTTACAATAAAACATGTATTTGGATTTCACAATATCTCATCACTTCAGCCACAGCTGGTGACCATGCCAGGATCACTTCTCACGTATCATTTGCAATGTTTTCTTTCCAATTACTCCGGGGAGAGGAGGGGAGAGAAGCACGTGGGATGGAGCTACAGTTCCTAGTGAAGATTTCACAGTTAGTCTCTTTTTCACAATAGCACTACTCAGTACTACACCGTTGGAGTGCTGGTGAGAATTATACACTGAAGATCACTTTTGCCCTGTTATTAGTGGTTCTGTCAGTGTTTGGAGGACGTGATGGTCTGTTATAACAGCACTTCTTGCAACACCAACTATTAACGTAAGTATACTCCAACTGTGCCATACCAAAGGTCTTCCTAGATTGTTACCTTGTTCCCTACAGTGGCCAAAACAAAAGGGACTGTACAAGTTTAAAAATCATAATTCTTTTGGAAGACTCTTTTAGCTCCTAGCAATTAGTGGCTTTTGGACACGCTCAGTAAAACATTTCAATCAGGCTATTAATGTTAATGGCCTCAAGGACTGCTTTTAAACTAATTTCTCCTTTTGGCTCCAACGCTATCCTATCCATGTTTCCAGACTTTTTTTATACACTGAGTAGAAATCAAGGAAAAAACAACTACATCCTTGTATATATTTCTTTATGTAAAGAAATATATGTGAGATGAGATGCATTTTCACTCCGTGATGTAAAAGTTTACCAACAAGATGGTTGAAATTTCTACTCTGGTTCAGGGACTGCTACATGACTTCTAAGAGCCTTTTGCTGGCTTCGTAGCACTCGTTGGGATGAACTACTCAGCAGAAGAAAGAACAACAGTAATTAATATCTGTTTGAAACATTAGTCATTATCTTGTCTCTGGCTAAGCAAAACACACATCAGGCAACTTTTAGTGTAATGTTTTGCCTATTACAAGCATAGCCTCAAAAATGCAGATTTGTGCAACATTTTGACAAAGGAATGGTCACAACTGCAAAGATTATTTCTGTGGTGAGGAACTGCCAGTCAATATCCTTATCACACAACAAGGTATTTTACTTACGAGCGTTTTTTGCTTTTCACAGCCAGGACTGGTGGCAGGCGACAGCAACCTTGTAATGGCAGAGTTAAGGATCCCAGAAGAAGGGAGCAAAGCAAGAAAAAAAGGACCATGACTCTGGAGAGAGGATTTTGACCCATTTGGGGACCTGCTTAGCAGAGTCTTACAAGAGATGGTCCAGGAAAGCTGTTTGATTTTCAGGGATCATCTCCTTGGTCAACAAAAGTCCATCTGCTTGTACAGGAAGTCTGGCAAAGGGGGCAGGATGCCAGCACGGATGAAGAAGGAGCCCATGACAAAACCTGGACATTAAAAAGGAAGCCTACAGGAGGCAGAAGGAGAATCACGTTGCTACGGAGGAATACAGGACACTGTCTGAGCATGCAGGGATAGGATTAGGAATTCCAGAGCCCACCTGGAGTTCAGTCTGGTGAAGAACATGTGAGGTCAACAAGAAGGGCCTCTACAGGTACCTTAGCAGCAAAAGAAACGAGAGAAAAAGTGGGCATGCTGCTAAACAGTGCTGAGCTGGCTGATGCCGTTGCAAGGCCACTGTCCTTTACCTTTGCAAGGTCATGGCAGCTGAGGAGGTTCCTGAGGACTGCAGGAAGGTAAATATTTTTCCTAGCATCACGACAGACAAGAAAGGGCTGCCCTGTGCAGATCCAGAAGCTGGGCTTGATGATCCTTGTAGGTTGCTTTCAGCTCAAGATATTCTATGATTCTGTGGTGATTCTAAGTCTCAAATAGTGCTCAGACCCCACGTTCAAACAATGCAAACACTAAGGTGTGTTTTTATCTGCCACCAATCATATCAAATTCACAGATGACACAATAAGGAAGCTACAAACTGGTTCCTCTTTGTCTTTTATTCACCTATAACTGTAAAATCAGAGATATGGTTGTTGTCCATTTTCATCATACACACCATCCATAAACAAGACATTCAGTTGTTATCATAGTCACTGGTGCAGAATTTCTTAAGAATCTTGGATTTTAAATATCAGCACCAACTCTGTTTAGTGTATAATATGACACCCTTCATTACTGGTAATAATAAGCAACATGTTTTTCTAAGATTTGCTATCTCTTCTTCACACAAGCAAAGCCAAGATGTCTGCTGGTTGTTTGTTTGGCTTTCCTTTCATTTCATCACAGGAGATCAAGATAGCCACTCAGCACTTAATATGTGATTTTAGCACAAGCAACCTCTCTACTCAGATTTCTGTGACTTACTTTGAACATAATTACATACAAAAAATAAAACTCAACCCTAAATAAACCCAGAGAGTCTGAAGTCAGCTGATTAGAGCACAACTTTTCTTGCTGCTAAACTCACCATTCTGTTTCTCTGCATGCTAAGGTGAGTGGTTTCCCATTGGTGTTGGCTGTAGTGGGATCTTGCAGGGAGGAGTCAGCATCTGAAATCCTTCACCAGGAGGAATAAGATGAGAGTTTCCTCTCAAACAGAGAGTTTCCTCTTTCCTTCTGCTTCTTTCTTAATTTTTAACTTTTTTTCTTTTACTTTTCTTTTTCATTCAAGATATTGTCATTTATATAAATTCTCTAACACACATTTCTAGCCTTCTCTTTCTTCACTGGTGCTTCTCCAGGTTACATCCACATTTCCTATATATAGTGCCATTACCTATATTAGATACTCTTTGCTGTCTGTGTCACCCCTGTAACCAGCTTTGTCAGGCTCCAGGCCTGCAGTGTCTCCAGTTCTCAAGATGACTCCTCGTGTACCAAACTTGTACTTCTCTACACCCTGTCCTTGTTTCAGGGTCCTAAATATCTCATTCTACTTAAAAAACCTTCTTGTTACTGCTACATATATAGCTACTTATTAAAAAACTATGATTCTACTACACAAATACAAATGAAAATTTTGAAAAGTTAGCTACAGACAGGTGGCCAAATTGCTGTCACAGTTGAATGGAGCCAAAAAAAGCTATAGGCAGTTCAGGCGCCCTTTAACCCCTTTCCCCAAAGGTTTATACTCCAAATACATTTAATAGATGAGTCAAGCATGAGAGAAGGAGAGAGACAAGCTAAAGAGATGCTCAAATATTCTCAGAAAAAGGTATTCCAAATGACAAAGGCAAACAGAGGGACTGTTTTCCTGGGAACATTACTATTTTTATAGGACATTCCATTTCTTCTACTGTTTTTAACATTCATGAAATTGACAATGAGCTGACTTTTAATTTATTAACTGAAAAATCTTTCTTGCTAAGAACTCCAGAACTGCTTATTTGTTGTGAAAATCAGAGCCATGTTAAGAAAAGTTAGAAATAGTTTTTGAGTTTTAACCAGTTTATTTCAGAAAAAAACCCAATCCTCCCAGTCAGCACTCAGGATGAGCAGAATCCCAAGTCAATCTGTGGCACCTGGCACAACCTGCCACCTGCTTTAATGATAGCAAAGGATCCAGCAGAGTCATGTGCAGTAAGATTGGATTGCAAGACTCCTCAGAAAAGTGGCAGAGAAGATACCCTACATGTTATACCCACAGGCAAATCAAAGCTCTTCCATCAGGTACAACTGCAGGACAGCCCCTCTCCAGGAGTAGGACTCCTCTGACAGGCAGTATCAAAATCTCTTGAAACTGAAAACAGAGATGAAAACCTGTAATATAAAACCATGCTGTAAAACCAAACAGTAACTCAGAAATAATTTGGGAGCTGCAATGGAACATTACATTGGAAACCCAGCTGTTTACTGGCAGCTGTTGCAAAAAATATTTTCTTCCTTTTCACACCTCCTCCCCCCTCACACAAAATGTTATTTTTTTTAAGACTTAGAGAAGCAAAGAGTTTTCACACTGAGCTGGCTTTGTTTATTTACTGCCCCGGAGACATCTTAAGCTGCTCACAGCCAGCCAGTGGGAACTGAAAAGCAATATTAGAGGGTAAATAATGAGATTGGAAGGACAGCCATGCACTTTAGGAAACAGTTATGTTCATGGGTAGGTTTCTTTTAACCCTGAGGGAGAGGCAAATGCATGACAGCAATAGAAGGAGAAAATAATAATGCTAAAAACCTGAACACAACAGACTAATTTCATTCTGATATGGAGGGTAAAATCTTTATAAGCAAAAGTTTTCACTCTTGTATCTCCTAAATTGTTTGACACTGTCAACCATCTTCATGATCAGTCTGAAAATCATTGCCACAGGATCAAGGCATTCTGCCATTACATCAAGGCAAAAAGTTTGGCAAGGCCAAAGCAGAAGGGGACATTTATGTAGATTTCGAGGTTAACCAGAATCATAGTATTAAAGAGTTTATTAATCTATTAAAAAAATTAAGGGGTTTGGAAAAGCCATCCATATTGCTTCAGTGCAGAAGATAATCTCCCTGGAGGACTATCTGGGATAACTTTATATGAGTAATAATGATCTATTGTAGATACTGTTCTTATAACACTTCAAATTTTCTGTCACCCATAACTGATGAAAAAGACCTCTTCAGTCTGGATACACTCACACAGTTAAAGCAAACGTTTTCAAAATACTCCTCTAGAAATGAAGCCACCTTACACAAAAGTTCTTTATATTATTAGACTTCTGTCCTTCAAAATAGGTCAACTACAAGCAGAATATCTGTTAGGAATGGTCCCTGGTTCTTCATAATTCCTACCGACAGGAGCTGGGTAAGTGCTGACTAGTCCAGGCCAAATCTAATCAAGCCAAACCTGTCCTAGTGCCAGGGATCCTTCTAACAGATGCTCACTGGGCTGGTTCCAGTGCCAGTGCTCCCACTTTGTCACCATTTAACTCGCTAGCAGAAGAGATTAGTATAACTACTATGACAGTTCTGTCCAGGAGAAGGGACCCATCATACCAGTCACACAATGGTGGTGTGGCACAGCACATCAGATGATGTACTCGAGCTCTGCAGCCATCTCTTTTCCTTTAAGACCCTTTCAAACTCTCAGGATACAGCTTGCCCCTATGTGTGTAAGCTCAAAGGAGGAATTACCCTCTTGATTACAACCCCCGGTGGATGACAACTTTGCTCAACACTTCACAACTTAAACTTTATCCCAATGAGAGCTTTTAAAATTACAAATTCAGTCACTAATTGTTAGAATCTCTCGTAGCCAAACTGCATTATTTCAGCACTAGAAGATGGATATATCAGAACATGATTTGACATGATTAATAGGTACCCTCCATTAAAGAAAAGTTATTTTCTTCCCTTCACCCTCACCTATATTTGGTATGCTGCTTGCAGAAGTTATAAGTTCACCTTCATTAACTTGCTGAAAACAGTCCCTACCCAGTTCATGTTTTTTCCTTCAAAAGCAATGTATTAATTTCAGTTGCATATACCTCATGCAGTAAAACAAAAATCCAAGTACAGATTGTTAAATGCATAACTAAGCTATTTACCTTGTAACAGCTTAATTAAAATACTTCACATCTGTAGTCAACCATGCAATGTGGCCACTGGCACCAACTTGCTTCTAACCACTACATTCTGAGGGACACAAGGGATTTAAAAATATGTATAATAATACTTCATGTTTTCTGTTTACTGTAGCAAGTTTTTCCTTGAAGAGAACAATTTGCTAGGACATGACAATTTCATCATCCCATTTCTACTTCATGCATGTTGTCCTTTATTTGTTAAAAAAATGTCCATATAGATTTCCTAAATTGGCTTCTACCTTGAATAAATACCTATCATCAGAATAGTAGGGCCATGGACATAATGAAAATTTAAGCTCCATTTCTGTGGAAAAATACGGAGATATAATAATTCAAAAATTATTCTAAAGCAAAATGTTTAGCTGAAAACTAAATGCCTGCTTTGCTTTCTGGGTATCTAAAATGACCATTTTTCTTAAGTGAGGTAATTTCATAAAAGAAAACATCTTTCCATTATGAGAAGTTAAAATGTTCCATTTTGAAAATTGCAAAATACATATTGATGTTTTCTCCCCTTTACATTTTATTTCTTCTCAAAGCTATTTACAAATTGCCTCTGCATTTATGAATGTTTTTATTTCAAAATAGCATTTTCTGGTAAATCTCTTATTAACTAAAACTGGTTCAGGGAGAAGGGGCAGATATTCAAAGAGGTCTCTGTTACTTACACTATGGGCAGCCTGCCAAAATAACGTGTCATCTTTTGAGTCAAATGTGAAAGCACAAAATTAGGATGTGGGTCAAAAGGAGAAACATCTGACTGCAAATTTGAGATTGGAATTGACTTTTGTCTACATTGCCTCAACAGTTCAGCCCTGATGATGCCAAGTATACTGCACAGCTCATGTAATATGACGCTATGTTGGTCTAAGTTTATGCTCAGACAATTGATTAGTGGTTGAGCATTGTGGGCTAAAAGGCAGCTTTTAGTGTGTATCAGCCAGTCAGTGAGGGATCACAGCTAACAATAACAGGCAATGTGACCTATGCTAAAGGAAAACAGGAAACTATCAACTGCAAGGAGAAAACTCTGTGACCTTTCCTACTGCTACAACAAGATGGCCTGTAATTCTGCTACTAAAGGGCATCTCAGAATTTGGCCTTTAGTACCTTAAATTTGTCCTTTCTAGAACCGAATTAAGCTTCTATTTGAGTATTTATTTTCTTCTAGCCAGACACCTTTTCTCACAAAACACAAGTGGTCAAGATCTTTGACTTCTAACCACCTATCAGTGGGGATTGAAGTGGCCCAACAGGAACGAGCATTCTTTGAGAAGTGACTAAGAGGCAAACAAATAGACCTCAAGAAAGCATTCATTTCCTTGCCCGAGACAACCTCAAGGTTTTAAAAGCACTACATTCAAATCCTGTGCTAAGATGATGAGGTAGGAATAAGGATGATATTGTCATAGGAAGGGATCACAAGATGGGGAGAACTGTCTAGTCATCCAGATAATCAGACCAACGTTTTCAGATGTGTTTTTCAGTCATGAGTGAGACCTCCAACTCATTAGCATGCAAGGTAGGCTCAAGGTACAAGATATTTTGGCAAATTATTTCAAACACTAATAAGGATTTAAAGTCCTGACAGCCACCATCTTTAACAGACAAAAAGTTTTGGCATGGAGAAATCACTGTAAGTTAGATACTCTGTGTGCAAAAGATTAGTTGAATATATCAATGCCCTGCACATTCAGTGAACAGAGATTGTCTTGCATAAGACCATTCTTGTCTATACCATCTCAGGATGAATCTAATGAATGAGGAACACATGAGCACATTAATAGTGTCCCTACACCATGTGAAAACTAATTTCAGGCATACCTTCTTTACAGGAAAATATTCTCAACCAGTATTCTTTAAAATAGATATATTTGGCATATTTCTGTTCCTGCTCCAAGACAATGTCTCTCTCAAAGGAACAGAGACGTTGTCTGGTTGTAACAAGATATACAGTTGGCATCTCTTGTAAAAGTGTTTATTGTGTCTACCAACTTAAACTCTTGCCTTAGAATAAAATGCTTCACCTCCTGATAGCAGTTGTCTCCTCCAGTGAGTATGGTGAGATCCAGGATGAACAACTCAGTCTGTTCATCTAACTGGAGCAGTCTATATAGATGAGCAGACCCATCTCTTCTACCATAAAACAATGTCTGTATGCACTTACCATTCATGTCTTTGTTTCCTCCTAGTGGAAATATTAGTAAATGTTTCCTTAGTTTGTTTGACTGTCTATTCATCCTCATAAAGAGATGAAGAAGATATTTCAAGAAGGATGCAAGAACTCCAGAAAATAATAGTCAAGAGTTCATTCTTATCAATGTTTGCCCTGGAAAATTTCATTCATAACTCAAAAAAACCCAGCATGTGCAGCTATGTCTAGGGTCCTCCTTTAGCAGATGCATGACCTCAAAATTTTGCAGCCACAGTTCTAATGGATGGCAAATAATGAGTCCTTCAGGGCGACAGAGGTAGTCTGTATTCCCAGACCTAGGAGCCTTCAGGGGGACAGAGGTAGTCTGTATTCCTAGATCTAGGAGCTCATACAGAATTAGGCACCTTTGGTAAGAAGACCAGCACACATATTGTAGCTATCTCACCAGCAGAGAGTATATTTGGACACTAATAGATGATCATATGAATGAGGAGGAAGAAATCCACTCACCGTGAACTGGCACCTACATCCAGCTATGTAGTTGAAAATGGCTCTTCAGCTCAGTGAGTAAAGAATGGGGTATTCACACCTTATAACAGTGGTAGTACACACACACATCATCAGAAAAACTAAGACACAGAAGCAGCTTGGCTTCACTTCAAGTACTCAGACTACTGATGAAAATGGAGGATCCTTGTGGAATTGCTAAAACAACTGTTGACTGTCAGGTTGCCTTAATAAACACAATTCCTTGTACATTTTACTATAAGCTAACTGCAGAGGCCTCATGGGCCTCAGTTCCTAAAGAAATAACAGAGGTCTTTGTAAATACATATGCAAAGCAATCTCAGTAAAATCACACCCATTGTGTTAGATTATTTTGCTGCCCTGGATCTAGACAACTGCATGGTTCATGACGCAATAGAAAAGCCAGTTTTAACTGGGCCTCTTCAGAGTCTGCAAATTCTAGGAATATGCCAGCAGTTACTACATTGTTTTCTCTCTGTTCAGTTTCTGTGCTTCTCCTAAGCTCTGTTTACCTTGGATATGTATGGGCTGTTAGTAGCAATTCAAGGTCACTGCCAAATCCCTGAGAACTATTGACTGGATAGAGATGTTAAAATGCTCTGGCTACCTGCTATAAGTTTCTCACTCTATTTCACTTCTGCTGTGAAACCTGCAAAATACTTACGCCTCTTTAGCCCTCTTATTTCCCATAAAACACTCTGAAAATTTTACTGAAAATCTAGGGATGTACGCTTCCAAATTGGATGATCTTTGTGGTGCTTTAAGGCCAATCTTCTCAAGGTCCAAAAGCACCTACATCATATTTCACTGCCGGCCTACTGGGCACAGGAATTACACATATTTCCACAGTGTCCCCATCACTGGTGTAACAGCAATGCACATGGAGTCCACCTTCTGGCCATGCACTGAGTCATGTCTCTGATACTACTGCAGCTCCCAGAACTACTGATTAGATCTGTAGATAGTGGCAGATGCCTCTGACTGCTTAGTCTTTTTTTTGAAGATTTTCCCTGCCACCCCAAAAAGCTAGATACTTTCAGAAAATAAATAACAAATAAGAACGAGAAGCAGAGAACAAAGTGCCAAAGTGCTGAAGTCACTTCAAGCTTCTTGTAGGGAAAGCTTCTTGTCCTTATAGGAACACCGGTGTTACCTGATGGCAGAAGAGGAGGACATATAACTTACCACAACCATGTCTATGATCCTTGAATTCTACACATAATGGTTATTTACTGGCATCAAAATGGAGAAATAACGGAGGCTTTTTTCACTCCACTACGGAAAAGCTTCCTTTAATTTCTGTCAAATGTATATCAATTCCACAGTATTGAAATCCCAACATCTTCTGGAGTGTCAATGGTAACTCCACGTTAAGGTCCAATGGAATGTAGGAAATTTCATAGGTGTCTTCCTCAAATGAATTTGTGTTTCTTCATTATTTATGAGAGTCCAATAGGACTATCTTGTTCTTTTATAGTATTATTTTTTGTGCTTATTTTTACAATTCCCTTCCTATTTCATTAATCTTTATTTACTCTCTAATGGGATATTGAAGTTATGATTGAAAAAGTTATCATGAAATGAGTAAGAAAGAGCTGCAAAGTCCATCTAGTATTACAGCCAAGATTTATTTTGTTTGTTCTACCTCAAGTATGAAATAAAAAAAGAAAAAAAACCAAAAAATGATTAATTCTGTCATACTCTGTAGCTGAAAATACTGTGGGGACTTTGCTTGCTCCTCTAAAATGGAGAATGATTGTCCATCTCTCCTCCAAGCCACCACAGACTTTCACAACAACAGCAGATGCTTTCCTCGGGGCTAGGAAAAAAAAGTGTTGGATGTTTCTGATAAAGTAAAAGCACATGTACACCCTAGGATATATTTCAAAGCACATTTCCATAACTTGCTATTAGGAAAAAAAAATCAACTTCATGTTTCTATGCTGAGATAGATATCTTCCTTCGGTGAATCTTTGCAAGGGAAAACCAGCATGGATCTGAAAGTCTATGTATGGTTTCTGGAACATCACTGAGCAGCAGTTCTCCAGATTGCTCTTAAATTTTTTCTGTGATTGAAACATCTAAAGATTTCCTGAGTGACATATTCCTATCCATTACTTTCTTTAGGGTTATCTCTTTTCAGTACCACATTTCCAGAAATATCATCTGCTGAAAATCACAGGCACTGACTTCTTGTTCTTCCCTTCAGAGAGAAGGAAAACAGATGATCACAGTTTGTTTTACAGACGTCTTACACATATTGCAAAACTGTTATGAATCCTCCTTCCATCTCCTCTATTCCAAACCAAACCAGCTCAGATATGCCCATTTTTCTTCTCAAAAGCTTTATTTCTTAAAGCTCTGCTCTATCCTTTCTTCCTGAGCCTTTCATGCCCAGTAGGGGAAGAGTTTTCCAGCCAAGGTTGATTGCCACCAGAGGAGCAGAATCACCTTACGTGTTTTGGTAAAAAACCAACATTTTACAGAGATATAACAATGGTTGGTGCAGTATTCACGCATGGGCAGGGACTCCACAACATCATAGTAAAGGTGCAAGAAGAAAAAAGCTTTATTGCGTATCCGAAATTCCCTTAAATACCAATGGAAAAACAGGAAATCACCTCATATAAACAGGAAAACAGTTCACCTCAGTGTTCCCCAATCACCTGGAATATTTCCTAGACATTGCCTATTATGGTAAAAGGTAAACAATACCTTACAAGGTCACAAACTGCAATTATCACATCTCATAGGGCTGACACTGTCCAGAAACTCACAATCCTCTCTCAGCCCATCCCCGGTGACCTGGCTGTAATCCCAGGATCACCTCCGGGTCTGAGAACGAGGCTCTTTCTGCAGCCAACAAGGCCTAATCTCTCTTCCAACACACAGTGTAGCCCAACAGTTGGAGAGGGAAACGCAGAGAGGGAAAAAGGAAAACTCTTAAAGGTATTCAGGTACTTCAAGCTGGCTAGGTGAGAGCCATGGCCACCTAAGAGGCATTCTCCTCCATGGAATAACTTATAAGATCAAATCCAGAGGAGTGCGTTCAATTTTGGTGTCCCCTGCACAAGACAGATAATGACATACTAGAGCAGGGTCATTGCAGAGTCATCAGTGGAAACAGAATGTATGAGATGTGACTGACAGAACCAGGTGTATTCAGTCTTAAGAAGATGAGTCTGGTCTTCTCTTTGCAAACAAGCCTTCACCCAGGCACTATTGCCCCAAGCCATTTTTGTTATTCCTCAGCCTTGCCCACAACCTCTCTTTCAGAAGGCAACCAAGAGATCAGCAACCCACTGGTTTAATGTAATGAGATCAGCTGGTTTAATGTAATGTCTTGGCACCGCTGGCAGAGTGAAAGCAGGACTCAGCACTGAAGGATACACAGAGTCCTTGGTAATGAAGCAAAAAAACCCAGGTTTTATCTTGCCAATATCAAAACTAAATGTTTTTGAACTTTTTGGATTAGCTTTTATGTCAGAGGAAATCATAGTAAACCAGTCTTTTTCATGGAAACAAAATTACTCAGTCATAAAATAATATAAAATTCTTCTGAAGAGCATGAAAGAAACATTTCTACCCCTACTCACGCTCTAGTCTTTGGGTATGCAAGAAGAGAGCAGGCTGAGGCACAGCTCAGGTGAGATGGTTTGGATTGTTCACTGCTCCTAATGCCATAATCACCTGCAATTACTTCAAATGGTTAAGTAATTCCAGTTAGAGTAGCAGCGGCTGTAAATCCCTAGAAGCTACTGCAATGATAAAGTCAGGCTCGTTCTCTTTTTATCAAGTGCAGTGGGCTCAAATCATTAGTTTGGTTCCTTGATATATCAGACTGTAGTGACTCCTTTGTTCAAAGGTAGCAGCATGCACATCCACCACATTTCCCAGTAAATGTTGTAAACTCATATACTAGAGCTGAGAAGGTCAGTTTTCACAATAATGGTCCAGAACTAGCCCTTTGCTACCAAACTATATTCTGTTCACTGATAAAATAATGTGTGTATACATAAAATGTTGTTTTACTGATCTACATTCCAGATAGATTGAACAGGAAAAAGCCACCACTATATCAGAGTATAATGCAGAAAACCATTCAAATGGTATAGAAATTTACATTGATCTTTGTCAAAAGTACACTCAAAGCCTTCTTCAACAGCCCTTTGTTTTTCAAAGAGAATAGTTAATCCCAGATATTTTAACCCTGATTTAGAATCAGGGTACTCTCAACACTGCCATAAACAGCTAAATAGACAGACTAGTGCTTACAAATCAATCAAAACATATAAAGCACAAGTGTCGCAATCAGTGTTTTAAATATGTATAATCATGTACAGATTCTTTGAAATGGAGAGAAGAAACACTTCTGAATACTGTCACAGGCAAATACAAGAATTCTTTGACAAGGCACATTCATTACTGTACTAAAGTGTACATTGCTTACTGATTTTTCCTTCTGCAGCCTCCTTTAGGTGTCTTGTGCTACTTTTATGCACCTTCCTTTCTGCAAAAATAACAGCAAAGAAATCCTGAGAGGGAAAAGAGGATGTCTTGAGCTGAGCAACAGTGTGTCCTCCTCCTCTCTTGTCCTCAGCCTGTCTAGGCAGGCCTGTTGTTCAGCTTTTTTATTATGGTCACTTTTTTGTCCATGGTTCCAAATAAATCCCAAAGAGCTGACTCTGGTCCCTTAGGAGTTTTCTGAGGGCAGTTGTCCAAAAACAGCCATGTAAAAAAGGTCATTTTTCCTGCTGTTTCACTGATATGACAGACAGAAAACATGAGCATATTGACTAAAAATTAAAGCTGGTGCTTTATTGTCCCTGGCAGATTTATTTTCTCTCAGGGAGATGAAAGAACTAAATATCTTTCCAAACCCTCGCCAAGGTCTTTATAGCCATGGCTATGCCTTCCAAAATGGTTTGGGTTTCTTACAAATCACTAAAAAATGATTAAAGAGGCAAGGTTCATAAATTAGCGTTTTATTGCTCATTCTTGGGGCAGGCAACATGGCATGTCTCCTCCAGCACCTTCTCCTACCACAGGTTTAGCAGGCAAGAAGTGCTTCCTGCTCAGAGCAGCAATATCTCTGGTTTAGAGAGATGAGCAGTGTTAAAGCCCACCAGCCCTCTTTGAAGCCCATTAAGGGGTTAAGTTCATCAGAGCTGATGAATCAGCTCTAGCTGGCCCTTGAACAGGTGCCCAGCAATTGCCATCCCTTGTGGCATGCTTTATTGCATAAAGCATAAATCCTGTGTAATTCCACATTGAAAGAGAATGGAATCTGCAGTTCTCAACCTCATCCTCTCAACCTCCTCCCTTGCACCTCCTCTCAAGGCCATGTTCACTCCTCCCTTACCTATCGACCTGACAATACTGTATCATCAAGCTCTTCAGCTAACTTAGATTACATTTACAGTTACCCTCCTATATCATTTCTCCTTCAGTGTAGAAAGGAGGTCTCTCAGTGTGAAAAAAATAGAAAGGAAAACATAGTCCAATGGAAGTGATTTTTATTGCAGCTAAAACTAGCCAAAGTATTAAACAAGGACTCCAAGTGAATGACATTTAATGACGGGCATTTTTCTGTTCTTCTCAGGGGGAAAATGTTGTTCTCATGACAAATGATTCTTTATAGATGCTCTGGGAGGGACAGAGTATTTTCATACACGCTTTTCTACTTTGCACACAGAATATACTAACCGGCTTTTTATATTATTTACAGATTTACAGGGTCTGTTTCTCTTTAGAAAAATAATTTAATTAACTCAGTTTTCAAGAGCTAAACCAGTCACTTTGGACAAAATAGGAGAGAAAATTTAACCTGTGCATTCCTGAAGAGGAAAGACTATTGTTATGGATAAAGGATCAACGATATGACACCTAATGTGCGCTTTTGTTTACAAAAATACTATTCCTTATGTCAGAATTCACTCATTATTAGGCAGTTTCAGCTGAATCAGACATTAGATTAGAAAAACTTAGTGCATTCAGCATTCATTTGGCTGCAGGGGGAATTGCCTGAAGACCATACTGCCATTTCCATGGAGGAAGCTTGAACTTCTCTGTGTTAACGTAACCCTGCTAGCAGCTTCCACCCCAGCGACTAAAACTAGTACTGAGAATTACTGAAAAAGTTCTGAAGAAATCGAAAAAGCTGCAACAGTTTATCAGCACTGTCCTCCTCTTTAACATAAATCTTGTGTGGAGCGTTTACTTGTGAGATGCTCCAGAGAGCACAAGTCATACAGGGAGTGCCATTTGGCTGACATTTGTCATCTGCCGGCAGCGGGTTAGAGCCCCCAAATGCCAAAACTGAAGCACAAATTAGAGACATGGGGATTCCTACTCCTAAGATAAAATTGGACTCAGTGCATAATTCCTCCTGAACTGAATTTTAAAAATGCTTATTATGATCTTTGAAGGGGTACGGGGATAATATTTGATTTTGAGTGTAGCCAGACATCTGCACCCCTCCCTGTCTTCAGTGGGGATGTGGACCCTCAGCACCTGCTAGGATGAGAACCTTTAGCCATTATACAAAGGGAGTGAAGAACATGAAGATGATGAACTGTGACATCTCTAATCTTTGCAGGGTAAAATAGCTCATGATCACAGCTGGTTAAGATACAGAATGACCAAATGATTAATCAGCAGAAATGTGGGCTGTGTTGTTACTGCATCAAAGCGTGCAAGGCCAAACAAGCTCTCAGCTGGAATGCAGATGCCAAAAGTGAGCTGACAGCCAGAAGCCATGTGTTTTTGGAACCTATTCCTAGAGAATGGGAAGGAGGAGAGATTTTCCCATGCTGATTTGTCTCTCGTTGCCTCTCTGGACTTGATCCACTACTGATGAAGTCCAAATTTGCAATTGGGACCTAGTGTAGAAATCAAACATTTTTATGGCTTATAAAGGATAACACAAGTAAAAAAAAAAACAACAAAAAACCTACCTCTCCACCTTTTATATTATGCAGAAGAAGCTAAGAAGAGATTAAAAAAGGATTTTTCAAACTGACCAATGCTTTTTTGGAAGGTTTGGGATTTTGGGGAGCCCAGCTTTTAACATCTGAGAGAATCAAAATTTTTCAGTAAGCTGAAAACCAGGACTGATCATTATTTTTCCATAAAAGTAGCCTAAAATTACTCATCACTTAAAAATCTCATTCACATTAACTATCCCAGCATCACACAAGCAATCTGAATTAGAAGTAAGAGTGTCTTGTACCCCAGAGTCATGAAGGTCTCTTCTCTGTCTTTTACGCAAAGATTTCCAAAGACTGACTACAACATAAAATTAAACAAACCCAAAAATGTTTCTTTTGTATAGAACCCAATGACACCCACCCAACAGTAAGACAACAACCTGGGGAATCCTTCAAAGACCCCACCTCCAACACAGTTTACAAGTACAGGTAATAAGGGAAGGCCCCTCCTACAAGTGGGGCCAGCCCAGCTCTTCAGAGAAACACAAAATCACAGAATGCAGGAGCTTCAAAGGAAACCACGGGGATCATATGGGACCATCCTCTCCTCAGACCAAGACTGGGTTTTGAGCACACTGTTCAGAGCCATGTCTAGTTCAGCCTGAGTATATGTAAGGATGGGGATTCCACAGCCTCTTTGGACACCGGTTCCAGTGTTTTGTTGCCCTTGTTGTGAAGAACGAAGGAAGTTTTTCTTATATGCACTCAAAACATTCTTCGCTCAGGAGCTGCAGACAGCGGTAAGGTCCACCTGAGCTGTGTCTCCTCCAGCCTAAGCTAACCCAGCTCTTTCAGCCTTCCCTTATGCATCTTGTATTCTGGCTTCATGATCCTCTTGGTGGTCTTCCATGGGACCCAATCCAGCCCATCACTGTCATTCTTGTAATGAAGAGCCCAAAATTGGATGCAGTACTAGAGATGTAGTCTCACATGTGCCAAGCAAGGGAATATTAACCTGACGCTGACTGCATTCTTTCTTGTACAGTCCAGTACGTGGCTGCTCTTCCCTGCAGCAGGGGCACACTGCTGCTTCCATCTCACAGAATGACAGAACAGGTAAGATTGAAAGGAACCACACTGGGTCACCTGATCCAACCTCCCTGCTCAGGCACAGTCATCCCAGAGCACATTGCACAGGATTGTGCCCAGACAGTTCTTGAATATCCCCAGTTACGGAGATTCCACAGCCTTTCTGGTCAATCTGTTCTAGTGCATGGTCACACACACAGTAAAGTCCTTTCTTGCGTAAAAGTGGAACTTTCTGGGCATCACTTTCTGCCTGCTGCCTCTTGTCCTTTTGCTTGGAACCACTGAGGGGAGCCTGGTCCATCCTCTTGATACCGTCCCTTCCGACACTGACAGACATTGACGTAATCCTCTCTCAGTTGTCTCTTCTTGAGGCTGAACAGGCCCAGCGCTCTCGGTCTTTCCTCATAAGAGAGATACTTCAGTCCCTTAATCATTTTTGTTGCCCTCCACTGGACCTGCTCCAGGCGCTCCATGTCTCTCTTGTACTGAGGAGCCCAAAACTGGACACAGCACTGCAGATGTGCCTCACTGGGGCAGAGTAGAGGGGCAGGACCACACCCCTTGACCTGCTGGCAAATCTTTTCCTAATGCACCCCAGGATACCACTGGCCTTCTTGGCCTTCCTGAGCACATTGCTGGCTCATAGACAGCTTGTTGTCCCCAGGTCCTTCTCCACAGAGCTGCTTTCTGTCTGGTTTGTCCCACCATCTTTGGAGCATGGGGTCATTCTTCCTCAGGTGCAAGTCCACAAGACCCTGCATTTGGCTTGTTGAATTTCAGACAGTTCTTCTCTGGCCATCTTCCCAACCTGTCAAGGCCTTTATGAAAGGCTTCATAGAACTCTGGAGTATTGGCCACTCCTCCCAGCTTTGACTCCTCCGGGATCTTGTTGAGGGGGCATCTGCCCCTTTATCCCAGTCACTGAGGAATAATTTAAACAATATCAGGCCTAGTACTGAACCTTCAGGAACATCACTAGTGACAGGCCTCCCACTAGAACCTGCGCCACTGGTTACGGCTCTCTGGGATCTGCCATTCAGTTCTCAATCCACCCCACTGTCCGCTTATCCAGGTCAAGTCGTTGGCCACCAGGATCCTCAGATCTATTCTTGCAAAGCTCCTGCCCTAGACTGATTTATCACATGGCTTTATTCCCTACCATTTGCAGGTTTTCTTTCATGTCTTTGATGAATTTAATGAGTTTTCCATCAGCCCATTTCTCCAGCCTCCCTAGATCCATCTGAAAAGCAGATCTGTCCTTCAGCAATATCAGCTGCCTTCCTCTGACTGTTGCCATCTGAAACATACTGAGGGGCTTTGACAGGATCTGGTGTCTAAGCAACTAGGATTTGCAATTTCTTAATATTTCAACATAATTCTTTTGAAAGTATTGCGATATTCTTTATTTGTTATTTGAATTGTTGGACCTTGTGAAGCTTACATTGCACAGTCTAGGTATTTATTTCAATGCTTTGAAGAGACTCTGGCAGCTCTTAGGTACTCACTGCTTTGTCTGTGTCTTTATAAGGTTATCCTCCAGTTACACACAAGGCCAGACTGGATTAGTAGAATGGTGCCATACTTGCATTGACAGTTTTAGCAATGTTTTGGTTAAAGATCATGAAACATAGGTTTGCAGGTTACTACATATTATCCACACACTCCCTGATACCGCTTTTGTGCTCAAGGATCTTCCACACTACTTTTACGCCACTTCTGCAGTTTGCTCCTTATGTATGAGATTCATTGCAATGGAGAATGAACGAAACACACTGATATGGCATCATCTCCTGATAATCTTTGGGATACAACACATTGTAATAGCAAAAATCTCTTTACTGAAGGGGAACAAGTCTTTGCTTCCACAGGGTCCAAGCATGGAAAAGCCAGACTGATAATCTTCCCTAGCTTTTTCATTTGACACAGTAGGTGCTGAGATTAATATAAGTTTCAAGTATGTGAAATCTTATATGTCTTTCAGAGAAATAGAAAAGATAAGACAGAAAAAATCCTCTTGGGAATGTGCAATTGATCTTCTGATTTCAGAGTTCATCTGGTATGGTAACTGATTCCAGCTCTAGCTGAGCAACTACGAAACAGATTTATAGACACTGTAACAGGCCTTCAAAGAATGATAATTGACTGAAAGACCTTTTCTTGATCTACTGAAATACTTTAAGAGTTGATCTAACCAAGAGCAATAAATTATGATGATCCTTTTCAGAGCAGACACTACCAGATTTTTCACATGCTAAAAGCAATTTTTAGTTTGTAGTAACTCCTGTCGGAAGCCAGATAGCCCGGCAACGGTCAAAAACTGGTGTTTTGCTTTTGTAAAGGGCCTTGGGAGACTCTTAAGGCAACAGCTAACATAAAATCTCTTATTCACATGTTCATTATAGATGTACTTTTCCATCTGCTTTTGCCACCACAATATTTAGTTCCAGTGATAAACCTTGAAGCTGTACTCAAATTTACATACCTGTGAATTCCAAAAATATTCTACCAAAGCCAGCAAGTCTCTGAAGCTGCCCTGTTTTAATGCCTGTTTCACCACCTGTGGACTAAGATGCCGTAGGAGCATTCACTTTCAGTAAGCTCACTTACAACACCAAGCTGAGTGGGAGTGTTGATCTGCTGGAGGATTGCAGAGGGAGGGCTCTGCAGAGGGATCTGGACAGGCTGGATCGATTGCATGAAGTTCATCAAGGCCAAGTGCCAGGTCCTGAACTTGGGTCACTATAATCCCATGCAGTACTACAGGCTTGGGGAAGAGTGGCTGGAAACCTGCCCTTGGAGAAGAACCTTGGAAGAGCCAGAGTGTGCCCAGGTGGCCAAGAAGGCCAGTGGCATCCTGGCCTGTAGCAGAGTGTGGCCAGTGACCGTCCCCCTGTACTCAGCACTGGTGAGGCCACACCTCAAGTGCTGTGTCAGTTTGGGGTCCCTCACTACAATAAAGACACTGAGGTGCTGGAGTGTGTCCAGAGAAGGGCAGTGGAGCAGGTGAAGGGTCTGGAGCACAAGTCAGATGAGGAGCAGCTGAGGGAGCTGGGGGTGTTTAGCCTGGAGAAAAGGAGGCTCAGGGGAGACCTTATCACTCTCTACAACCCCCTGAAAGGAAGCTGTAGGCAGGTGGGGGTCAATCTCTTCTCCCAGTGACAGGACAAGAGGAAATGGCCCCAGGCTGCATGAGGGGAGGTTTGATTAGACATCAGGAATAGTTTCTTTGCTGACGGGATTATTAAACATTGAAATAGACTTCCCAGCGAAGTGGTGGAGTCTCGCTGGAGGTATTTAGCAGCTGTGTAGGTGTGGCACTTGGGGACATGGTTTAGCGCTGGACTTGGCAGTGCTGGGTTAACAGCTGAATCTTAAAGGTATTTTCCAACCTTAAAGATTCCATGATCCTAGGTCTTGAATGGGTACAGACCTAGCTGTTCATGTGGTAATGTTATAATTTTGATATTTAACCCCACTATACCCCAAGTATGTGTAACACACCTTTTGGCCCAGTTCTGCACATTACAAGGTTTGGGCAAAGCAAAAAAGGAACCATGAATGGAAATATTTTTCCTCTGCAGTGGGAATACTCACCTTCACTGCTGTTTCAAGAACTAGTATTTCTTACACACACACACAATGCTACCACCATGCAACTTGTTTAAATCTAATTTTTCTTTTTCCTCACTCCTCTGTTGTTCAAGGCACCACTCAGCTTGCCAGTATTGGTCAGCCATCCAATACTGTCACTTTGCTGCCTTAAGGCCCACAACTACATTTAAGATTCACATGAAAAATGTGTTAACACATTCAATTTAATCAAAATGAAATGGTGAAAAAGAGAAGAATGATCAGATCAAAGACAGTTCTACAGCCTGAATACCTACACATCTGGCTATTGTAAGAACTTGCATCAGCAGCAGGACACAGTAGTATGCTTTTATGACAAATTTTCTGAAATCTGTCATTTTCATGACATGATTTTCTGAAATCATATACAGTTTTGCCACTCTAGCAATGGGACAAAATGTTCAGCTTTAATTTAGATTAAGCCATTTCTTCTTATTGAGTTGCTGATGGAGGAGGGAGTAGTACCTGTGACAGTGAAAAGACTTGGGTTAATAATTCACCTGCTCTTTCAAATCAAGTTTTATATAATATTTAATATAAAGTGGTAGGGTAGACACTTGAAGCATAAAGGTTAGGCAAATGTGTGAAAATATAGCCCAAAGCCTCTGACACCAAGAACTTGAAAAAAATGACATTGCAAGATAAAGTGTATTCACTGATGTGATGGAATTGTTCCTGAAATGACAATTGTACACCTGCAAGGCTTTCAGAGAGGTTAAATGTTTATGAGATTTTAACAGTATCTTATTCATTATCTCCAAATATTATAACAGCAAAATAGCTTTAAAGGTGTGCTTTAGGAATTCATTGAGATCGATTTATTATAATCTTATAAGAAAATTTCTCTCCAAGAGAAGAACCAAGGATAATGGTTTTTAATTAAACACAGATTACTGAGTTTTGAAAGAGAATAATAAAGAGCACTGTCTGATGTTTCAGATGAGGCTGTGAGGGTGGTGGAGAGGAGTCTTCTTCAACACTATTAGCATGCAAGTGATGAATGTACAGACCAGAAAAAGCGAACAAACCAAGTGAAATCTGAGGGCTTGTAAAGCAAGCTGCCCCATTGTGGAGAATCCTCCCCACAAAGCCCTTAGTCGGACCTCTGCTGGTTTTAATCTATATAAATGACTGAGACAGATGGAAAACAGTATGCAAGCTGCTTTCACTGATTATATCAAGTGGGTGAGCAGAAAAAGGAACTGGGTTTCCTCTGAAATCAGGCTGCTATGCAGTAAATAAAACTCAGCACTGACAAATGTAGAGGACATGTGATAAGCAGCAGAAAAGAGCCCAGAAGATGAAATGAAGCAACACAAGAAAAGACAGAGAACCTGGAGGGGACCTCAGGAAGACACAGGATTTGTCTCAAAAACACCTTTTGTGATGGATGCAGAGAACTTTTCCTTTGAAACCTTGTGTATCCTGCCAGTGCTGCCTTTCCCTGGTCTTAATTTTAAGAGCCAAACACAGTTAAGGGAAAAGGAGTTTTTACCTCAGTATTTGTTTGAGGATCTTCAACGGTGCACCACTTTGTCCAGGTGGAATGCGCCAAAATGCACAGCGAAATGCTCACACATGATAGATCACATACAAAATTTACAGGCCTTGCAAATTAGCATGTCTATCAAAGATTCCCCAATGAGAGGCTTGAATGAACCCCACATCCCATGGAATTCCCCCCAGGATGGGCCTGTCTTAGTTTACAGGATATTCTAGGGAATACCTTGGTTTCTCAGGATAGCATAAGGCCTTCTGGCCTCCAGCTGTGAGGCTTCCAGGATGTTTGGTCTCCTGGCTTAATGGAGTATTGGGTCTAAGCTAAGTTATCAGACTTTAGGAATTACAAGTATGTGGGCTAAAAGCACTGAGGATACATAAAAGCTATATAAAAGGGTATATAAAAGGGGTATAAAAGAAAAGGCAAAAAATCATCATGGCACCACCAGCAAGGAAACTGTCTGGAAAGCTGGAATGATATATTTCTCTCCATGTCATCCCCTTTATTTGTCAACAGTGCACCATAAAAAACATAAAATGATCCAGGTGCTGTCTCCTATCATTTAATATATTTGGGACATCAATTGACCCGGCACTGCCAAGTCCTGTAGCTGTTCCAAAGAAACCAACAACAGATCTCAGCCAAAATGAACAAGAAAAGAAAAATAATTGTAATTTTATACAACCTAATCAAGCTACCATCTTAAATCATCACAAAAGTGAAGTAGCATCTTTACAACTATCCCCATGAAAGGCCAGATGTATAGTGCTTTCATAAATAAGAGATTATGAAACAATTCTGGAATCATTTGAAAGATTCCGTGTTATTCCCTAAGGGCAGACAGATTTTGAATGCACATGTTCTGAAGTAAAACTCCTTGACTACTTAACCTGCCTCATTGACTGCGTAGAAGGAGAAAGGCTACTCATTTCTTGAGAACATGGTCTTTGTTGCTAAAGCCCATGAGAACAGAGGCATAGACAGGCTAACGTAAGAGCCCGTAACAGCTCCCATCACTGGACAAGGTGTGAGTAAGTAACGAGAAGAGGTCACCCCTCCCTCAGTTTCATGGACATGCCCCTTGAGTGACCTTGGGAAGGCTGAACCCAAAAGACATGTTTGGAAGGTTAGACAGACACACAGGCTAGAGTGAAGAGTCAAGATTTTTGCAGGTGTGAGCACAGTCTCATGGTGATAACCTGGATTCACAAGGCTGTGGGTAATTTCATCAAATAGACAGACACAATGGTGTAAATCTTCCTCCCCTATTTTACCCATCATTACTTCTCTCTTGTAGCAATACTGAGTGACAAACGTACTTCTCCTTTCTACTCAAATCTGTAGCTTTGCTTTTATGCTCACTGAGACAAACCCCGAATTAAGCCTCTAGTGTTAGAAGGTCCTGCTCAAGCTGGTCTAAACTGTTGTCATGATGTGCTGTGTGTTTCCATTTACCCACCACTCACTTTCAAATGCCAGCATGGGAGTTTGTGTCACCACTTATTGACCCAGACCTTTTGTAAAAGCTTCCTCCAACCCCTTCTTCTGGTCCCAAAACCCCTCCAAAATCAGATTCATGATATGACCATTCAAACACTTACACAAGCTCGGGGCAGAGGATGGCCAGGGCTGGCGCTCACACTGCTGGGAGAGGGCAGGCGATGGTGTCAGTCACTTAACTAGTATTGCTGAAGAAATGTCACTTAGCAGATGCACAAAGCCTCCTTGGAGAACAGCCAGGCCATTCTTAGATTGCTTATCAGATGAAATCTGAAAGGGCTGAAAGAGATCATGGCCAATATTAAAGCTCCTTTACTTAAAAGGACATTTGGGTCACTTACACTTCTTGCAAAACCATTTAATGCTTTTAGAAGCTCGGTAACTTATGCTGTAGATGCTCATTATTGCTGGCTGAAAAAATGACATGGAAAGAGACTGTGGTTTGCCAGTGCTTTTGCACTCTCTGGCACTAGGTGTAAGAGGAGAATGAATCCCCAGGGCAGGTTAGGAGAGAAGGAGCCTTTGTCCTCAAAATACTCTCATTATAAACTCTTACAAACTTAAACTGGAATGCATAACTCGGGATGTAAAGCCTGATGTAAAAGCCTGGATGTAAAATCTCAGGAGGGGAATGGGAGGGAAGGCAGTTTCACAGTGCCCTTCTCTGTCCTTTGTACCTCACTACTGTACAGGAAAGAAGAATCACAGAAAAGATGAAGTTGAGGACAGGCAGGGTTGTAGGACTAGCAGAGCTCATGCCACCTTGTGCAGAGCAGCACAGATGAGCAATCTGGGGAGGGGGTGATGGAAACTAGAGGAAATTAAAGGAAAACAAATGCAGAACAGATGTCAGAAAGCACATTTTCCTTTGGAGAATAATAAAGGCATGTGGTGGCCTTCCAGACAAGGTTACTAGGGCAGGAATAACAAGGCCATTTCATAAACAATTAGCTGCTCTTCAGGGTGAAAGTGAAATGCTAGCAATGACCAAGCTGGGCAGCTGACACAGGAACAAAGAATATACTCTTTCCCTTCCTTTGCACAAGGGACATTTCTCTTTTAACGCTCTTGTTTTCAGAGTTACGGGTTCCTTGCAGGAACCCCCTGATAAACTTCAATCCCTCTCTCCTCTAAGGCCATCAGGAAGAAGCTGTTTAGTGTCTGCTCTGATAGTCAGAGGTAGCAGAGGGGGTGGGGTGAGTGTGTGTGACCCCAAATACATGTGTGTGATGTGAGCTCTTCTCTGTTAGGAACAGAAGACCACCAACACATTTGACCCGCGGGCAGTCAATAACCACTTTCCAGTTGGTAATAACTTCAAGTTCTTTGTGATCCTGAACTATGACTGAAAGAGTATTAAACAGAGCTACTTAACGGAGAGGGTCTCTCAGGCTGAAATGAGGCTTTATCTACATAACCGACAAACTTCGGTATTATTAAAATCCCTTCAGAAAAACACTTTAGTTCAAGTACCTAAAAATCTGTCTAGCACCTCGTGTCATTTACCAGCTCACCTAAAATTTTTACTGACTGTTTTGCTAATTTACTTGTAACATTGGCTAAACAACCTTTTCACTGATGATATGAAAGTAGTTCAGACAGGAAGGAGGAGTGTGAAATTACAACGAACATAAAAAGAAGACACCGATGTGCTTCCTTTTCAGCTTAAGGATGTCATCAGTAAATTCTTAAACACTTGCTATTACTATTGCAACTCAAATGACTCTGAGTACTAGACTCCTCAGCAAAATCAGAGCTAAAACACAGGTTTTCATGGTGCTAAGCTTACAAGCATCCAGCAAGCTTCAATAAAATCTAAATATCTTTATTTCCAGTGTGGATCATCTCATGTGCCCTATATCAACCTCTGCTGGTTATCAGTTAGAACACTTTTTATCCTCCAGAGGCAGGTATCACAGAATTACAGAACAAGCTGGGTTAGAAAGGATCCAAGAGGATCAACAAGTCCAAGTCCTGGCTCTGTACAGGACTTTAAAAAGCTATGTGCTTGAATAATACACTCCCTTTTTGGCGGTAGCAACTAAGGGTTGTGAGGATGAAGCAAAAAAAAAGTTAACAAAGAAAGAGAGAAGGCAAAATCCATTCTTCTCACTTTGTCATTTGTTGTTGGATTCATTTGTTTCCAAGTCAGGTTTGGAAAAAACCCCAGCATTTTCAGCAAAATTTTAAAAAATCCATGAATACCTTTCCTTTTTCTTTTTTCTTTTTTTTCTTTTTTCTTTCTTCTTTTTTTTTTCTTTTTCCTTTTTTCTTTTTTCTTTTTTCTTCTTTTTTCCTTTCTTCTTTCTTTCTTCTTTTTTCTCTTTTCTTTTCTTTTTCCTTTTTTTAATTAAAAAAAAAAATTCAATTAAAATTAAGTCTGTTCCTAGAAATATTTTGAACAAATCTAATGAAAATAACTAATTTATTTTATGTGCAAAAGGGTAGAAAACCCAGAGCCTGGATATCCCTCAGAGCTTGCAGGTGACAGGAAACTAGGAGAGGGGTTGGGTTGGAAGTTTTCAGCTTGGCTTATAATTTTCCTTAGGATTTACTCAGTGCTGGATGGATAGGGGTTTGATGCTTGAAAAATTTAAAATTACATGACCAAACTCCGCTACTCTTTGGAAAAGAGATGATAAATTTGGGATGGCCTAAACAGAAGCAGAACAACCAAACACTGAACACTTTCATGGAAGAGGCTCCTTCTTGTTGGGCACTTGCTAGGAGCTTCTCTGCTCTGCTCAGATGAAGGCTCCCTACCCTTTCTCCATTCAAACCGGGGGCACTATTGGAGACATTACAAGCATCACTGCTTGCAGCTAAAAGCAGATTACTCTACAAGCATTTTGCCTGGCAGATCACTATAGAGTGTTGCCCTTGGAGCAGTAGCAAAGAGAAATGGCAGGAGGGTGGGCTAGAAAGGGACATATTCAGCCACTGGGAAGGGGAAAGGAGATGTGCTCCTCACCTTATGGGCACACGTATGTCAGGCTGGAGGACATGTTTCTGGAGGGGTGATGAGAAAGAGGTTAGAGCATGGTTGAGATAAGACAAGAATGTAGTAAAAATGGCCAAAAATATGGATTGAATGAGCTGGAATGACATGATTTACATAGAAGGAGTCGTGTAGGCAAATTAAGCAATGATGCTGCTGGCATACCATACTTATAACTCAGATATAAGTAAAAAAATCTATTACAAGTGATGAAAGTGGAAAATCAGCTTAAAGCACATAGGGCTGTGAAACAACTGCAAACTCTATCAGATACAGGAAGGACTCCCGCACTTACAGCAAGTAACTTATGCGGTAGCAAGTCTATTTAGATTTAAGTGAATAAACTGGCTACAAATACAAAATGCAATGAAACTCACACAAATGAATCCATGAGTGCTGATATCTGCAACTCATTTTATTCAGAAAGACAGGTAATTATTTAAAGTAAAGAGGATTTGCAAGGAAACAACATGACAAGACTAAATTAAGGAAGGGTCCACATTATCCTAGTCTTTTTGTGAATGCTCACCCTTCTAAAGGTCAGCATCCCTTTTGGGATGCTTTCACTGAAAATCAGCACAGCTTTTGCTTCTTCTATCCATTTGACAGCCAGCATGAATTACTGGTCTGAACAGTAAGAAAGTAAATCTTACACTTATACACAAGTACAACTTGAGCTTTTCACTTATTGCAAAAGTGGTTTTTCTTCCAAATTATTTCAACTGTGAGTTCGCACTGTCTCTCCAAAATTCTCAGTCTCTAAGGCCCTTTCAACTGCTCTGTATCTGGTGCAGAACTCACTATAGGAGACTTCATCTGTCAGTTCAAAGTCTTTCTGAACTCAGTTCTTGGACCAGACAGTAAAAAACAGCAAAGTGTGTCGTTGTAAAGTTCTCTTGGGTAGGAACCAAAATTCTGGAAGTTTCACAACACCCTATGTGCTTTTATGTACCTTTTGAGTGTTTTGCTTTGGCAATGAGCTTCTGTTTTATTGATGTAAGTAAACACTGACAGTGATTTGGGACAGTGTAGTCAACCAATGGTTCTTGATAATTATAAACGTGATAGCTACCTACAAGCAACATGGGCACACACCTAAAATCTCTCTCACTCCAAGGAAAGCCCAGTATAGTTCAAATTGAAGACTAGAAATTTTGTTAGGTGAAATGAACTAGAACTACAAATTATTTTGACAACAATACAGGCAATAGTATGTATGTTAAAAATGTGATTATTTTGCCCATATTTATAAGCATTTGCAATTTGAAGCTCTTGGAATTTTTTATCTTTTTTTTTTCTTTTTTTTTCCCAGAACATTTCACCCTACCTATCTGAGTAGTGATTCCTCACCAATGCCTTATCTGCCAGGCCTGTATACAACAAACACATTCCAAACACATTCTTCATAATGATAGTTTTTATATTACAGATCTTTGAGTCATTTTCTAACAATAAGTGTTTTCTTCTGTATAACCGTTAGAACATAAAAAAATGGTTAGGATACATATATAAGACGGGACATGTTACAACGTGTTCATACCAACAAGAAACATTGTGTGAAAAAAATCATGTTCTTATTGCCAAGAAAATATAATTGGGGGGGGGGGGGGGGGGGGGGATT